>JAJEJO010000141.1:2735792-2806556 GCA_020662805.1 Glaucomys volans | reverse complement strand
ATTTATTTATTTATTTATTTATTTATTTATTTATTTTGCAGTGCTGGGGATTGAACCCAGGGCCTTGTGCTTGAGAGGCAGGCACTCAACCCACTTTTTGATCCTTTAATAGCTTTATTTTGGGGGCTTTAATCTAGCTCCCCTAAAACATTACCATAATTTTAGGTCCAGATTTGTGTTTAGAATTTAGAATCATCTGCAGTGTTACTGTGTGTTCAGGCCTATTTATCTAGTCAGTTATAATATAGATGAGCTGTTCTCTTTCTTTAATTTAAAATTTTGGTTTTTATGTGCATAGAATTTAAAATGTCACCCAAAGAAGTATCCAACATTTAATACTGATGTTAAATGCATAATCTATTTATGGAACTAGGTTCTTGGCTGTGAGTACCTATAAATACAGCATATAGGTAATACTTGAGTGTATGTGGGGAGGAAATAGAATTGCAATAAGGTGGAAGAGTGTTGATTGGATTTTATTGGATCAGACTCTTCTCCAGAAATAGAAAAATAGTCCCTGTAGACTGCTAGCCTGGACCAGATTGATAAGAAATGTAGTAACCACACTCAGGTTAGTAAGAGGTCCTAGTTTCTTGACTCATGGCAGCTACTAAAATCATACTTTCTAAATCAGAGATCTGCAAACTTTCTTCAAAGATCCACACAGTGTTTTTTATGCTTCGGGTCCACATTGTCTCTGTCACAACTAATTCAACTCTGTCGTTATAACCCCAAAACATCCATAAGTAATATGTAAACAGATGAGTGTGGCTGTGCTCCAATAATGCTTTTTATGGATACTGAAATTTGAATTTCATGCAACTTTCATGTGTCACAAAATACATGTCTTCCTCCACAACCATTTAAAATTGTAAATATGATTTTTAGCTCTTGGGCCGGATTTGGCCATGAACTGTAATTGACTGATCCCTGGTGTAGAGGAACTCTAAAGCCAGCCTGGCTATTCTAGTCTCATGATATCCTGCTGTCCTGTTTTCCCCAAAGACACTCGCAGTATCATTGGGAGGCTAATCTGGCTGTGTAGAAATAGGCTAAATTAGCTCTGTTAATTTTTGATGAAGTGATTCCTATTTTGGAAAGGACTTGGACTGTAAACAAACACACAAACATACACACATATGTATATGTACCATGTAATCCAGTGTGTGTTTATAGATATAAATGAATTTTACATGTTCATGTGTATGAATACATATATACACACAAGCATAAGAAAAAGACAAGTTTTAGGGTTTTAATTTTAGAATAGCCCATAATTTTCTGTAGTTTTATCATAAAAATATACCTGTCATTAAAATTGATTTTATAAGAGCATTTCTGACTTTTGAATCAACATCTTTTACTTTTGGACATTCTTTTTTTGATTATACTCATTATTTGTTACACACTTTTTCTCACCTACAGCCCAGGAATGTTCGCTGGATGATGACACCATTCTAATACCAATTATAGTTGGTGCTGGTCTTTCAGGCTTGATTATCGTTATAGTGATTGCTTACCTAATTGGCAGAAGAAAAAGTTATGCTGGATATCAGACTCTGTAACACTAATCCACATGTGATCTCTGTTATCAAACAATAAAGCAAGTACAAGTTCCAACCTGCAATACTGTTCAATTTAAAGTATATTTAGTTGTAGTCCTGCTCTTAGAATGGGTGTTATGAGAGATTTTTGAACTTAAACAAAAAATCCTATAGACTATAAGTTAGCCATGTGATTTTGGTTTCCCCAACCAAGGAATAGTTATTTCTATAAAAGACACATGCAAAATCACCTGGATTATAGATTCTGTTTTACTGTTTTGGATTAGGGTTTCAGTGTTTTCACCTATGTATATCTGACTAGAAATATACAGTTTAGGAAAAACAACTTTTGAAAAGGTATTTTTTCCCTGCATGAGGTTGAGTTGGGACAACACATTCTATAATGGATTTGTACTTGCTCCTTTTGCTTTCTTTTGTGATTTTGTTTGCAGGTTAACTTAGCTACTTTGGCATTGCTGCATATTTGACCTATGAAAGAGATGCTAGTAGATTTGAACAGGGCCTAGTGTACTATGTTCTTACAAATGAATGCTTTTCTCATGCTTTTTGAACATGTTTGTATTTAATGTGACTGTAATGACAGAAGACACAAGCTTTTTCAGTTTTAGAATAGGTGTTAATCTTGTTTGATCCTTTTTTAAAAACTGGATGTTTCAATATTTTAAATTGCAAGACACAAGACTATTCCAAGTGGGCATTTCAATCTATTTTTTAGGTGCTTTAGAGATAATTGCTAGGCAGTGCCAATTGAGGGCATTAGTCTTTTTTGTACCCGTAAATTGGCCTCTACATGTAGTATTAAAATTAATGCAGATTTCTCTTTAACCTTCCAGTCTTCCTCGTTGGTGGTAATGTTTTTAATTCTTTTCTCTTTCTTTAAGAAGAAATGCCAGTATGTCCTCGAACCTAGATAAAGTGCACTTACACTTAGAAAATAACTTGTACTCAACCCAAGAGTCTTGGTCTTCCCTCAGTCCATTAAAAAGTTATTCATTTCCAGTTTGCATTGATTGCTACATTTACTAATTTGGCTTTCACATTTAAATGGTTCTGTGCTAATCAAAACTTACGTTGTTATTGTTCATTATGGGAGAATCATTATTAATTCATGTACTTTGTATTCAGTTTTGTGCTGGGAGAGATGTACCAATTGTCTGTTTACTGTGCACCACCTAATGCTTATGCAAGAAAGTAAACTATTTTAGCATGTGTAGTTAACACATCAATTATTCCTTGCAGCTTCTGCACACACACATACACACACACACACACACACACACACACACACTGGTATGGCTGAGCAAATTATTTTTTAAAATCTCAGTATGCAGCATATGTTCAAGGTTCCTGTGGTTATTTGGGGAGGGCAGATTATATGCCTCCCAGTGACTAGGAAATGAAGAACAAGGACTGGGGATACTATTCAATGCTGGAGTGCCTGCTTGCATGCCACAGGGCCCAGGTTTCTACACACAGTACTGCAAAAACAGAAACAAACAAAAAACGAGGAACTATCTGAGTTCCAAAATATTAAGGTTGAATACATCAGTACACACACGCACACATATATAGGTAATTGCATGTTAGCATGTTTATGTCTGTAACTGTCATATTGGAATGATAAATATTTTCTCACACTTAAATTTGCTGTCTGTTTCGCCTGAAAACCCTACTGGCTCAGAATCAGATTCCTGATTAACTTAACTCCTCTCTTAGAGCTACTTTGAGCTGCATTGCCAGCTTAAATCACTTCCTAAAGACTGAATATCAATCTGATTTTAAAAAATTATTTTTTATTTAAAATATGTTTTAGTATAAAATTGTTAATCTTATAATAGTGGATAATTCTTTTAAGAGTGTGAGCCTTAGAGATTTTTCATGAGTCAAACAGCAGCTTTAAAAACAAAAACAAAACAAAAAATTGGAAGCACAAGTGGGTGTCTCTGGCTTAAAGCTGTTAATGTTTCTAAAAGTTTCTACCTTTAGATTATATATCTGATTCATATTAAAATACCTCTAATAAGCACTGTTTTATAGAAAATCTGACTTCAGTGGATATTTTTGTATTCTACATGGGCCAGTTTATATACTGCTATTTACACTTTTATTTCCTATAGCCACATGTTCTCTGTACCTTTTGTAGTGTTTTGTTGTTTTATTTTACTAGGTTTGCACCTTGATGGTAAAACTATTTGGTTTTGGGTGTTTTTCATGTTATAGCATTTGTATAAAGAAACTGGTCCATGTAAATACTTTCCATGTTTTTTCTCAATGTTTAAACCACTAGTTGTTGTATGGTATCTCTCTTTAGATATTTGCCTGTTTGCTCAACATTGCCTCTAAAACAATAAAGATTCTTTTATTTCTTAAGGAAATTTGCTCACATTTTTTCCTGTTGGTTATAGTCAAGATTTGTATACTACATAATTGTAATTTCTTTCAAAGGGAAAAACTTTATAAATGCTTAGAAGTAGAAATGTTCTGTGTAGTATTCTCTGGAAGAAGGGGCATACACAGGCCTTGACAAATGCCAAACTGGCTATAGAAGAATCATCTGGGAAGTGTGTTTTTAATAAAAACACACACTTTATTACAAACACACTCCCCAGGTTTTCCCAGGCTCCATCCCTAAAGTATGTCACTTAGCAGGTCTGGGTTGGGTGGAGGGGGGAGAGAGTGTGTGAGTGTGTGTGTGTGAGTGTGTGTGTGTGTGAGAGAGAGAGAGAGAGGAGAGAGAGAGAGAGAGAGAGAGAGAGAGAGAGAGAGAGAGAGATACACTTCCCTGCTGAATCTGATGCATAGCCAGAGAGGGACCCAGTAATCTAGAATATTTATTTCATAGTAAAAGCCTCAAGAGTATCTCCTCCTATACTTTTCAATTCCTAAAGTGAGGCCAATATTTAATATCTGTACATAGCAGCTTTTCATAGCAGCTATCCAGATTGAGCTATTGATCTGAACCAAAGTAGGATTGTATGCAATCCATCTCTTAGTTCATCTTAAAATACTTCAATCTTCCAATTTCCAGGTAGTTTCCTGGTCACTGTAGTAATCACACAAGAAAACTTAGCTGGTGATTTTTCTCTGGGTTACCCAGTTAAGCCATAGGAATGCTATTAGTCATTGTGGCTCGCAATACTGCTATTAGCTACCATATGATTTTGGCCAGTTGCTTCACTCCTGGGATCTCAGTTTTCTTCATCTAGAGACTGGGGGTTTTAAAATCCTGCTACTCTTATTTCTTTGAGTGATAATTTCCATTTCAGAGAAGATAAATATACATTTGAATGTTTTTAGAAGGAATCTGATAAGTTACTTGTTATGTATCAAGATTATACTCTACATTCAATAAAGTATTAACCCCTCAGTGTACAGTGTACCATCTTGTTTCCTGCATTTTTTTCCAGGAGGAATTCTTATAAGATTCAGATTTTTTTCTTTCATTTGGTACTTGGAATTGAACCAGGGGCACTTTACCACTGACATACATCCCCAACCCTTTTTATTTTTTGAGACAAGGTCTAAGTTGCTTAGGGACTCACCAAGTTGCTGAGGCTGGCCTCAAATTTGTGATCCTCCTACCTTAACCTCCCAAAACTCAGATATTTTTAAGATTAATAGCATTTCCTCTGATTTTTAAGGTTAGATAATGTCAAATTTTCTTGCATTCGTCTGTCTCACCCATCTCCTTTTCCTTTACCTTGGCAGCTAATTTCCTGCATCAATAACTGTCATACATTGTCTTTGAAAAGCATAGACATGCATAAGTGGTAGAAGACTTAATTATTTTTCAGTTTCAGGTGATTTACTTCAGTTTGAGTGTAGATCTAAAAGGTATATAACAAATAGTATGTCACATAAGAATGTGATTTTTAGAACTGATTCTTCCAAGGAGAAATCTTGACTGAATTGCTCTTTAAGGGAGTTTTACATTTTGTCATAAATGTATATCTCACCTTTCCAATTCTTATGCTGAAAATTATATTTGAAAATTTTCTGAACAGAAAATTGAGGACTAGTTGTTTATAATCTGCATGTCACTTTTCATTGAAATTCCACTGGTCATGAAACTTTTTAGTCCTGAAAAATAGTCGTTGTGTCTGCCTATTAAACTCCTCCACAGATGCACTTTTCTTTTCCCCAGAAATATTTTCAGTGTGGTATTAAGTGTATATTAGGCAAATAGGTCAAGTCAAAATGACTTATGGAATGAGAGTTTCTTTTTTCAGGATACAATCCCATGAAATTACTGTTTTCCCAACATTTCTTTCCATTACCTAAAGAATTTTTAAAGGTTGAATTCATAAAATCAATAGTTATTATAAATTAATATTTCACACACTAATTGAGAGCATTTTAAGTAAGTGACAGCATCTGGAAAGATCTTTGTATTAGCGGAATTGCCTTTTTGATCTACTCTGGGAATATTTGTCTTACATGAAAGCCTTATTGGCAGTATTTATGAAAGTCGTTTCAGCACTAGGTCAAATACCCAATTTGGGAAAGAGAGGACTATGAGTCTGTTGCCAGAATAAGAAATTAATCTACTAATGAATTTTTTAAAATCCAAGAGATATTAAATTCAAAGCATAATACTTTATGATACGTGTCACCTAATAGTTTATAGGCTGGATGGTAATTTGGGAAATTGAAGGGGTGGCACTCACTGAAGACTCTTAACATCATCTATTCACAACTCACATCTGGCAACCTCAGCTATCTGGATTCTTAACAGAACCAAGTTAAGAAACATCATTGAGTTGGCAGCCAAACTCAATGTCAAAAAGTCCATAAACTCCAGGGTTGCATCTTGTTCCCAGTGACTGTCCCAGAGGCTTACAGAAAAAGAAAAAAGAAAAAAAAGCCTGGCACATTTCTTGAATGCAGGCAAACTCAGAATTGCCTTCAGCCTATTCATTCTTATTTTTGACCCAATTCAAATAGGCTTAATTGCCTGGTTTATCAATCCCTGGTAGATTGCAAGCTCGGAAGAGAACTAGGGCAGTAAGAGGCAAGGAAATGGGAAGGAGAAGTGGCAGTTTAACATGTGAGCCCTCTTTTTCCCTTTCCAAGTGTGTGTGCATTTGGACTATTCCTTCCTCTCTCTCGTGTTCTCAGCAGGTTTTCTTTTCTGGTCAGTGCTTCTGAAATTCCATTCCTCCTGTCTCCTTGGAGACCTTGTACCATTCAACATCTTCAACCTGTCATTTGCTAATAGCTCTTTCCCTTATCCTGTAAACATTCGTCTCATCCTATAAACATTTAAGTCTCCTCCACCCACCTGCCATCTTTTGTCTTTGTGCTCTCCTTCTAACTACCTCCATATTGACTTCTCTTTTCTTAATCATTCTAAGCTCCTTGAAATGACTACATGTTCTCTATCCCACATTCTCGATGTCGTAACCAATCACTTCCCATTCACTTCTAATTCTGTGGTAATTTGACTCATACCCTCCAACTGTCAATATTCCTTGATTCATGGGCTGGAGATGTAGCTCAGTTGGTAGAGTGCTTATCTTGCATGTGCAAGGCCCTGGGTTCAATCCCCAGCACCACATTAAAAAAAAAGTAAATATTCCTTGATTCAGACTTCTTTAATACTTTCCTATTCTCCTATGCTAATTGAAACTCCTTCCTTCACTTCAGTGGCACTATTTTCTACCTGCCTTTTCTACTTTTTCCTACTCTTGTCTATCTCTCAAATATTGGTGTTTCCAAGGGTTTTATCTCTGGTCCTCTTTTTATTCAACTTGCCCTCACTGAGAAATTTCTTTGTACATGGTTTTAACTACCAGTTGGTTTATATAACTACTTGGTTGAGACACAGGCATCTTAAACTCAATCCAGAATGGAGCATCTCTCTCTTTGACTTATCCTCTCCCAACCCTCCCCCACCAAATAACTACAAATACAACAATACTGAAATGCATATATTCTTGGATTATTACCATGATGAATGGCAACAGCATGTACATAATCACTCAAGTGTGGAATTGGAAACTACCCTATTATCTCCTCCTCCTCCACCTTCTACGTCCATTTGGTCAATTCTGCCTTCTAATTGAATCTCCAGTCTGTCCTTTCTGCATCTGCACTTCATTAACCCAGTTCAGGACCATATTATTGGTCACTTGGACTCTAGTAATAGAGGTGCTGCCTAACTTAACTACCTCTAGGCTTCCTTCTGCCATACCTTCTGAAACAAAAATATCCTGCTTAAAATCTTGATGCTGATTTTTTTCTATCAGGATAAGGCCAAACTACCTAGAAGTATACAGATCACTGTATACACTATATACTCCTAGGTGTACAATAATACATATATGGTAATACTTACAAGTTGGTTCTAAATACACTTTCTGCTTCTTGTCTAGCTGATCCATTGTTCTAGCTATGTCAGCTTGCTTGTGTTCCCCCACAAGTGCCTTGGTTTTTTTTTTTTTTTTTTTTTTGTGCTGCTGGGGATTGAACCCAGGGCCTTAAACTTGCAAGGCAAGCTCTCTACCAACTGAGCTATATCCCCAGCCCCCTTGTTTTCTTATCCATATTTTTGTCTGTGCTGATTCTTATACCTGGAATATCCTTATCCCATTACCTGCATGGGTAATTCATAACTCATCCTTAAAAACTCAGCTCAAATGTCACCTTTTCACAGGTGTGTACTGTGTAACAAGGCTGAATTGAATGTGCCTCTGAAACACTTCCATTGATACTTTGTATTGCTTGCCTCAACCACAACATATTTTGAAATTATAACCACTTATTTGCTTGTCTGAGTTACACTAGACTGAGCATCTTGAAGCCAACAGGTATGCCACCAGGGTCAGTTTTTATCTTTCCTCTTTACTTAATGACCCCAGGTTTCTATGAATTGAGTTTTTATGTTTCTTTTGTATAGTTGTTCATTACTTAGTTAACATACAATAATTCAAGCACTGTGCTTCTTCAACATCATAACACTTTGCCTCTGAAGCTCACAGCATGATCATCAAGGAAAGGTTAATTATGTTCATTATCTTCTGTTTAAGAAATCTGAGAAAAATGTGATCATTTTGTACCTCTTTCACCCAAAATGAGTGCATTTTTTGATATGTAAAAGTGTATGATTTGGTTATTTGGAAAGTGACTTCTGTGGAACATCCCATTTGTTAATAATGAATGTCAGCGACTTGTTATCTTGGTGTAAAAAACAAAATGTATATGCTGGGAAGTACTGTCATTTTAACTTAAAATAGACAGATTTGAAATTTTGTCATTGTTTCTGTTCTCAATTGTCCTTTCTCCACATCTAGCTCAAGACTGCAGTGCAGATGACGACAACTTCCTTGTGCCCATAGCGGTGGGAGCAGCCTTGGCAGGAGTGCTTATTCTAGTGTTGCTGGCTTATTTTATTGGTCTCAAGCGTCATCATGCTGGATATGAGCAATTTTAGAACCTGCAATCTGATTGATTATATAAAAATACATGCAAATAATAATTTTATTGCCTCTTGGTATAAGAAACACTTTGCTCCTTTAAAAATGATATGTTGAAAATTTAATTCTTAAATTAGTCCCAGCATTTTGAGATCAGTCTTTATTAATAAAACTGCTCTCTCCAATTAGCTTCAAATAAAAAATGTTTTATTTACTGGTCCTGAAGACAAATTTGTTATAAAGAACATTGGTATGCAGTGTTTCAAGGTCTATCTTAAGAAGCTTTGCCTAAATTTTGATCCTAACCTAACGTGCCTGAAACTTATTAACATGACCATTATAAAAACAAAATATGTAGAGTGATTTAGTGGAATTAATAAATATTGTTTCACTATTGGTGTTCTGTTTCAATGTATAAGGACTATCCTGATTTAAACTCATTACTGTGCCTTTGCATATAGTTCATTAAATAAATATTGATGTGGCATAAATGCCCATCACGTATGCTTGAACTTGGTTTTCAGTGGAATGAAACAAACACTATCCTTAGGGCAGTCCACATTTTTAAGGTTATGCGACTTTTGCTGATTTTTTTAGTTACAGTAAAGAATGAAATCAGTGCTGGGTTGGTGGTGCATACCTGTAATTCCAGCAGCTTGGAATACTGAGGCAAGAGGATTGCAAGTTCGAGGCCAGCCTCAGCAAATTAGTGAGACCCTGTCTCAAAATTAAAAAAAAAAAAAAAAAAAAGAAATCAGTATCTTAGGTTTGTGATTTTTTTCCCTCAGTACAAAACAGGCCCAAGAAGCTACCACAGAACTTAAACTGGCTCCAGAATTAGAGTTTTTTATATTTATTTTTCAGCAATATAGATTGAAACATTCAAGCATATTGACTACTTGCCTTTTATTCCTTGTGTTTTGCTCCTCCTTGGATGCCTGATTAGCATTGAAATATAGAAATATTCTATGAACTAATTGGGACAGATTGTGTTGTGTTTCTCTACCTCATCTTGTTGATCTCTGGAGCATTAAAATCTATTTAGTGTTGTCATCAGACTGGTACTTATGAAATGTAAGCTAACAGCAATCTCAGAAGGGAGGCAGTGAAGCATAGCAACTAGGCTCTTGTTTCTTCAAGATAGCCCCCATGGGACAGAGCATAGATGAGGGTATAGAGAGAGGCTGTTGGCATTAAAATGAGCTAGATAATCAGCCCTTATTGAAACATTTAATGATAAAGTGAGGCACAGACAGATATTGAATGTATAGATAAGTAAGAAGGAAGCCTAATAGATGAGAAGATTTTCACATTGAAGCGAAAGTTTGAATGTGTATATCAGCTTGTTCAGAGTCTCTGTAGCTTACTGATTAACAATTCAGTGTATCTTGGTACTCAGTTTTCAATCTCTAATTGAGGGTTTGCAGTAAAAGACAGTAAATCTTTCCAAAAAAGACTTATGTGGTTACCAAAATTCACCTTATGTTTTCCAAACCATAGCAACTTTTTTTATGAATGGCAAAAGTGTAAGAGGAGGTAAAGTTTAAATTAGAGGAAAAGTGCAAGTTATTGCTCAAAAATAAATCACACCAAATATCACATTTTGTTAATTGCCTTAGAATTATGCTGGAAAGGACCTTTAAGATAATTTACTCTAATGCCATAATTTTCAAAAAGGGGAGGGACTTCACTGAGGTTGCACATCCAGCAGGCAACAAAACCATTGCATTTTGAAAAAAATTGCCCCAATGAAATCTAATTATTCAATAGTGAAACAACTGCTGGTTTAAACTTGAAATAATGAGATCACAGTTGGGCACTTTGAGCTGGTGTACCATATTTTGTTTAAGTGTTCTTAAGCATTGAATATTGGCCTTTTCAATAATATTGTACTGAGACATTCCTCTTATGATCTCTGCTTGTTATTACTCCAACCCTAAACATCTTTGGATGGGATCACAAACATGGGAGGCAAAGAGAAGCGAAGGAACACTTGTTGACTGCCTGATGTGTATCACATACTTTAAAATACAATTCAAAGGAATCCTTAAGTACCTTATAATACAGATATTACTATCTCCCTTATATAGGTGAGGAAAGTGAGGCCTAGTTTAAATGAATTGACAAAGTCCTTCAGATAGTACTTGAAGGAGTCAGGATTCAATTTCAGTTCTGCCTGAATTCAGAGCTTGAAATTCAAATTGCACCTGCTGCCTTCCTGGTGGTCCAATTTTTTTAAGTGTAGATGATTGCTCTTTTCCCTAGTGTCATTAGACAATTAAACCTAAAATCTTCCCATATCGGGCAAGCATAATTTTGTATTTTGGACCTTTTCCCATTAATTTTCCTTTTACTTCTGCTTTTTGTACTGAATAATTTGGTGTGATTTTAGACGATGATAATAAGAGATGTAGGGTGATCAGTCGCTACAAAATGTTTGGATGGATCTTAAGAAATAAGGATAATGCTATGAAAGACTAACCTGTTTACATTCCCAAAATGCTTATTTCTTGTTTGCTTGCTTTGCTTAATTGCATTCTTTACTAATTTCCTCTCCTTGCTGTCTGTTCTTTTCTAACAGCTGAAGAATGTTCTGCTGACTCTGACCTCAACTTTCTTATTCCTGTTGCAGTGGGTGTGGCCCTAGGCTTCCTTATAATTGTTGTATTTATCTCTTACATGATTGGAAGAAGGAAAAGTCGCACTGGTTATCAGTCTGTATAGTCAGTGAGATGTCGTGCTTTTTTTTTCTTTTTGCAATCAAAAGTTATGTTTCCATTGGCTAAAAGCCAGGAAATGCTGTGCAGTAGATTGATTAAGATCTATCATGGACTAACCTCAGTGAGTTGCTAGCTAATTTAGGCATGAGTAGCACTTATTTAAGAAAAAAATGTATTGGGATCATGTTTTTCTATTTTTCTTTCTTCTCCTTTGTTAAAATGTAATTGAAAAAAAAAATTATGGCTCAGAATATGTCTTTTAAAAGTAAATAATTATTTTAAGCCTCTGGATCCAATTATGAAAGCATTTCTACTGAAGTATAATTTTATATGTTGCAATTACTTGTATTTTGCTACTTTGATGTTATTTGCAAAATCAAAGCTGTTAGAGAATTTAATGTGCTTCCGGAAATAAATTCAAGAACATAATGAATTCATTTTCATTGGTGACAAACAAAATTTGGTTCACAATAAGACTTCCTTTCCCCATTTCCTAATGAGGATTATTAAAATCTATGTTTTTCTTTTAGTTTTAAAAGAGGACTGGTGTTGTAGCTCAGAGGTAGAGTACTTGTCTAGCATGAATGAGACCCTGGGTTCAATCTCCAGCACTGCAAGAAAAAAATATTTTTACAGTAATATATTAAATAGCAAAAGTTTGGCAGTTTTCTCCATTACCATTAGTGGCTACTATATTTTAACAAGGATGTATTTTTTTTCTTCCCTTCTAGAGTTTGAAATAAATTGATGATTTCAGATTTGACATTTATGCTGAAGGATAAAGTAAGAACTTCAGCTTTTTTAAAGTGTTAATTTAGAATGAACTTTTTTAAGGTTATGATTTAGAATTTTTTCCCCTCAGAGTCTTAACTTGTTCAGAAAGTGAATTCATCCTGCACTTTAAAAAAGTCTTCTGTATACTTTGCTGGTGTGCCTCCTGTACTCTCCTATTCCCTGTATGAATAAGTTCAAATTGATATTTCTAATGCATTGATTTCTTTTTTCTCACAGCAGCAAGTGCTAACTCTAGAGGCTAGTGGCCCCTGATGTGTAATCACTCATTTGGCTGCCTAGCCAAAGCTGGACCGAGATTGTTCTGTAAATTTGTTGATCCTGATAGAGACTTATATCCCTGTAGGGACCTCTAATAGTTCTGGCTTCTGGAGTAAAATACTAGCGACCTCTCATCCCTGTGTCTGCTTGATTAGTTCAGCTGCTGAGTTACCCTTTTGTTTGGAAGCACAGTGCTATGGTTGTGTAGGACACAAATGGCAGCTTTACACACCTGTCCTTGGCATAAGGCAGATATTTATTTTACCAACCTATTTTGTCTCTACAGTGAGCTAAAAGCAAATATTCCCAAAGATTTGCCTTCATGTCAGAAATTTTCAAAATTAAGGTTAAGCCTAAAAAAATTGAGTCTAAACCTTAAAGCTAGTTTGTTATTAAATCCAAGGACTAAGTCCCAGTCTACCTCTCAGCCCAATGCATATGCTCACCACTGTATTGCTGCCATTAACTGATGCCAGAACTCTGCCAATTAACAATTAGAAAATTTCCTTAAAAAGAAAGTAAGTTCATCAACATCCTTCTTTACAATCTTATCTATCTACACATGTACTCCAGACTGGAGTAGAAAGTCAGATTGCTCAATTATAACTCCTTTCAAACTCTGTAGCTTTGCCTTGAAGGTCCAAGTTCTCTGTTTGCTATAACATACAATGTTTTCTTTAAAAATGTTATTTCGTAAAAGGCATTTGGTCAGCAATGGTACCATAAAGAACAGTGGCTTCATTTCTGTACATATTTTTGAGATGATTGCCTAAAAGCCAGATTTGTTACCTTGCTAAGTATATGAATTGGATGTTCAGATATGTTCAAAATTATGAATTCATTTCAAAGTTTTCTACCTTAACTGCTATCACTGATTCTTCATTAGGTATCATGGCTTTTTCTGAGATAATTAGCAAATGTGTTTAATTCCTTGATAATTAAAATACAAAATGTTAACCAAGGGTTAAAACAAAAGCTGTTTCAACTCCAATAAAATATAGGAGGCTCAAAGTATATGAACTGAGTGTTCAATTAGCTTTGTTCACTGAGTTCATTTCTTTGTGAGTACAACAGTGAATCAAACAGCAGGGCTTTAAACTCATGGATAGAATGAATTGTGTTTTACCTAAACTTCTTTGAGAGAACTGATGTGTGCTGCTACTTAAAATTTTGGACATAGCAATTTAGAGAACTCATTAATACCTGAAAAATAAAAGCATACTGTGGTACTTCTGTTTGATCTGACATGTGTGATTTTAGATTAATGCATTAAAATAATAAAGATCATGCATTCCATGTTATTATGGCTAACTCCATTTTTTCCATATGCTCAGCTTTAAGAGCATAAATTGATTTGTATAATTGAATAAGTACCTTAAAAATCTATTCTCTTGAATTGTCAACCGGAATCATGATCTTATAGTTCTGCAACTCAAATTTAAGTCCCATCATTAGGAAGGCAGTAGAACCTTTTGTACAGACATTTCAAATATGGGGGCCTACATGGTCATTAAAATTCCAAGAAAACATTAGAAACAATGTGGAAATCTAATGAATGTGTTTCATGATAAATGTACTTTTAGCAGTTGTCTATCTACACTGATGAATCATACTCCGTGGGACTGGTTGGGGGTCTCAATAGAACCTGTTTTTCTTGTCTCAACTCCTTCATTGAATAACTTCACAACTCTGTGCCTCCCTTTAAGGTTACTGCTAGGAAGAAGAGTGGTTCTGTGTGTTTCTTGTGAGGGTTACCATGCATCTAAAGTCAATTTGAAGGTTCATGTTTAAGTTCAGTGTGTCTACTTTCTGAATGTTAGTATTGCCTTTAAAACTCTGAGGAAATGTTTTTCTTTCCCTTTGCTTTTAAAACACTGTATTTTGATGGCAGTATGAATTTGGGTTGCTTTTTTTCAAGAGGTATGTACAATGAATAGCAAATCTTGGTATACAATGTATTTTTAGGAGAAAGCTATAGTTTTATTTACATGCATTATTTTATTTAATACAGCAACTCTCTGAGGTCAGGTGGTATTCCCAATTTACAGATGAGGTAACTGAGACTTGAGTTTGTTACTTAACCAAAGTGGCATAGAAGTTAAATGGCAAAAGTGACAGCTTGGTCTGCCTCCAAAGACCATGCTCTTAACCACTATACATCTTGTTCTTCTAGGAAACAGTAGATTTGTTACAAAAGCATATGCCTTACATTAGTTACAGAAATCTGGCTTCTGTACTTTACTATCTTGTATGTAGTCACTTTACAAATGTTGTTGAATATTCTTTAAATAATTTGAATTTTGTCCAACCCACGTGAAGGGCAGACGGATGTTGTGGCAGCATAACTTGAAAAATCAAAACCAAGGCCAGTTTGAACTGTACCTCATCAATAGTGTTGAACCCTGAGTGTCACTTTTTTTTCAGAGTAGCCTCAGCTTGTTATTCTGATCACGTATCATTATCATTCTGCCTTCAAACTCTTCTGTGCCATGAATCATTTTGACTGTGCATTAGTGTGTTTAAGAGGCTAAATGGAACTGTCTCTCTCCTCACATTCCTTAAATTAATGCCATCTTTACCCCTGCTCTCAGTCATCCCTAGGCTTCCAGTGCAGTGTAGACATGACACTCAGCAGTCCCTGCTAGGTAGTTCTGAGCCCCAATACACAGCCCCTACTCAAATCCAGAGCCCTTTTGAAAGGGTTTTTAAAGGTTCTTACCTGGGCTGGGGCTGTAGCTCAGTGGTGGAGTGCTTGCCTAGCATGTGTGAGGTATTAGATTTGATTCTCAGTACCACATAAATACTTAAAGTTAAAAAAAGTCCTTACCTGCATATTTCAGATTGCCCCCCACCCTCCCCCCACTTCACCTTCTGCTGTCCTGTACTCTCCACTTCAGCCGTACTAGCCCCCTTGCCACTCTTTGAAGACTCTAAGGGTGCTCTCATGTCAAGACCCTTGCACTTGCTGTGCCTTCCACCTGGAAAGATCTTCCTCCAGCTCTCTTCATGGCTCACCCTTTAACCCCTTTCACCCTGATCAAGTCTCTTGTCATGTGAATATCCCCTGACCACCCTGTTTAGGATAGCACTCCCAGCCACTTTCCATTGCCCTTACCCCTTTTCACGTATCACCATCTGACATGTTATATCATTTACTTGTTAATCTGTGTTTTTTTTACATTTCCCCCTAGAAGGTAAACTTAATGAGTAGGAGTCATTGCTTCATTTACTACTTTGTCCCAGTTCCTAGAACAGTGCCTGGCACATAGTTCACATAGGATAAATGTTTTCTGAATGAATAAGTGGTCATCTCGTGTAATAGCTAAACATTTATTAAGCACTTATGCCTTATTTCATCAAATCTAAAATGCCATCAATTGTAAGATTAATACTGCCAATTAAACTGTGGTCATAAGAGGCTTACTGGTTTCAAAGAGGTTAAAAAATGTGAAAAAATATGCATTTTGGAATTAATATGGACCAGGCACTGTAGAGAGTGTTGTACATGGATATCACCTACCATTATTCAATTACTGATCAATTATCTAATAACTGATCATATACCATCCAAGCAGTCCGCCAATGCCTTTAAGCCCTCTGTCATTACAGTCTTCTTTTACTATAATAAACTGATTCTTGTGTCATTTTCAATTCTAAAAATAAGCCTGTATCTATGTTTGCCATTTTTTGGATTTTAAAGCAAATATTCAATATTCACTTTTCCTTATTTTAAGTGCTATATAGTATAGCATGGCAGGTATGTCAAAAAATTTGAATCCTGGCTCTCTTAAATATTGCAGTAGCTTTGTGACATTAGACA
Organism: Glaucomys volans; assembly: GCA_020662805.1. Lineage (NCBI taxonomy): Eukaryota > Metazoa > Chordata > Mammalia > Rodentia > Sciuridae > Glaucomys > Glaucomys volans. Next base: position 2,789,983 of record JAJEJO010000141.1, on the reverse strand, counting down.
AGTTATTTAACCTATCTAAGCCTAGGTTTCCCCATCTCTAAATGAGATAACACTACTTTCTGTCCTGTAGGATTTTAAAGAGAATTAAGATAATGCTACCAACTACACAGTAAGCAATAAATGTTAGCTTTTAATGATATCAATCTGAATCTTATTCCTAAAGATGATAAATATCAGATGTTTAGATAAGATCACAGAAAAATGGAGAAAGAATAGGGCTCAGATAACCTTGAGGAGCTGGGCATGGTGGTGCACAGCTATCATCCCAGTGGCTTGGGAGGCTGAGGCAGGAGGATTGTGAGTTCAAAGCCAACTCAGCAAAAGTGAGGTGCTAAACAACTCAATGAGACCCTGTCTCTAAATAAAAGACAAAATAGGGCTGGGGATGTGGCTCAGTGGTTAAGCACCCTTAGATTCACTCCCCAGTACCAAAAAATAAAAAAAAACATTAAAAACTTAAGGAACAGAAAGCTACTCAAACTAGGTTAAAAAAATGAACTGTGAAGTTACAGGGAAAGTCTCACAAAATCTAGTGGAAGGAAGCACATCTGGGACTCAAAGGAATAGAGAATTTGAGTTTTTAAACTTTTAACAGAGAGTACACAGATGATCACTACCAAGAAAGTTTGGAAAAAGATGGATAGTGACAAAACCACAGCTAGAATGACTATTTTAAAAAGACAATAACACATGCTGGTAAGGGATGTAAAGAAAGGGAATTCTCATAGACTGTTGGTGGTGATATAAATTAGTACAGCTGTTATGGAAAACACTACAGAGGTTGCTCGAAAAACTAGCAATAGATCTACCAGATGATCCAGCAATTCCAATCCTGGGTATATATTCATAGGAAATGAAATCAGTATGTCAAGGAGACATCTGACCTCCAGTGTTCATTGCAACATGATTCATGATAGCCCAGAAATGGAAATTACCTAAATGTCCATCAGCCGATGTATGGATAAAGAAAATATGGTCCATGCACACAGTAGAATATTATTCAACTTAAAAAATATGAAATTCTCTTACTTGCAGCAATATGAAAACTAAAGGGCATTCTATTAAGTAAAATAAAAAGACACAAGACAAGTACCATGTGTTTTCACTGGTATATGGAAGCTAATAGTTGATCTAATAGAAGTAGAAAATAGAATAGTGGCTACCAGAGCCCAGGAAGGGCATGGGGAATGGGAAGATAGAGAATGGGTACAGGGGTGCAGTTGGATAGGAGGAATAACCTCTAATGTTCTATAGCACAGTAGGATAGCTATAATTGACAATTAATATTTCAAAATAGCTAATAGGATTTTGGATGATCTCAACTCAAAAATGATACATGAGGTGAAGGAAATGCCAATTACTCTGATCTGATCACTACATACTATATAATGGAATGTATTAAAATGTAACACTGTATCCTATACATATGTACAATTATATGTCAATTAAAATTTTCTAAAAATAAAATGTTCTTCAGATTAATAAAAAGATGAATAGTGAGTACTAATTTGCACTGCATTTACTAAAATGTGTTAAAAAGGTGGAAACAAATATTAGGTGGGTATAAGAATATACCAACAGCTCAAAGAAGAAAACAGTATATACACACATATACTCTGTGTGTGTGTGTGTGTGTGTGTGTGTGGTGTCTGTCATTTGTTAAAGATATTCTTTTCAGATCAGTGGAGAAAGAATGGAATATTGAAAAATGATGCTGAGATACTATGATACTAGATTAGTGAAAAATACATTTAGACACCTACCTCTCAACACCAAAATAAATTTAAGTATGATTAAAGTATGATTAAAGAATGAAAATTATAAACTATAAAAGCTATAAAAGATAATAGACAAATGTAGATAGCTGCATATATTATCTCCAAGAAGATCTATGAATAAAAGAAAAAAGTAACCGTGGAAAAGATTTTAATATATAAAAATTTAATATTTCTAGCCATTAAAATGCCATATGACACAAATTTAAAGACACATGTAAAAACAAGAGAAAATACTTACTATCTTAAGTATGACAAAGGGTTAGGATAATATCCTAACTCAAATACTGACAAAACAAGATAAGATGAATATTCCATGAGTGACCTAGAATAAAGATATTAATAGCTAAACCATTACAGAAATACAGATGGATAAGCAATGTGAAAAATGTTCTGTCTTCCTAATAAACAAATGCAAATTAAAATAAGATACCTTTCAAACCAGCTAACGTGTTTTTAATGATATAATATTCAGTCTTGGCCATGGTACAGAAAATTGCATGCTAATGTTGAGAGTGAAAATGAACATTTGGATACAGTCAAAATGCCAATTAGAACTAGTTAACTATATTATGAAACATTGACATGACAGAATGTTACACAGTCATTTAAAATCACATTCTCAAATAAGAATATGAGAATACCCTCATGTCTTACTGTTAAGTAAAAAATGAACATTGTGAAGAAATACGTCCCATTCTGTTTTGGGTAAGTAAAACTCTACCCCCACCCTCCTCCCATGTTATAGTTTGGATATGATGTGTTCCCCGAAAGCTCCTGCTAATGCAGGGATATTCAGAATTGAAATGATTGGATTGTGAGAGCTGTAACCTAACCAGTCCATCTTAGTTTGAATGACTGTATGCTAACTGTAGGCAGGTGGGGCATGGCTGGAGGAGGTGTGTGACTGGGGTCATGTCCTGGAAGGGTGCATCTTCTTTGTGGCCCCTTATCCCCACCCCTCTGTCTCTGCTTCATGACTGCCATGCGGTGAATTGTTTTCCTCCAATGCATCCTTCAGCCATGATGCTTTACCTCGCCTTGGGCCCCAGAGCAATGTTTCATCCATCTATATACTGGGACCTCTGAAACTGGAAGCCCCAAATAAACTTCTTCCTCTAAGTTCTTGTTGGGTGTTTTGGTTGCAGTGATGAAAAAGCTGACTAACACCCTGCCTCTCTATATAACTGCCCTACCACTAGAAAAGTATTTCTCCTTATGCCTATACCTTCTTACCTGCTGGGGTAGAGTCCACCACTGGAGGTTCCAGATTGGAGCCACTACATTTGAGGTGTCTATAAAAGAATTTATTTTTTATTTTTTTGGAAACAGGGATTGAACCCAGGGGCACTTGACCACTGAACCACATCCCCAGCCCTATTTTGTATTTTATTTAGAGACAGGGTCTCACTGAGTTGCTTAGGGCCTCGCTAAGTTGCTGAGGCTGGCTTTGAACTCTTGATCCTCCTGACTCAGCCTCCTGAGTCGCTTGGATTACAGGTGTGCACCACCACGCCCAGCTAAGAATTTATTCTTTATCCTGTCTTTTGTGTATGTAGTGAGGGGGGGTAGATTTTATGTGTATAAAGTAAATACATCAAAGTACAAACAGCAGTCACCTCCAGGTTTTCAGATTATGGATGGTTTAACTGCTTTTCATAGTTCTGTTTTACTGAATCCAGTTTGCTTTGATAATCAGAAAGTTCTTAGGAGAATGATTTCCTAAGAGTGGGTTTTGACTCTCCTTGGTTCATTCTTACATTCTGCACATGAGTAAGAGTTGACCCCGTGAAAGAGCATAGTCTCCACTTCTACCTGATATCAAGGCACTCTCTTCATTTGAGACATGTTTTTATCAAGTTAAAAATCTTGTTTTACACGGGTCATTAATCCAGTTACTTGGCCTTGATTCTGCACAGTCGTCATCCCAAAGAGATGCAGAGGCACACATCTTTGGCCTATTGTTGCCCTCTGTGACAGGTAAGAGGTGCTTCTCCTCATCCTTATATCTTTGCATATGCTGTATGTGGATGCCTTTACAGGAAGGGTCTAGGTTGGCCCAGTACTTGAAGTTGAGTGAGACAAACAGGAGTGGAATTGTTGATGGCAAGGGGCTTTGTGGGTGTGGGTAGGAGACATCTGAACTACCACATGCTTCTCTACCTCTGAATCTCTGTATGTGAAGGTTTTGCAAGGCCAAAACCCCGAGGAGCCATGTGCACAATTCTCCTTGCACCATTTATGTCCTTTTCTGGTGCCAACTCTAGCAGCAAAACTTGATTCTTTCACAACCTCCACCCACTTCCCTTTTCACTAGAAGATCCCTGCAACTCAGAGTCCCTCCATTATTTTCACATCTGTGGGTCAAGGTATTTATTGGCAGACCCTATTAACTAGTATTAATAAGAGTAAAAAGTTAAGGCATTTTACTATAGTAGAAAGAGCAATGGAGTTCAGCTCCAGGCAAGTTGGGATTGGAACCCAGGCTTCATTGACTCTCAGCTTTGGATAAGTGATTGAGTTAATATCTGTAAAATGAAGTCAAATATCTTTCCTGAAGAACTTGAATGGAGGTATCTACTATACCTAGAACATGTAGCTGTGATGATCACTGTATTAGTTCATTTTGCAGTGTTACAATAATAGGCTTAAGGCAAGCAATCTTTATAAAGAAAATAAGTTTATTTAGCTCTCAGTTTTGGAATTTCAAGGGCATGACACTGACATCTGCTCAGCTCTGGTTAGGGCCTTGTTGGCTGCATTACATGGCTGGAGCACTTGTGTGAGGAAGAAATCTCATCTTGAAACAGGGAGCCAGAGAGTGACTCAGGGTCAGGGTCAGGCTTCTATAACAAATTGCTCTGGCAAGAACTCCAGGAGACCAGTATTCCTTTCTGGGGGCAGTTCCCCAGTGGTCAAAGGACCTCCCACTATGCCATCTCTTTAAGGGTTCCACCATCTCCCAATACTGCAACCCTGGGTACCAAGCTTTCAACACATTAACCTTTGGGGGCATTAACAACACCCAAGCCTTAGCAGTCGCCAATAGGATAATAGCCATAAAGTCTCACATAGTAGACACTCAATGATGTGAGTAGGCCCTTAGTGAATATCCATTTTATCCATTACCTCGTCATTATGGAGCAGAATCTAGAGGGCAGGGAAAGGAGCCAACATTTGTGGCACTTGGAAAAATTCAGTAACTTGAGGTCACACAGCTAGTGAATAGCAGAGCAGGTATCTGAACCCAGTTCTTTGGCTTCAAAACCCATTCTCTTCAAATAGACACCTCACTGCCTTTACCTGCTTGTGCTCAGCCTAGAATGAAGGGAGAATTGAGAGCCAACTTAAGTGACTAGCCAAAGATTCAGGCAGGTTGCCATGAAAAATGTCCTCCTGCAATATTGGGTAATCTGATCAAACTATACAAAAACTACACCCAGACCTACAGATAGTCCAGTGGACATCAGAGTGTACTGTGAAACCCTAAATAAACCAACCATAATGAGATCTTGGGTGGTTTGTTCACATTACACTAGCGATCAAAACAAAGGTCCTCAAATTTCAGCATGCATCAGAAACACCTGCTGGGCCCAACTTCCACAACTGCTAGAGACAGAACAGATGAGGTGGAGCCTGAGAATTTGCATTCATGACAAGCTCCCAGGTGATCCTGATGCTGTGGGGCCATTAAGAACCACATTAAAATGTGCCATAAAATTCTCAAATATCATCTGTGTCTCATTCTCCCCAAATTCCAAGGAAATATCATTACACACAAGAATATCACAAACCATCCCCCAATCCAGAAAACCTAGCTTTAAAATCTGATGTCCATGATGGACCCCTTTGTCTACAGCACTCCCCTCCAAGTAACCAAGGCCCTCTCAATAATCACAACTCTGAGGGAAGTGAGAATGCTGGCGAGGCAGGGTCACTTTTTACTCTCTGCGCCCATTCCTGTCCCTATTCCAAGTAGGTGCTAGCCTCTAACCTTTTTTGCCTCATGAAATGTTTATTTTGTAAGCAGACAGTCTAGAGCACGGCTGCTTCCCAGAATCATGAGCACCTTGATAGGATTATGCATAGGAGCGAGGGGTTGGTGCATTGGGCAGAAAGGTAGAAGGGAAATTTCTGTGCATGAGACATCAGGAGACTCTGGGGAGACAAGGCCTCAGGGAAATGGCCTCTGCATACAGAGGGAAGCTGTACCCCAGGCTTTAGGGATCAAGCTTAGTCAGAAGCAACCTCCCACCTAAGTCCCCTTTCCCCCAATATGCTCCACTAGTACTGGAGCAGCAGACATGACCACCCTCAAGGGACCATGTGGGCTTGGATAGTGAAGGCCCCCAAAAGTTACTTCCAATTCTTGGGTGACTGGCAAGAAGAGAAGGGGCTCTCCAATAGGGAATGAGATTGAAATTCCCTCCACCTCCCTGAGAGGGAGGGAAGGATTTAATCTGCCACCTCTGAGCAAATCTGCCTCCCACAAGTCCTCCATACACACTACACAGAAGACACAAGAGAGAAGTGCAAACTCTTTATTGCTAGTTAGAATCAGAAAAGCCCCAACAATGGTTGATGTTGATGAGCTGGGCAGGATCTCCAGGGGAACTCCGGGAAACCTTCTGTTCAGAATGGCACCTCCCACTCCATGGGCTCTACCCTGGCTCCTCTTTGCCTTGCAGCTGCCTTAGAGGAGCAGAGAACCTTCAGATGACACACTCAGTGGAAGGCAAGGGGCCCAGGGGCATTCTGGAGACTGCTGACCTCATCCAGTTCTATTTTTAGCCCAATTAGTCCTTCTCAGAGAATCGCCATATATACATAGTACAGTGGCCCTGATGCCTGTCTTTGTAGTGCATTTAGATCTTCGTCCACTGTTCATTGGAAAGGGACTTGGGATGGGGACAGCCTGGGGGTGAAGACTAGAGCATGTAGGACATACTCCCCCCAGAAATGTCTTTTTTAAAAGAAAGCCCAGTGATCTTTTAGGCAGGCTGCAGGGCAGCCAGGAAAAACAGATGTGAGTCTCTAGAAAGGAAATCAGCAGAGGATCAGAAAAACCCTGCCTGTCTTTTGCCAGGGTATTTTCCTGATTTTTTGCCACTGCTCATTCATCTTCTTTGGGACTAATGTGATAAACACTTGGTCACTCAAGGCCTTTCATGAAAGTGTTTTTGACATTGCCCCCAGAACCACAAAAGTGGATCTTTTTTTTTTTTTCCAAAAGTGGATCTTGTTGTTATTATTATTACTTTATTCTTGGGGGGTGTACTGGGGATTGAACCCAGGGGCACTCAACCACTGAGCCACATGCCCAATCCTATTTTGTTTTTTATTTAGAGACAGGGTCTCTGAGTTGATTGGCACCTTGCTGTTGCTGAGGCTGGCTTTGAACTCCCTATCCTCCTGCCTCGGCCTCCCAAGCTACTGGGATTACAGGCATGTGCCACCATGCCTGGCTTGATGTTATTTCAATTGGGTTTATCCAAAGGTCACATTTCATGTAGGACAAAGAAGACACCCCTGATCCACATATCTCAAATTAGGCTCTCTCTTGTCATCTAACCAACCTCACCCACCTGGATTATAATGTGTACACAAGATAGTAACATAGTTATAGTTTCTAACACATACTAGGCCATCAGTAACTTTTTGTTCAATAAACTAATAAATGCAATTAAACAAATGTGCTACAATTAAGATTTAACACTCCTCTCTCAACCCCTTTTGACTCTGCAGTGTCAATCCCTTTTCTCCAACATAAGGATTGAGTTCTAACAAAAATTGGTCTGCTCTACCTTGTTCCAAAATGTGTGCCAGAATGTTTCCTTATCCCTGATGCCTTCATTCTCTTTTTAGCTCCAGCCAGTTGAGGTCTTAGGTGAAGGCTGCTGAGAGCCAGAAGTGTATACCATGAGGAGTCACACATTGGGAGCCAGAGCTTCTTCAGCTTCGCCCAGAGTTCCTGGAGCTTAGAGACACAAAGAACAGACACTATGAATGTTATAAAAACAAATTAAGAAAAAAATGTGAACACTGGTACAATTTACAGTACAACAATAACATTGTCAGGAAAAAAAGCAGTGTTCCTAGAACATAATGTATCTTATGTACTAAAAGCATTGTTATTCCCAGCAGACGACCTGGTGTTATGGGAGAAGGAGGTTAAGGAGAGGACAGAAAAGAGAAAAAGAGAATGTTCCATAATACAAGCTTCTTCAGAATGTCAACCAATCAACAACAGCCATCCAGAGTCCACCTGTGAACTTAAATGCAATTGGAGAAATTTTCCTTTCAAATATTAATTAAGAGCCAGGTGCAGTAGTGCACACCTATAATCCCAGCGGTTTGGGAGGCTGAGGCAGGAGGATTGCAAGTTCAAAGTCAACCTCAGCAAAAGTAAGGTTCTAAGCAGCTCAGTGAGACCCTCTCTCTAAATAAAATACAAAATAGGGCTGGGGATGTGGCTCAATGGTTGAGTGCTCCTGGGTTCAATCCCCAGTAACAAAAAAAAGCTTAACATATTTGACAGAATTTCATATTTTTCAAAAACAACACAAAATATATACACACATACATGTATATTAAACACTTTCTCCAGTTTCTATTAACGTGTTAAAAATGGTTATTGCAGGTTGGTGATGTAGGCCAGTGGTAGAGTGTTTGCCTAGCATTTGGGAAGCCCTGGGTTCAATTCCCAGCACTGTAATCAATCAATCAATCAATACCAGTATTGCTTGATGGTGGAACAATGGAATTTTTGTTTGGGTTTTCACTATTTTATGATGAAAATAAAGATTTTTTTATTAGAAAGGGGCCTCCAAAAATTGATTTCTCTTCAGACTATATCTCCATTCTTTTTCTACCTCCTGGAGTTCAGTAGGAACATGTTTTGGGTGAAGGCTTCCCACCTCACCAGTTATCTAGATTTTTCTTACATTTATAGCAGGCCAAATATCAAGAAAAATGAATCAGACTTTACATTGCAGGCAGTCCCAATCCCTCCTCCTGAGGTCTGAGGCAAGTTTCTCCTCTCTGGGATTCAAAGGCTTTCTTATCTTTTGGCAGTCTGGCCATCTGTCCCTAAGGCTTTTGTTTCCTTGGCTTTAGCTGTGCTCAGAGGGGTTTACTGAAGTGGAGCCTCACAGGACTTTGCTCCTGGCTTTGGTTCCCTGAGGCTTCACCTGACCTATTTCCTGACCTTGGCTCCTTTGATCCCACCAGTAAACTATTTTGCCCTGGGACCCCAATGCAGCCAACTGTAGGCCAGGTGAATAGATGTACCCAATAGGCATGTGGATGGCAGCTCCAGCCACTTCTATGGAGATTACTCTGGGTGGGCAGGTGTCAGTCATGGGCATGCCATTGGGAATGGTGTAAAGCATGGCATTGGCAGAGGGTGTTGAACGACCTGGGCCCACATACGATCGGGTGCCACACCTGTTGAGGTTGCCATCTGGGCCTCAGACTCCACATCCTGCCTGCCCTGCGACCCTGTGGCGAGCTCCTCTCCCCGTTCCCCTGCATCCACAGGCCATGCCTCAATGCTGTGCTGCTCAGCTGACGACTCGGGAACGACTTCCTGGGACAGCTCAAACTGGTTCAGTCTCTCACGCAGGGCGTCGCGCTCCCCCAGCGCTTGCTTCAGGTCATCCCTTGCGCTATGCAACTGAGAAACCACGTCATCGCGCTCCTCTCGCAGCCGCTGCAGCTCGGAGGCCAGAGCCCAGGCGGCTCCTTCGCACTCTTCCACCTGATCCTGCAGCCGGCGGACCCGGCGCCCCTGCTGCTCCCGCTGCCTGGCGGCCACTCGCACCCCCAGGGCCAAGGCGCTCCAGGTGCACGCCCTCTTAATGGCGCGTGGCACCTGAGGGTCAGCCACCACGGACTGCAGGTTGTCTTCCACCTCGTTCCAGGGCCGTGATCGGAAGGTCAGGTAGAAGTCTGGGCTACCACCATTACTGAGCACCTCTTCGTTGATGAACACCACCACCTCGCTGTGGCGGAAACCGCTCCTGGGGTCCCCGAGGTCGATGGCCATGACTGCCGCGGCCTAGTCAGCCGAGCCGCCCCCACTATTGTTGTAAGCCTTGGGCTCCCAACTAGCCCACCGCTCACTTCCTGTCTTGTTTCAGTCCTTGCCCAGTCCTAGCCTCTTTGTTGGCTTCCTACCTCCTTCTTTCTCCTCGCAAAGGCCCCAGCCTCGAAACCAGTTCCCTCTCACATCAACCCCTAAGGCAGCTAAAGCGGCAACGGCTTAGCACGTCACAGCTGTGGGCACTGAGCCTGGCCGCAAGGCCTGCTGGGACCAACATTTTCTTGACTGGGCACTTCCGGTCAGTTCAGTCAGTTGTGCTGCTGCTCTCTACAGGGCGAGCCACGTGGAGCATTGCAGTGAATCTAGAGAGGACTCCTGTTTCCAAGACTTTCTGAAGGACGACTCCCAGCCACATTATATGAATTTCTAACCTAGTGAGGTAGGAGAGTGCACAGGTGGACTCTTTTTGGCTCGACTCCCTCTCCCATAACTCTAAGTTGCTTCATCAAACCTTCTATACAGTCTCAAGCTGTGTCACTGTTCCCTTCTCATCTTAAGCAAATGACCTCGGGGTCCTGCTTCTCAAGAAAAATCAAGGGACTAAGCTATGAAGTCCTCCAGCTTTCCTTGCTAAGCCCTAGCTCCAGTGCTCCAGGTGTCAGTACTTCCCGTTCTATTTCCTCAGGGATTAATTAATTAATTAATTAATTAATTAATTTTTGCAGTGCTGGGGATTGAACCCAGGGCCTTGTGCTTACAAGGCAGGCACTCTACCAACTGAGCTATATCCCCAGCACCTCCTCAGGGATTTGGATGCATCTAATTCCCTCTTGACTTTCCTGCATTTCCCCCATGTCCTGTGCTACTAGATATCCCATACAGTAAATCTGTTAAAGTTCCTTCCATTCTTAAAATAATTTCCTCCCTCTAGCCCTTGTCTTGGGTTTCTCATCACCACCCTTTTTTTCTCATTAGAAGGATTGCCTATGCTATGCCCACTTCACTGTGTTCCCTTCACCACTCAACCTGCCTCACTTTAATTTTCACCCCCAAAGCTCTAGTGAAAATTCTAAAGGTCTCCCAACAGTTCCAACCTCAGTACAAACACTGGTGGATACTTTGAAAGTTAGTTCTCACATTGTCTTTTAGCAGAGTGCAGTTGTGTTGAACTCTCCCTCCATTACACTCCATCCTGTCTTAGTTTCTGCAACATCAAATTCTACTGATGTTCTTCCTTTGCCTCTGGCTTATCTTTCTCAGTTTCTTTGAACTACTTGTTCTTATACCCAAGGCCCCAAATTTGGTTTTTCCCCAGTATTATCTTCAGATCCCTCCTCTTTACATTCTCTGTGTTGTCTTTAGATGTGCTTATTCACTCCTCTAATTTAAAATACTACCTCTATCACAACTCTGTATTTCCAATTTAGACTACTTTCTTGGTTATCAGATCCATAATCTTTTCTTCCTTTGGCAGATAGTTATTGAACACATAGTAATTTTGCTTGACAAAAAGTGGTGAAAAATATTGAAAAATTCCTGGCCCTCATACTATTTATATCCCATTGGTACAACAATAAATGAAAAAAGATAAACAAGTAAGCAAGACGTTTATAAATTGTGATGTGTGCTAAGAAGTTAATATACAAGGTGCTGTGAAAGATTGGGACTCCATAGGGGTTTGAGATTGTTGTGTGTACATAAGTTTAGAGGGGCTGCAGTTGTAGCTCCGTATTAGAGCACTTACCTGGCATGTGTGAGGCACTGGGTTTGATCCTCAACAAACATAAAAATAAATAAAATAAAGGTATTGTGTCCATCTACAACTTTAAAAAAAATTTAAAAAGCTCAGAGAAGGTCTCTGAGATGACATATGATATGAGATCTAGAACTCCAGTGGCAAAAGTCTTGGTATAGAAAAAATTTCACACATCCAAGGAACAGAACAGATGCCAGTGTGCCCAAAGCATAAGTTAGGGAGAAAGCCAGGCATGGTGGTTTATACTCTGTAATCCCAGCAGCTTGGGAAGCTGAGGCAGAAGGATCACAAATTGAGGCTAGCTTCAGTAATTTAAGAAAACCGTGTCTTAAAAAATATAAAAAGGCTGTGGATGTAGTCAGTGGGAGAGCACCTCTGGGTTCAATCCCCAGTAAAACACACACACACACACACACACACACACACACACACACACAGAGTGGAATTAGATGCTGTTGGAAACAAAGGTGTCATCTCACACAGCTTCAAAAGCAATATTAAGGTGATTGAATTTTATTCTAGATGTGAGGGGCTGACACTGTAGTGTCATTGGTAGTATCATTAGATCTGAAAAGTTTTACTCTGAATTTTGAGTGGAAAAGAGATTGTATGGTGTCCAGAATATAAATAGGTGAGACAATTTTGAAGTTGTTGCAATTGACTGAGAAAGAAATGATCAAAATTGGGTTTAGCCTAAAAGGATATTAAGGAGATGAATGGAAGGAGAGAGATTGAGAATATTTTTTAAAGTAAAATGGACAGGTATTTTACATTCGATGAGAGAGTGAAGACCAAGAGAAAGGAGACAAGGATAACCCTAGATTTTAGATCTGAGCAAGTGCATGAATGGTGGTGTCATTTCTGAGATGGAGAAGACTGAGAAAATAATGAGAAAAGTAAGAGGACTGTTTCAGAGACATGGTCTGTGATGTCTCCAAGCAACCAAGTAGAACTTCTGGGATATATAGTTCAGGAGCACAGGAGTGAAATCGAGTTGGAAATATAAATTTGAAAGTCAGTAACAAATTGGTGGTATTTAACATCATAAACCTAAATAAGAACCCCTAGTGAGAAGAAAGTCATGTAGAGATGAGTAAAAAACAGTGGAATTAGTCCTGGGGCATTGAAAATTTTAGAAACAGAGTACAAAAGCACAAAAATTATTCTGTGTTAATTCCTCTTTTACCATATAAATATATATATATATTTAATTTATTTCTTTATTTTTATATGGTGCTGAGGATCAAACCCAGTGTCCCATGTGCTAGGCAAGCACTCTACCATTGAGCTACACCCCAGCCCTTGTTGTAGGATTCTTGCATTACACGTGAAGTAGAATAAGATTTGAAGATGTATTATGATAAGTTAAAAATACATATGGTAAGTTAAAGATGTTTATTCCATGCCATAGAAAAAGATGGACAGTTCCCTAGTTCATTTTTGTGAAGTCAACAAAATTTTGATAGCCAATAAGAAAAAAAGTGTATAAAGTAATTTAGTTCACAAATACTGACATATCTGTAAAAATTCTACATAAAATATTCAAAAAGGTATTATACCAGTGTTCCTGTGGCAGATATTCTTGGTTAATAATCAATAGCAAAGTTATCTCTTTCTTGCTAACAGAACCATTACATTGCCCAGACAGTGATGTGGCAAGCCTTGGGTAGTGTCTCATGGTACATTTTAGCCAGTCTTGTTCCCATTTTGTCAGTGATGGGCTTAGGGTTGGGCATGTAACCCGTGATGGTCAATGAAATGCATCAGGAAAACTGGGGGTTTAAGGTAAATATTTTCCTTTGTGATTAGGTAGAGGACCAATAGAGTGAAATCCTTTTACCATGGTCTGCCATATGTTTTTTTTTTTTTTTGGTCTGGGATGTTGGTATGAGGATGTGTTGTTTGGGCAAGGGATATAACTCAGTTGGTAGAGTGTTTGCCTCTCAAGCACAAGGCCCTGGGTTCAATCCCCAGCACTGCAAACAAAACAAAACAAAACAAAACAAAACAAAAAAACAACGAGGATGTGTTGTTTGTAGCTTCAGTAATTACCCTGAGGTCATGAGAAGAGACTGGAAGACATATTGTAACCATCATACAGAAATAGGGTGAATACCCACCCCCCCAATTTTTTGTTTGGAAGTCAAGATTAATAATAGCATATACACACTGAGTATGAAAATAAGTCTTTTTTTCCAGTACTAGGGATTGAACTTAGGGGAATTCTGCCATTGAGCTACATCCCCCCCCTGCCTTTTTGGTACTGGGGAACGAACCCAGGGATGCTTAACCACTGAGTCACATTCCTAGCTCATTTTAAAAAATTTATTTTGAGACTTGGTCATGCTAGGTTGCCTAGGCTGGCCTTGAACTTATGATCCTCCTGCCTCAGTCTCCTGACTAGCTGAGATTACAGGCATGCAACACTTCATCAGGTCAAAAATGTTTATTACTTACATAATGGAGATTCTGAAGAGAGAAGCTAGGTTTCCCAATTTAGTCCAAAAAATGGCTAAAGAAATCAAGGAGAGCTGGGCGCAGTGGAACACGTCTGTGATCCCAGCACTTGGGAGGCTGAGGCAGGAAGATTGCAAGTTCAAAGTCAGCCTCAGCAATTTAGCGAGGCCTTAAGCAACTCAGTGAGACCCTGTCTCTAAATAAAATATTTAAAAGGGCTGGGTATATGGCTCAGTGGTGGAGTGCCCCTGGGTTCAATCCCCAGTACCAAAAAAAAAAAAAAAAGAAAGAAAGAAATCAAGGAGAGCTGGATGTGGTGTCACATGCCTATAACTCCAGCGGCTCAGGAGGCTGAGGCAGGAGGATTGTGAGTTCAAAGCCAACCTCAGCAAAAAGTGAGGTGCTAAGCAACTCAGTGAGACCCTGTCTCTAAATAAAATACAAAATAGGGCTGGGGATGTGGTTCAGTGGTTGAGTGCCCCTGGGTTCAATCCTGGTACCCCCCAAAAAAAATCAAGGAGAGGAGACTTGCTTGGAATTTTAATTGTGGTTAGGGGTGGGGTTGGGATGAGGGTTTCTAGGTGTAGATAGGGGCTTATATAGTTTGAAACTCCTGATGACACCAAAGGAGGGAGCATTAAGGCTTTCTTATCAGGTTGCCAGATGTGGGGCTCAAGGAGAGAGTGAAGGGTGAGGCTTAAAAGCTGTTAATAGTCAAAAATAAAAAATGGACTTATGGGGCTGGGGTGTAGTTTAGTGGTAGAGCATGTACTTAGTATGTGCAAAGCCCTGGGTTCAGTGAGTCAGATTTTTCATTATAATTCACCTCTGATGTCTAAGTGATGTCAAAAATGTATCATGCTTCATTTAATTGAATTTAAACTTATTTAAATAAACCATTATGGCACTCTATGAGACCTGAAACCTGCAGCCTATAAGGAAGGTAAAAGTTCCATTGAATGTCTTGTTCAGGAGCCCAGTATTACACATTCTGAGAATTGAAATTAAGTGCCTTGGTCACTATCAGTAATATCTGGAATTCCAAAGGGGATAAGGAGTATCTGGGTGAGGTTTCATATTGTGGTTTCAACATATATAAAGGTTTTATATATGTTGAAATACACACACACACACACACACACACACACATGACCTTATGTGACCTTAATTTGTATTTTACCCAAAATTTAACTCTATGAAGCAGTAGATTACTCGAGTTCTTTAACTCAAAGATGGAGATCTTGGAAAAGAAATTATTATTGCTGCAATCATCTAAATCAAAGAGCTAGACCATTGGCAATGGCCCAATAGTCTGTAAAATGCTGCAGATGGGACTGATATTCAGTCAGGAAAAACAGTGTTAAGAGGCCTGCATGAAGTTTAGCTGATTATGTTGACCCTTGGGTCCTATTCTTTATCAGGGATGTCCTTTTTAAGGAATGCAAAGTTACTCTCCAGTGAGTATTGGTGAATAGCTATAACGTATACATTACTGTTCACTCAGTTTACTTTAGAGAGCTACCCAGATATCAAGGGACCTTGTAGAAGGGTGTCTTAGTTCATTTTTTTTTGGAACCAGGGATTGAACTCAGGGGCACTTGGCCAGTGAGCCACATCCCCAGCCAGCCCTATTTTGTATTTTATTTAGATACGGGGTCTCACTGAGTTGCTTAGGGCCTGCCTAAGTTGCTGAGGCTGGCTTTGAACTTGCAATCCTCCTGCCTCAGCCTCCTGAGTTGCTGGGATTACAGGCGTGTGCCACCACGCCTGGTGCTCTTAGTTCATTTTGTATTGCTATAACAAAATACCCAAGACTGGATACTTTATAAAAAAAGAGGTTTATTTTGGCTCATGGTTTTAGAAGCTGAAAAGTCCAATTTGGGGTGACCACATCTGATGAGGTCTCAGGCTGTGTCATAGCACAATAGGTGCCATCACATGGTGGGAGCACCTGTGAGAGCAGTGAGAAGGTACATGCAGAAATGGTCAAGCATATGAGGTGTCCTCACTTTATAACAGCCTGCTCTTGTGACAACTAATCTAGTCTCATGAGACCTAACCCACTCCCACGAGATGGACATTAATTCCTTCTGAGGATGCTGCCCCCATGACCTAGTTATCTCTCATTGGACTCCACCTCTTAAAGGTTCTACCACCTCTTTATACCATACATTGGCTGGAGACCAAGCCTCCAGCACATGAAATCTGGGTCTGCTATCCAAATTTGGATCTGCTATCCAGATCATAGCAAAGGATGACCACCTCCAGCGTCATGACATCTGGCAAGGAACTGAGGACAAGAAAGACCACCCCTCCTACAGGTGGGATATGCCATAGGGCCTAGGTTTGGTTTCATCCTGTAGTAAGGAGATGTAGTGACCATGACATGCTTGTGGGATACTGTTTCTATGACCAATGTGCAGTGAGTATCTCAGTATGAAGGGCAATGGGCTTAAGGGCAATGTCTTAAATAATAGACATTTATTTAAAGGAAAGTTCAGTATGTAGGCAGCAGTTGCTGCTCTAAAGACATACAGTATAGGGCTAGGGAGGGTGGATTTTGCATCAAAAGCCCAAAGTCAACTCATGGCCATTGTGAGACATGAGAGGCAATTACTAAAGTCTCTTTCATGAAGAGTCTGATGGAGGAGAACTAAAAGAAAGGGCTGTTGTATTGTAATTTAAAAAAAAGCATTTTGTTTTAGTTGTAGGTGGACACAATACCCCTATTTTATTTTTATGTGGTGCTGAGGACCAAACTCAGGGCCTCACACTTGCTAGGTGGGTGCTTCACCACCAAGCCACAACCCCAGCCCCTGTATTGCAATTTGAACAGAATCTAGAGCCTTTTGTTGGAGGAAGGTCTATTGGGGTAGATTGATTTGCAAATACCTGTATAAGTGGGCTTAAATGAAATTTATATAGGAGAAATATGTTGCTTCCTAAACCTAAAAGGCTTAAAAGATGTTGGGCTTATCCTAACAATATAGGGTCTGAGAATATTGATAGCTATTTTTTGACAATGTCAAATATGGAGCAACCCTTGGTCTGCCAAATAATTTTCAAGAATTTACAGAGTTGAGGTCTTGCTCTATGTATGAGGCAAGTCTATCTACTTTTTGAATTCCTTTGTACTTCTGTGTTCTGGAATGAGAATATCAAATGAATACTCTCAAAAGAGGATGCCATGAATATACTTTCTGTCATGGTTTGGATGTGAGGTACTCCCCAAAAGATCATATGAAAAACAATGCAGGAACATTCAGAGGTGAAATGACTGGGTTATGAGAGTCTTAACCCAATCAGCGAATTGACCCCCTGATAGGGATAAACTGAGTGGTAACTGAAGATAGATAGGGTGTGGCTGGAGGAGGTGGGTCCCTGGGGGCATGCCCTTGGGCTATATTTTGTATTTGGTGTGGGGAGTCTCAGTCTCTCTCTCTCTCTCTCTCTCTCTCTCTCTCTCTCTGCTTCTGATCATCATGTGAGAGCTGCTTCCCTCCACCACACTCTTTTGCCTCGATGTTCTGCCTCACTTGGAGCCCAGAGGAATGAAGCCAGCCTTCTATGGATTGAGACCTCTGAAACTGTGAGCTCCCAAATAAACTTTTCCTCTACAATTTTTCTTTTCTTTTCTTTTCTTTTTTTTTTTTTTTTTTGGAACCAGGGATTGAACTCAGGGATACTCGGCCACTGAGTCACATCTTCAGCTCTATTTTGTATTTTATTTAGAGACAGGGTCTCACTGAGTTGCTTAGGGCCTCGCTAAGTTGCTGAGGCTGGCTTTGAATTCTTGATCCTCCTGACTCAGCCTCCTGAGTCGCTTGGATTACAGGTGTGCGCCACCACGCCCGGCTACAATTTTTCTTGTTGGATCTTTTAGTCACAGCAGTGAAAAAACTGACTAAAACAAAAATTGGTACCAAGAAGTGGGGTCATTGCTGTGACTAACCTGACCATGTGGTTCAAAAGCATTTGGAGCTTTTTGGAATTGGTGGAAGGACTTTGGAGATGTGCAGCAGTGCACATGCTTTAGCTTGTTGAAAGTGGAGTTTAATGGCCAATTTTGGTGGGAGCTCAGAAGCCCAGAATGCCAGTAGGACTGTGAACAGTGAAGACAGGGCTCAAGAGGGTTTAGAGGAAAAGGGGGACACTATTGGTAACTGAACTAGAGTTCTGACTGAGAAGTTGTCTGCATTTTGCCTGTGTCCTGAGACTTTCTGTGTGGCTGATTTTAAAAGCGATGGACTGCTTAATCTGGCAGAAGAAATTTCTAGGCAGGCAGCATAGTATTCAGGAAGTGGCATCATGGCAGAAGAGTGTGGTGGAGAGAAGCTCATGTGATGATCAGGAAGAGAGAGAGAGAGAGAGAGAGACAGACAGACAGACAGACAGAGAGACAGAGACAGAGCCAGAGCCAGAGCCACAGACACTCCACTCGTCCACTCATCAGATACAAAATATAAGTTTGCTTATAAATTGCTGAGCCTGGCCTTAAGCTTACAATCCTACTGCCTCAGCCTCCCAAGTCACAGGGATTACAGACATGAGCTACTGTGCCTGGCTGCTTGTGTTCTATTTTATGTTCAGTAACTCTACTAAGATTTTAGGGGTTGTGTTGTTCAAATTTAGAAGGATTCCTCAGGTATTGTTCTAATTTGAATCCAAGTATTGGTTAAGGTTGTGAAGGTTTCCCAATTGTTGCATTTTAGCAGGTATCAATGTTAATTTAGAAGTTACATTATAGAGATGCAAAAGCAATTCAGCACATTTATCTTTCTATTTTATAAATTTTTATGTGTTTCCAATTGAATCAAATTGTAGGTCTCTGTTTCAGCATTTTTTTCCTCCTCTGTATCCAGATTTCTTCTTCTCTCCCTCCTTGCTTCCGTCCTTCCTTGCCTTCCTGCCTTCCTTTCTGCCTGCCTTTCTGTCTTTCTGTCTTTTCTTTTCTTTTTTGTGATTACTGGATATACTCTGGGAAGGTTCTTTTTATTCACTATCATTTTTAAAAAAATTTTAAATTTGTTCTAATTAGTTATACATAACAGTAGAATGCATTTATGCATTTGATAAATCATACATAAATGGAGTATAATTTATCATTTTTCCTTTTTTAAAATATGCTTTTAGTTGTAGATGAACACAATACCTTTATTTTATTTATATATATGGTGCTGAGGATCAAACCCAGTGCCTCACACATGTGGGGCAAGTGCTCTGCCACTGAGCTACAACCCCAGCCCAAAGGCTCTCATTTTATTAGTTTTTTGGTACTGGGAATTGAACCCAGGGCCTCAAGCATGCTAGGCAGTCATTCTACCACTGAGCTAGAGCCCCCAGCCCTGTTTATTTTCTTTGGAGGCAGGGTTTCACAAAGTTGTCCAGGCTTGTACCAAACTTGTGATCCTCTTGCCTCAACCTCCCATGTAGCTGGGATTACAAATGTGTGCCACCACATTAGATTTCCATAGAAGGAGGGAGGCAGGAAGAGATAGGGAAAGAAATATTGAATGAATCTAACAAAATTATGTTACACACATATATAAATATACCAAAGGAAATATCTCCTTTATGTATATGCAGAAAGTACCAATCAAAAATAAATTACCTCATGTACATATATGACTGATGTGATCCTACAATATATACAATCAGAGAAATGAGAAATCATACTCCATTTATGTATGATCTATCAAAATGTATAAATACATTTGACTGTTATATATAACTAATTAGAACAAATAAAAAATTAACAAAAAAAATAAATGAATAAAGGGGTGGAAAGAAGATCAGTTAGAGTAGAGGAGAGAGAAAAGTCAGGGGAGCAGAGAAGAAAGGGGGAGGGAAAATGGGGATTTAAATAAAAATCCTTGTGTGTATAATTATGTCAAAAGGAATCCAGATACTATGTATAAATATAATACTCTAATAAAAAAATTAAAGATGTTATGAAAGTTTTATTTCTTATGTAATGAGGCTTTCTGGGGCAACTAGTGAAAGCATCCCAAGATGATCTGAAAATTGCTTGAGAGAGCAAGGAAGGGGAACTTTGCAAGGATTGGGATTTTTATGGGGCTTAAAGGGTGGGCTGAGGTTAGGGTTTTTGTGTTTGGAATGCTGTCTGCATGGACTGAACTCAGGGCTGGTAGAAAAAGGAGAAACAAGGCTTTCTCAGCTTGCCAAGATGTGAGGCACAAGGGGAAGAGGGAGCAGTGAGGTTTGTTTGTTTGTTTGTTTGTTTGTTTGTTTGTTTTTTTAGTACTGGGGATTGAACCCAGGGGCACTTGGCCACTGAGCCACATCCCCAGCCCTGTTTTGTATTTTATTTAGAGACAGGGTCTCACTGAGTTGCTTAGGGCCTCGCTAAGTTGCTGAGGCTGGCTTTGAACTCGCGATCCTCCTGACTCAGCCTCCCAAGTCGCTTGGATTACAGGCGTGAGCCACTGCGCCCGGCAGCAGTGAGGTTTTGATCCTACAATATGTACAATTACAAAAATGAGAAATTACACTCCATTTATGTATGATTTGTTAAAATGTATAAATGCATTCTATTGTATGTACAACTAATTAGAACAAATAAAAAACTTACAAACAGCCATTAGAAGTCAAACACTGAAAAATATAATCAGATTCTTTATCATATTGCAATAAAAGTATCAGATAGTAAGTAAGAGCACTTGGGGCCTTGTTGATGTTATTCAACCTCTAAAATGACCTTGGAACCACCTGCTTCAGAGTTCTAGTGGTGCTAAATAATTCAATGTCTTTATGGTTGAATTATGGTTTATTTTTATCTAGACTCTCTCTGTTACTTGCAGCCAAAAGAACTCTAAATTGATGCAACGTCAAAGATATAGCCAATTATTACCATGTTGGATATATTCAAGTAATCCAAAAGTGGTTCAATAGAAATAAATCTATTAATGTAATTTATAACAAAAATGAGTTAAAGGAGAATATCATAGGGTCATATTAATAATATATATATATATATATATAATAGCTTTCATAAAATTTAACACATACCTGTTATGGTTTGAAAATGAGTGTCCCCCCAAAGCACATGTGTGAGACAACATAGTAATGTTGAGAGGTGAAATGATTAGATTATGAGAGATGTAATCTAATCAGTAGATTAGAGCATTTGATGGATTAATCATTTGAAAGGACTACTGTATTGGGTGGTAACTGTAGGCAGGTAGGGTGTGGCAGGAGGAAGTAGGTCACTGGGGGCATGCCTTTGGGGTTTATATTTTGTCCCTGGTGCCTTGCTGTCTCTCTGCTTCCTGGCTGCCTTGAGCTGACAGCTTTCCTCTGCCACACCCTTATGCTGTGATGTTTTGCCTCGCCTTAGGTCCAAAGCCATAGCACTGTGACCATGGACTGAGACCGCTGAAATCATGAGCCAAAATAAACTCTTCCTCCTCTAAGTTATTCTTGTGAGGTATTTTGGTCACAGTGATGAAAAGTTGACTAACACATGCTTCTAATAAAAACACAAGGTAAAAGAGGAGTAGAAAGTACCCACCGACGTTGATGGATATACATGAATCAAGACATCACATTGTAACTCTTATATATGTACAAATTTTATGTCAATTAGAAAAAGGGAATTTAATTTTTTATAAGTCAAACAAAAAGAGCAAAGAGTTTGAAGAATTTCATAATTAAAATCATCATGGTAAATGAAATATTTTCCCCATATCTGTTTCTCCCTGTTTTAGTGAAAATACTAAAAAATATTTTCAAGATAATCAGGAATTACATTATATTCTTTGGAATTCCAATAAATGCAATAAAAAATATGGCATAGCATAATAAATAAAAAAGAGTTATAATTTTTTTCTCGTGTGAGTGTATACCCAGAAAGTGCAAGTGACAGTAATAAATATTAATGCAATTAATAGAATTGTCCACAGTGTAGGATATAAGATAAACAAAAGAAATTTCCTCTGTAATAGTACTAACTGAGGAGAAACAGATTGGGGAAAATATTTCATTTACCATGATGATTTAAATGATGAAATGCTTTATGTGGTAGGTTTGTAATGGGTAAACTTCTTTAGATTCAGCTACATTATCATTTCCTTTATATTTCCAGTTAGGGTAAGAGATTATTGTGGGAGAATTGGAAGACAGAAGGAAAGCAGTGGCCATTTTCAAGAACATGCCAAGAAAGTAGTCTTGTAAGGAGCTCTCTTTGTTGTAGGAGGATGCCAGAATGAGGTTCTTTCTCATCTACCTCCCTTGCTCCAGTGAGTCATGGAATTATCCATTTTGGCCTTCTTAGTTTATAGCTGCAGGCTATAACACCACTCAGTTGCAGTCTAGAATTGGCTCTCAGAAACAGAGTGACCTACCAGTCATGTCATCTGTCATCTGACCCCCATGGTTCAGTGTCCTCCTGGGGGATTAAAGGTGTGTGGAGCTAACACTATGCTGATATTACTTATGCTGTCTATGTAAGTAATAAACTGGGTATCCATTGGGCATGTTGTCGCCTTTCTGGCCAAATCTCTGACAGAGTAGCCAGCCAACTTAGCACCTGCTTCTGCTAGAGACTGACCCCCTGAGAATTCCTCCATGTTCCCATTGTATAACAGTAATTCTACCTCCTTCTGACAATCAGTGAGGTCAGTTGACCAAGTTAAAATGGTGACTTTTCTTGCCTCCTGGTCCTTGAACAGAAAGAGATCAAAATGTCCAGGTGGCAGCCACAGAATCTTGCTCCATTGGTGAGAGCACTAGTCCCATAAGGAACATTTGGTAATATCTGGAGACATTTTATTTGTCACTGTTGGGAGGGGTGTACTACTGGCATTTAGTGGGTATGCATCCTGGATGCTGTTTAATATCCTATAATACCCAGGACAACTGCCACAACAAAGATTTATCCAGCCCAATATGTCAATAGGGGCTTATTGAGAAACTTTAGGCTATAGTGAGCTCTCTTCAGGGCCAGGACCTCTTAAGTCTAAATGGTGTGTTAGTCAGCCTTTCCAGGCTTTCCACACAAGCCTTTCTAATGGTGTGTTAGTCAGCTGTGACAAAAATACTGACACAGGGCTGGGAATATAGCTCAGTTGGTAGAGTGCCTGCCTCGCAAGCACAAGGCCCTGGGTTCAATCCCCAGCACTGCAAAAAAAAAAAAAAAAAATACTGACACAAACAACTTGGAGGATGAAAGGTTTATTTTAGCTCATAGTTTCAGAGGTGTCAGTCCATGGTTGACCAGCTCCACTGCTTTGGGCCTGAGGTAAGGAAGAACATCATGGTGGAAGGGTATGGCAGAGGAAAGCTGCTTAGCTCATGGAAACCAGAAAGGAGAGAGAGGGAGAGATGCACAAAATAGTTCTTGAGGGTATATCTCATGTACTGACTTCCTTCAACCATGTCCCACCTGCCTACAGTTTCCACCATCTCCCAGTGGTTCATTAAAATTATTAATCCATCAAGGATGGGGATGTATCTCAGTGGTAGACCACTTTCCTGGCATATGTGAGACCCTGGGTTCAATCCCTAGTACTGCAAAAACAGGAAAAAATTATTAATCCATCAATGAATTAATTCACTTATGAGGTTAGATCACCCATGATGCAATCATTTCCTAAAAGCCCCACCTCTAACATTGCTGCATTGAGGACCAAGCTTTGAACACATGAGTCTTTGGGGGATAGTTCAGATATAAACCATAAGAGAGAGAAAACACAAAATCCCCTGTGTCACTTGTAGTGATGGTAAGTGTAGCTATACCTGTTTCTACACCTTTGTTTCTGAATGTATGTATTCTTATTGAAGACATACATCATATAAAATTCTTTGATTCAATGAATTTACTGTATTATGAATAATAGGACACTATTTTCATAGAGCATTGAATTTGAGTTGGCACTTCAATTGTGCTTCAGCAGGCAATTCCACTAGTCTGTCAAAATGCCATTTTCTGGGTGGTGGTATATGGTATAGAGTTAGTTGACACCATCATCATAGCCCATTCCCATATTCTTTACTGTAAAATGAATCCCCTGGTCTGATGCAATGTTATGTGCTATCACATGCCAACTGATCAAATACTCTGTAAGATTTCAGATAGCAGCGTCAACTAGGACACTGTGGTTAAGAAAGGCAAATCTTTACCAAAAATATATGTTCATTGTTGTTAAACCACTGGTATATCTGGAATATAGGGGGCCCATTATAGTCCCCTTATCATTAAATGGTCTGTTGGACACCTGAAGTGATAGTGCATTCAAGAGCCTTAATGTGCTGTCAGATTGGAGATTCAGAGATGGCAATAACTAGATCAGTCTTGGTAAAGTATGAATTCATTCTGTTGGTCCCATATTTATTCTCCAAAGAGGCATCACATTCCCTGATTTAAAACTATATTTAAAAAACTATAGTAAGTTAATGTGTATAGTACTGGCATAAACGCACACACATAGACCAATAGAACAGACTAGGGAGCTCGGAAACAAACTCACACATGTATGACAACTAATTTTGACAAAGTTCCCAAGAATACATAATGGGGAAAGAATAACCCCTTCAATAAATGATGTTGGGAAATGTGTATGTCTACGTGCAAAAAAAAAAAAAAAGGATTTGGACTCTTACACTGTACACAAATATCAGTTTAAAATGGATTAAAGACAAACATAAGATCATATTGTGGTTTTGATTGGAAGCTCCCCAATGACAAATGATGTTGAACAATAAGCATGTTGAACATGCTTATTGGTCATTCATGTATCTTCTTTAGAGAAATATCTATTTTGGTTGTTTCCACATCTTTAATTGGGTTGTCTTTTTATGAATGAGTTGTAAGAGTTCTGTACATATATTGGCTATTAGTTCTTTATTGGATATACAAATTGCTAATATTTTCTACCATTTTGTAGGTTGTATTTTTACTTTCTTGATGTGTCCTCTAAAACACAAAAGCTTTATATTTTGATGAAGTCCAATTTATTATTCTTTTGTCACTTATGCTTTTGGTGTCATATTTAAGAAACTATTTTTAATCCAAGTCACAAAGATTATGTTTTCTAAGAGATTTATAGTTTTATAAAATGTTAAATCTTTGATCCATTTTGGATTAATTTATCATATATGGTATGAAGCAGGGATCCAAATTCATTCTTTTCCATGGTGGTTATCCCAGCACTGTTGAAAAAACCATTCTTTGATTATTGAATGGTCTTAGCATCTTCTTCAAAAATCAATGTGCCATATATGTGTGGGTTTATTTCTGGACTCTCAGTTCTGTTCCATTGATCTGTCTTTCCTGTGGCAGGACCACAGTGTTTTAATGACTCTAGCTTCACAGTTTTTATTGGAAATTGGAAATTATGTCTTCCAGTTTTGTTTTGATTCTTTTCAAGATTGTTTTCACTATTCAGGTCTCTTCCATTCCTATATGAATTTTAGGATTACCTTGTCAATTTCTGAAAAAAAGCAGTTGAAAGTATTATATTGAATTTATAGGTCAATTTGGTGAGTATTGCCATTTTAACAATATCAATCAAATCTATGTACACAAATGTGTTTCCATTTATTTAGTTCTTTAATTTATTTCAACAGCAGTACGTAGTTTTCAGTGTAAAAGTCTTGCTTTCTCCTGTTCATCTTTCCCTAAATATTTTATTCTTTTTAGGCTGTCTTAAATGGAATTGTTCTGTACGTTCATTTTAAAAGTTTTCTTGGATTGGGGATATAGTTCAGTTCAGCACCACAAACAAACAAACAAACAAAAATTTTCTTTGCTCACATATAGAGATACAACTGATTTTTATATACTGAAATTTTATCTTGCAACCTTGATAAACTTATTAGCTCTAATAGCTATTATTCCCTTGTGGTACTGGGAATAGAATGCTAGGTGCCTTTGTCTGTGAGCTACATTCCCAGCCCTTTATATGTTTTATTTTGATACAAAGGTGAAAATTTGAAAAGAGAATGAACACTAAAGAATGGAGAAAAAGTTTCTGTAATGAGAAAGCCTAATGCTTTTGACCTCAGAGCCACAGAGCAGTGTGCCATAGACCCACTGACTGGAGCTGGTTCAGTAGATGGTTTGAGTATGGTACCAGGTTCCCGCAAGTCTGCTCACAGAACGTCCACTTGATGACTATGGTAGTTATCTCCTGATTAACTCTCCAGATGCACTCTCCATCCGTTTCCATCCTGCTTTCTTACTTGGGAGGCTGACCTATATGAACTAAATCAATAGGCTTTGCCCTCTGGCTTTTGGCTAGATTTGGCCAAGGAGAGTTACCAGCAGGAGACGAGAAGGAAAGGGGAAAATAAAGTTGCAGTATTTATTCTTCTCTTTTCCTACAAGGTCACTTTGGGTTAGCTTAACACTTCAATAAGATCACCATTCTTCCCAAGGCAGCCAAGTGCACATGAATCACTCCTTCTAGGTTCTGGTAACTACTTCCAGCTTCTGAAACTTAGGTCCAGGTAAGAGCTCCTACTAGGCTGGGTTACTGTGCTATTTGTGACTCCCCACATTTATGCTTTTATAGATAATCCCTTTGTAAATGAACCCTCTTCCAATTATAGTCAAGTGTGCTGTTTCTTGTTGGTACCCTGACTGATGTTATAGCCACCCAGAAAGCCTGCAAGGAAGAATGTTCTGGAGAGTAACCTACCAGACTGAGAGCCTGTTATATATCCTTCTTAAACATTTTGGATTCCCCTATCAACCTTCTACCCTGCAACTAAAAGATCTTTGTGAGAAGTAGTCTTTCAGCTCCTTTTTCTCTTCCCTTTTTCTTCTATCCATCCTATTTTAACTCCCCCAACACACACACATGTTCACTCACACACAAAAATCCAAGTCTCTATCTTCTACCTGAATAAAGCACAGTGTAAATCACACTTTTGTATGATTTGGTTAAGTTGTTTTATTATATATGAATATGCTAAGGGTAAGTCAGTAAAGAAAATGACTTGAATGAATAACCTAGATGGGGGAAATATATTGTGATCACAGGAACCTCCCAAATCAAACCATAACATCCTAGTAGAACTTAGCCTAGGGCAGCTTCCAAGGAAAGAAGGGATTCTTGCTGCAGCTTTGGAGTTGAATAAGGGAAATATTTATTTATTTATTTATTTATTTATTTACTCATTCATTCATTCATTTATTTATTTATTGGAACCAGGGACTGAACTCAGGGGCAATCGGCCACTGAGTCACATCCCAGCCCTATTTTGTATTTTATTTAGAGACAGGATCTCACTGAGTAGCTTAGCAGCCTTGTCCTTGCTGAGGCTGACTTTGAACTCTCGATCCTCATGCCACAGCCTCCCGAGCTGCTGGGATTACAGGCGTGCGCCACCACGCCCAGTGGAAATGTTTTTTTAAAATATTTTTTTTAGTTGTAGATGGACACAATGCCTTTGTTTTATTTATTTTTAGGTGGTTCTGAGGATTGAGCTTAGTGTTTCACACATGCTAGACAAGTGCTCAACCACTGAACCACAACCCCAGCACCAAAATATTTTATTATTATTATTATTATTATTATTATTATTATTATTTGGTACTGGGGATTGAACCAGGGGTGCTTAGGCACTGAGCTACATACTCAGCCCTTTTTACTTTATTTTTTTATTTGGAGGCAAGGTCTCGATAAGTTAAGTTGCCAAGGCTGGCCTTGAACTTGCCATCTTTCTGCTTCAGCATCCTGAGTTTTGGGGATTTCAGGCATGTGCCACAACACCTGGACTGGAAATATTTGTTTTTAATTGCAATTGCCACTAGAGATTGGCTCTAGGAGAGAGTCTGTGGCCAGATGTGCCCTGAAGTCTCTTAGCCAGGCTTTTTTTTTAAAAATGTTAATGGACCTTTATTTTATTCATTTATTTATAAGTGGTGCTGAGAGTCAAACCCAGTGCCTCACACATGCTAGGTGAGTGCTCTACCACTGAGCCACAGCCCCAACCCTCTTAGCCAGGCTTTAATCAAGCACTTGCAATTTCTCTTTGGATCTTAGTTCCATTCTTCCACTTCAAAGTTTTTCTTAGTGTTCCTCCACTACACAAACAAACTGAACAATTGGTGCCAGGACTCAACCTTGATGAGGAAAAGAAGGCTGCTCTGATGAAGCAGTCTTCTGAGAAACTGGAGCATACAAGACTGCAAAAAGGAAAATGCCCAGAAATGAAATAACTTTCAGTTTTACCCTCCTGTGGGTGAAACCCCAAGAGTCAATAAAGAGTTGGGATGGGGTAACCCAGCAGTCTTCAACTAATAGGTTGTTAATTGTCAAGTTTTCCACCCACACAGCTGCTCAGTATTCCCGTGGGAAAATCAGTGATATGCTCTAGAAAGAGGAAATCATACATTTCTTTTTAAAGTCAATTTATTGTTGTCAACAACTCCCCAAGACAATATAAACGTTTTCTACATGAAGACCCCAGTAAATAGATGCCTAAGAAAGATTACTTTAGGATAATGATTTCCAAGGGGTGGAGAATGAAAAATCATAACCAAAAGTTCAGCATGGACAAAAACATGAAGGCATTTGAAAATAGTATTTCTCATTGACGATCAAGTAAAACCAAGTGCATTGCAACAGATGGTATACAAATCAAATCCTGATACAGTGCAGTATGGGAGACTATTTAAATTAATTGCCTAGAAGTTTATTGAAGAGTTAGAATCTAACATTAATGAATATATTCATTAATCCAGTTCTGTATAAAAAAAGCAATTTTTCATGTTGTAGCTGACAACTCAAACTATCTTATACTCAATTACTTTGAAATTGTGGACATGATCGAATCTGTTGAATGAGAAATACTGTATGGCCAAAGATTCATAATTCCTTGTCTAATAGTCAACATATTTAACAGGATTATGTATTATGTATAAAATATAGCACCAGAAGTTGAATTCCTGTGAAATGTCAACTATTTTAACTCAAATTTAACATATGTTTCAAAATGTTTAGGATATCATTCATTGATTTTTAAAAAGATGGTACTTCCTGGTAAGCAGCAGCTCAGAGTAGAAAGAGCACTGGACCTGGAGTCAGATGCAATGCAAATTGTTTACTCTAAATGCTCTCTAATATTCTTTCCAGATTTAATGTTCTATTTTCTCTTATTACTGAATCTTGAGTTTGATTGTTTGAGATCATTTTTAAGTGGTGTTAAGTTGTTGTGTTTTTCATTTTGTTCTGTTTAAAGGTTAATTTTGAAAATTGAACTTGTTACAGAAATGGGTTGACTGGAGACAATTTCATGTTTTTTAAAAAAATATTTTCCATATATCTGTTGTTGTGTATGTCTTCTATTACTTGTTAACAGCGGTCAGTCTCCCTCTACTCTGTCAATAAGACTTGGAAAGTGTCTGGGAAGGAGATTCTGAAGATCAATAGCAGTCCTTTCTGCCACAAAGCCAAGAGAAATCACTATATTAGGGACGAAATTGGTGTAGTATGTTTACATAACTGGCTCAAATTCCCAAGATTAAATAGCTTAGGATTTCTTAAGTGAGTTCACTTAACCAAATGTTGTTTTTGTTCTCAGCTTTCCTTCTCTCCAACTTTACATGTGTTTTTATCTCCACATCAATGTCTGACCAAGAGAAACCACAAGCCTAAAATGTCCAAAACTGATCATAATAACTTCCTCTCCAAACCTGCTTCCCTTATACCCAGTCTTGATCAACATCACCATCTCACTGGTTTTAGCCAAGCTCAGAAACTTGGGGTCATTTTTTGCTCCTTCTCTCCATTCCCCAAATGGGTCCTGCTCCAATCTACCCTTGATGTTGTGATGGCCAAAGTGCTCTTTTTCTTTTTCTTTTTTTTTTTTTTTTGGTACTGGGGATTAAACCAGGGGCACTTGACCACTGAGCCACATCCCCAGTTCTTTTTTTTATTTTCAGACAGGGTCTCACTGAGTTATTTAGGGCCTCACTAAGTTGCTGAAGCTGGCTTTGAACTTGCGATCCTCCTGCCTCAGCCTCCCAAGCTGCTGGGATTACAGGCATGTTACACTGCACCTGGCCCAAAGTGCTCTTTCTAAATTGAAAATGTGATCATGGAGCTCCCCTGATAAAAATACTTTAAGACTCCTTTACACCTATGAATAAAATTCAAAGTCTCTGAATACCTCTCTAACCCAATCTCCTGTCACTCCCTGCCATTTCCTTCTGACTCTTTATTTATATTCCAATTTACAGTGACCAAAACACATGATGGTCGTTTCATGATTGTGGCCTTGCATGTGAAACTTCCTTCTACTTCTCACCTGGAGATGGTTCTTTTTCCTCATGTTCCCCATAGCATTTCCACACACTCATTTTATAACTCTTGTTACACTATATCATAATTCATTCTCCACTTGCTTGTCTTCACTACCAGACTGTCAGTTCCCTGTTTTGGGAGAAAGTAAACATTGTAGAGGAGATTCACATGCTGGATGCTTCTAAGTGGCATTTAAGCTTGCTTTGGACCCTGAGACACTTATGATATTTTCCCCTGCCTTCTCTCTTTGTCCCAGCTCTCCCCCTGGTGGAGGTGTTAAGCAGCAATGGAATGGTCACATGGCCAAAGATAAGACAAAGGGAATTGGCTGATCCACAACATGGATAAACATCTGCCTTATGTCATTTTAAAAGTAAACCTAAAACTGGCTAATGAGCCTTGGCTTCAGGGTGGCCCGACAGGATCTTTCTGCCTTGCCATTTATGTCAATTCCCAGAGCTGATTTTAATTCCCAGGGCTGTAGTTGGGAGTGAACACACCCATCCTTGATGGTCTCAAAGAATATCTTACTACTGTGAAGTAAATAGCCCAAGAAGAACTGGTTAATGGACACATCCCATGTTCTCTCCTCTGCCTGAAGCTCAGTCAAACCTATTTGCAGGAATGTTTGCCTTTGGACAATTATACCATAGAGCATGGAATCAACCACCAATTGCATCCATATGCTAAGTGTTCTCCCCAATCGCAGTGGGTCCCACCTCCCAAAAAAGTCACACAGATGATCTTCATCTCGATCCCAGAACAATATCCAGTTATTACTGCTTTCTATCCCAGTTGAAGATAACCTAGTTTTGAATCAGTATTCAGTTGCCTATGAGAGTCAGTTTCTCAAGCACACCTGGATATGGAGTTCTATAGGTATAGAGGCTCTAGGTGTAGTCTGGGTTGGTCTAGGTGATTCCCAAGCTAAAACTGTGCCAGGCATAGAAAAAAGGAAGGAGATTAGATTATCAGCCTGGTTGAGGGTAATCTCACCTCTAAAACCAACAAAATTTTGGGAAATATGATGAATTTATAAGCATTGTAGACATTCTCCTGAACATGGCTACTATGAATTTATCAGATACTATGTTTACACTACAGTAAGGTTCCTAACAGCAAGAATGAGTTTTGTTTTAAGTGGAGGGAAAAGAAATTAATATACTCTATTTGTCATCAGGAGAGGCTACCTTTGAGAAATCAAACAGCTCCCACAACATCACTTCATACGTATAGCAAAGGCAAGGAAAGATGACCTGCTATCTTAGGCATCCATCTGGCTGTGTCCTAATTGAAGAATAAGAATTCAGGTGCTACCAGGAATAACAGGAAATAAAACAGGAATAGAACTGGTGGGAGTGGCCCCCGGAGTTCTTAGGTTTCTATGTTCAGGGTAAAGATTACCCTACCGACAAAACGATCATTGATGACATCATTTATGATGCCTTTGCCCTTCAGTTGGCACTGCACAGGCACCTCTTGGTTCTTTACCACATCGGTAAAGTGCATTGCTACCAGTGGGGAGGTGTAGTTAACCTGTAAGGGAAAAAACAATTTTAAGTGGGGGGAGTTAGGAGGAGGGGAATGATCAGATATTCAGTACAGGATGGGATAACCTCAACTAAGGGAAATGAGTAAATCTCATGATATCAAGTCACAAATGGCTACAGCAACTGACATGCTCTCCCTGACTTAGGAAAGTGTGGGGGAATTACACATTTCTCTCATAAGTCACTGTCAGGTGTCTGATTTTCCTCTGGGGAAAACCAATTCTTGACTTGAATGATTTGATTTTCTGGGTATCAGACCATGAATCAAACCATAACTAACCACCGTCAAGTTCCTGTGCTGGAGATGAAGCCATCACTGACCCAAGGCTTCAAATAGGAGAAACAGAGAAGTGTGATTATTTGGGCATGATTAAGCACAATGGTGTCTTAATTTGTCTGTTCCTGGCTCTGTCACTAATTAGCTGGATGACCTTGGGCAAGTCACTTCCTCTCTCTGAACCACAATTTTCCCGTCTGAAATCTGAAGTGGTTAGACTAGACAATATATATTTTTTTCAGATATGGAACGTCATGTATTTGTGATAGGAATTTGAAGAGGGAAATTCTGGTTATGGACTACAGCTATTCACCAGTCTGTTACTACCTGCTGCTCCCTAGTTCTAATAAATCTCAGGCAGCTCTTCCTTTGTATCTGAGCCCTTTTTAACAGCAAAGAAGGAACGGGATACAGCTTACTTACGTGAGTCAGTTTGCCATAGTAAGGGTAGTAGCGAAGGTCAAAAGAAGCCGACTCGGGGTAGTAATTGATGGATCTGATGTCATTTTCATCACCTCTCTGTAAGCAAAAGCAGGTATATAGGTGATGCTAGATCATAGAGTGGGTTAGAGTATGGGTTAAAGAGATTTATGCCCCAGGTGAAATTACTATGTGACTCATAATCAGTTGTCCCAGAAAGATCGAAAAAGAATGGGGCAGAGGTCTCCCCTGACCTATCCACAGAGGAGCATTTCCAGAGAATGGCTTCCCTTGGCTTTTCAAGTTCAAAGAATATTGAATAGAAGGCCTAGGCTGAGGAGGCTGAAGGCACTCAGTGTGGCTCTCTTTTGGCTTTTAGAGGACCCAGACAGAAAGGGTCCAAAGGCTCACAGCACCTGAAGCTGCTCTGGAAAGTAAGTCTACCACTGTAGCCCTTCTCTAAAGAGTCACACTGGGCCTGGCAACCAGTCCTGACTTTGGAGCTGAGGAAGTTATAAATTGGGACACATTTATTAAATCTCACTCCACAGCTTGCACATTGCAAGCTTTGTTCTATGATTCTTGGTTTTAGAGTCAGATCAGATACACAGCAACCCAATGCATAGGCCCACAGCCTGCAATTGGCTTGCCTAACTTTATGTCTCTGACCACATTCTCTGTAGTGCTTAATTATAGGCGCTGGAGTCAGAAAGATGGAAATGAGAGAGACGTAGGTAATGGAAATGATTAAACGGGAAATGATTATCATATCATATCAGGTAGGGGGCTGCCCATTCTGCCTTTACATTAGGCTTATCCTAAATAGCAAAGGTCTGGGGGATAATATGAATAAATAGTGCATTACTACTAGTGAATTACTCACTAGGGTCATGTGATTACTTCTGCCAACATACTATAATTATCCTTGGTATAAACTGAGGTCTCCATAACTTATTCTAGTCATTACCTCATCCTGCTTGATTTCCACAAGTGGATGTGGATTTGAGCAGTATTGATTATTATAGAATGTTATAGAATGTATAGAGTCTCTTAATATTTCTTTTTTCGAAAGTACAGTTCTTAGCAAGGTTTGATGTAAGCTAAAAACAGATGAACGACTTCCACTTGGGAACTTGGTTCAATTAATAAGCTGGTTTAAGGGCTGGGATTTAGCTCAGTGGTAAGCACTTGTCTAGTGTGCTCAAGGCCCTGGGCTCCATCTCCAGTACAGAAAAAAAGAATGCTAATTTAAGTCTGCATTGGTCTTTATGATTTATTTATATATTCTTCTAAAAAGCAGTGAAATTTACTTTTCATGAATGGCCCGTGGAATCAATTCCACTAGTTGGCAGTCACACCTCACATGTGTGACTATTTACACACACATGCATACATTTAAACAGAATGAATGTCCTTCCTACTTTGTTCACCTGGAAAATACTGCCTGACCTTTTGAAGCTCATCTTTAGCATCATCACCTCCCATCAGACCTTGCTCTCTGACATGTCCCCACTGTACTTTTCATTGTATGGGTGATACTTCATTGCCTGGATTTTGGCACCCCAACACCTGGCAAAGTACCTAGTATATAATAAGCGATCAATGCATGCTTGCTGAATGTGGGATACTGGCTGGATAAATGCTGCCTTTTGCTCTTTTCTTGCCTGCCACCACAAAGAGTGGAATTTTGAGTTTGACTTCTAGTACTGAGAGTGGGATTACCTGGCCTCTCACATTGCCAGACAACTGTCTAGGGCTGCGGGAGTAGTTGATGTCACTTTACAGGAGGGAGCTACTACCAGTTTAAAAAGCAAATCCAAGATCTAGGGCTTTTTCCTGCAAAGGAGCTAATTGGTGCAGATGAGATAGGAGTTAATGGTCCAGTTAATTAGCATATTAATGAAGTTCTGTTTATACTTCCCTTGTAGTCATTTGTTATTGCAACACCCAGTGCCACTGGTCATTGCTGCAAAATGTGAAATTCAGTTTTAAAATCAGGGACTAATGACTTTAATGAAAGCTGTTTGTTTAGTTCAAAGAAACAAGTAATTAGAGCTAAAAGCAAAAGTGTAAACAGAATTCCAATTAATGACTTGGCACATCATTGTTCCCTGCTGTGGCTCCTCGCTGAAGTTCAGTCTTTGGCTTTCACAGGTATAAATCATGACACACTGACTGTCTCTCTCACACACACATATGCACTGCACACACATGATTTGCATGCTTTCTGAAAAAAGGAAGACCCAAAGGCAGTAATAGAGGTATAGTTATGAAAAATATGAACAATTTCCTTAACATATCATCCCTGTGGACATGCTTGGAAGGGCTCAACTACTTTTTTGGATGAAATACATGTGCTATCAATGCTTACTCAAAAGGACACTTTACCTGAACTTTACAGGAAACTTTCACAGGATCTCCAAGCTCAGGACGAAAGCCTACGATCTAGCAAAAACAAACAAACCAAAACAGAAAACAGTGGTTTTTATAAAACAGATTTGACAGTAAAAATGAGACTTTTCTAAATGTCCCTTGAATCATCCTTCCTCTGGCATAAACTTCATCTACTTTGTCCCCTCAGAAATGTCATGAAGAGCACAAAAGACTAAATATCTTTAGAGTGCGCAGCTTACTCCATGTTGTATTTGTGCCTGATATTCATGCACAGGGAAAACTGCAGATAACCATAAAGATGTAAAGAACTTTATGGTTTCAAAAGGAGTGTGCTGGGTAAGGTTCTGCCACACCTAGGGTAATGACAAGAGAGAAGGCAAATGCATTTTTATTCAATGATGCAAGAACTGTCCCTACCACATCCCCATTTCAATCCTCTGTTCCAAACAGCTCAGGACCCTATTCTTGACAGAGGCCATCAATGGGGCAGGTTTGAGAGTGGGTATGAGGAATGGCAATAGGAAATGTTCAGGGAGAAAAGGAACTGATAGCTTTGACTGGTTGGTTGCATTTCTGATGCTGTCGATAAGAATGGCCAGAGTAGCAGTGGGTAAAGGCCAGAGCTCCAAATAAATAGTGTCCAGAGCCCTTCTACCCAGCTCATCCACTTATCTCCATCAGGTATCAGGGGTTAATATACCCGGTTCATCTTTAGGAGGATGCAAGGCTGTCCAGTAGAGTATCCGAAAGTAGGGTCCTCCAGACCAGAGCAGTTCTTTAGGAAGGAGCGCTTAAATTGGCAAGCCTTCTTGTCCTCATCCTCATTGCCATCTTGGATGAAGTACTGCCCCGGGGGACAATCTACATTCATTTCCTCTTGAAGACTGTCATTATAACCTAAAGCACATGGGTGGCAAAGGGTCATGTTAGACAAGGGCTATGGGAAAAGGCCATGCTTTCTGTAGTCCTCCCTCCCTAATTTCCTTTCTCTACCTTGCTTCTCCCCTCTGAAAACCCAAGTCCAGTGAAATTCTTCTGACCTGCCATGAGGTGACCAAGGGCCTACATAAGCAATATTCCTTGGGGGTGGGGGGCTAGTCACCCCATTCCACTTGATTGTCTTCTTCCTTCTTTCTCATTTGCTTGGAACTTCTGGATATCCATCTCAGTGTCACATGTTGGTCACCTTATAACTTTTCCCTATTTCTTTCCAGATATGGTAAACTGTAAATTTGAAGGGCTAGCTCCTCTACTTCTGGGAGAGGAATGGGTATACAGTTGGTTGATTTTGGAATAGGGATGACTGAGTCGTGACAAGGCATGGTATATATAAGGAGGCTAAGTTCCTAGGTTAAATCTCCTGAAGTTCAGTTTTTTTAAAATATATTTTTAGTTGTAAATGGACACAATAGCTTTATTTTGTTTATTTTTATGTGGTGCTGAGAATCAAACCCAGGGCCTCACACTTCCTAGGCAAGTGCTCTACCACTGAGTCACAACCCCAGCCCTCCTGAAGTTCAGTTTAGGTAATGTCTCCTTCTGAGGTCAATGAGAGGTACCTGATGTCAAAGAGCGAGAAGAATGTGTTGTGGGACAGAAGGAAAGTGAAAGAAGAGGAAGAGAAGGAAGAGGAGGAAGTAGAGGAGGAGAAGGATGAAATAAATCAGCTTCTCATTTTTTACAGTGGGAAGTTAACACTGCAAAATAGGAACTTAGGTTGAAACATAGAAACCAGTGACAACCACAGGGTCTCCACTGAGCAGATGAAGAGGTGAGATCTTGTCTCCTGGGACCTGAGACACTCAGGGTTAGTGTCCCTTTGCATCAGATGGAATGTAATAGGTGTCCAAGGTACACACATGAGGGAAGAGAGCTGCAAGGGGCTGTGTGTTCACTCTTTGAGCTACCAGATGCTCCAAAAATGGGCTTTGCAAATTACCACGTTATTTCCAATTTGATTCTAAATGACGGAATCCAGTTAATTCTGTTAGGGACAGTCCCCATGTATTCCTGTTCAAAGTAGCAGTATTTCAGAGGAGATTGTGCAGTTATGACCCACCAGAGGCAAAACTCAAAATGAAATGCTGGATCCATATCTAGACAGGTTGTGACTTGGGTTTGATATTATTAAGAGGCCACTGGGAATTTTAAATCTATTCCAATTATGGCTATGCCTTTATTTTTCTTTGACAATGCTACATTAAATTCAAGTCTTTGTTTCACTCTTTTTTTAAGAACAGGAGCTATGCTCAAATAATAACTTTCTAAATAGAAACTGCAATCATGTGCTCATTGTTTCTCTTGAGGTAGTTCCATTAAAAATAATGTGACATGGGCATGACCCTTATTGCAAAATCCCAGTCCTCATGGGAATGAAACTGATACTCTGGGATGTCTATTTCAGAGATGTGTTCCTTTTTAGCAGGACATATTATCTACTCTTAGGAACAAAACCCCCAACACTTATCCTAACCTTCCCTGCCTCCATCATCAGGTCAGAATTGGTATTTTTCCATTTACTAGCTTTGCAGCAGCTAGTAAATGGGTTTCCTCAGCAGAGATTCGGGCAATATACATATTTGCAATACATGTACATATTTGCAATAGCTCACAAACATTCTGAAAGAAAAGAAGATGTGCTAGCTATGATGTGGCCAAGAATGGAACTATATGAACTCAGAAAGAAACCATCCCCCTTCATTCTATAGGTACTGAAGATCAGTTTTACCCAAAATTACACCTGAGCATTATTGACATAAAGCTAAGTTTCTAACACCTGGTCACATGGTAATAGCGTAGAGTTGTGAAAAACAGTACTCCTTGAACCTTAGAGTTCATATAGATCACCTGCAGATTCTGTTAAAATGCAGATTCTGATTCAGTATCTCTGTGGTGGGACCAGAGATTTGGCCTTTCTGAAAGAGCCCCAAGCAAGGGCATCAAAACATGTTGGTTCAATCACTGGCTATGCTTCTAGGAGATTTTGATCAAGTTACTTCCCCTTTTAGAGTCTCACTACACTCATTTATAAAATAGGGACTATTATGCGGGGTTAAAGTTGAATGACAAAATTCATTCATTTAAAATAACACTTCTTGGCACATATAAGAAATTGTCAATGGATCTTTTTATTTCACTTATTTATATGTGGTGCTGAGTATCAAAACCAGGGGCTCCCATATGCCAGGCAAGTGCTCTACCACTGAGCCACAACTCCAGCCCACAGAGAAGAAATTGCTATCCTCCTAATTCAGTGTACATTCTTCTAGCTACCCTTACCCCCCACTTTAACCATACTAGGTCAACCAAACCAGTTTGACTCACCTATTTTCCATGACGATTAGGTGCAGCAACACAAACCTCACTGGAGCTCCTCTGACAGTTGGGTAAATACAGATCCTGTGTTCTCTGGATTTAATTTTAACCAGGCTGCTACAACCTCAACTTTTACCATGTGTTGGGACTCCCACAAAGCCATTCCTTTGTCTCTGAAAATGTATCTGATAACACTACTGAGATAAGCATCTTCAAAATATTTGAGATCAAAATATTGGAGTGATGCCACCCAGAGATTATTCCTCTGACCCCTTTTTGGAATGCTGCTAAAGATGCTTGCTTTCTCCCTTTAAGATAGCCCATCTCCAAGAAACGAATTCTCTTACCTTGAGAAAGTATAGGAAGCAGGGATTCTCCAGCTCTAGAGAACGTTCTCCTTTACTCAACACTATCTCCTTCCACATTATTTTTCAGTGCTGGGGATGAAACCCAGGGCCTCATACATGCTCAGCAAGCACTGTACCACTGACCTACACCCCAGGCATTTTAATTTTTTTTTTTTTTAAATTTTGAGACAGGGTCTCACTAAGTTACTGAGGCGGACCTCAAACTTGTGATCATCCTGCCTCAGCCTCCTGAGTCTCTGGGATTACAGGTGTGTGCCCCCGTGCCCAACTCTGAGTCATCTTTTATAAGGGATCACTACTGACCACCTAGATATGCTTAGGACTTAACTAAGTGCTGTAGAGTATTCATGAACATAAAGCGTGTTTTCTGCCTCAAAGAGCTTATTGTCCAGCTGCAGAGTTGGCCTGTATGCTCTCAAGGCAACATACATCATATACTAGAGCAGTTTCAATAGTATGAAGGGTGCTGACGGGGATGTAAAGTAAGGAAAGGCCATGATGGACTGGGGTTGGTTAGTAAGACTGGACTTTCTGGGTTAGATGAATTTTGAATTATGAATTCCCACTCATCACCTTTCAAGAGAGTGTTGTGTTATTCAGAGGAGTTTACTTACCCTGAAGGAAGCCATTTAGGCTGATCACATAATGCTGCCAAGTGTCAGGTTCAGAAACGTTGAAGTTGAAGTTTAGGCTATGGGCGAAGGGTCTGATCATAACTCCTGGCAAAGAAAACAGGTCTTGGATATATTAACCCATTCTTGGATGATTTTTTTGTATTGATTCCCATGAAACCATTTCCCCCCAGGCAATCAAAATGAAAAGGACCATAATTTGCCAAGTACCATTTTACTTTTACTCTTAATAATTGAATCTCTAAGTCATTACCGGGAAGAACCAAAGTTAATTGAGGCTGAACATGCTGTGCAAGTGGATTTCTGTCCAGTGAGTCCTGACAACATAGGGCATTTGGGTACACTCACCGGGAGGCTTCATCCGCTCAGTGAAGGGTGGCATGTAAGGACTGATGGTCAGAAATAGCGTATACATGCAGAGGGTGATCACAGCAGCCAGGGAGGCATAGAAGAAGAAGTAAATAACTAAAATGAGGCCTGCAGAGCAATTAAAAATGACAGTGGTCAGTGCTTGCCAACAAGCCTTGCCTTCCCACTTGAACTCATGATCCAGAACAAACCCAAACATGAGATGGCTTTTTTTAAAGTTCCCCAGATCAGTATGTCCTCGCTTATTCAGATTTCACCAATCTGGAACCGGTGAGGATTTTGTCAGGAGTCCCTGCAGTTTACCTTTATAGTGTCTCCGGATGGAAGGGCTTGCTGAGCACATGATGACCATAAACAAGATTACAGGGAGTGGAGTTTAAAGTACTGCAGAGGGCAAATTGCTTGAGAGTCCTCTGGGCAACAGTTGATGTCCTAAGTACAAATCATTCTTCACTATTCATTAAAACAGATGCCCTGAAGTGTCCAAGCAGCTTGGTTCCAGTGATTATATGTATTTGCAAGTGATGAAAACAGCATTTCCTTTCACAGCATTTCAAATTTTTGATTAATTTCCACTGGACTTGCCTCTAATCAAGGCAAAGTGAGGTTTTTATACTAATTATTTCAAACTTATGCATCTTTAGCGAAGTTTAAGTGGCTTTGTTTTTCAAAAAAAACTAACATAGGGTAGGGAAGGGAGGAGGAAGAAACAGTACTTAATCACTGACACTTGCTGTCTGTGAACTTGGGCAAATCCTAGAACCTGTCTGTACGCATTATTCCCCACAGGTAAAATGAGGATAAGTTTAGCACCTACTTTATCTCCTTATCTATATCTCTAATGATATCTGAAATTCAGCCTTTCTTACATCGTAACCTGACTGTACCACTTCCTAGCTGTTTAATCCTGGATGTACTGTTCTCACTTCTCTGGGCCTCAATTTCCTTAGCTGGAAAATAAGGATAATAATAGCACTTACTTCTTAGCATTAAATAATGCATATAAACAGCATAGTACAGAGCCTGGCAGATACTAAGTGTTCTATAAACGGCAGTCATCATTATTATTAAGATTATCAATCTTATAGGACCAACTGAATCATGAACCAAAAACTAGAATAAACCACACAACTTTTCTGTACTCCAAAATGAATTCAAATGGAAACCATAAACTAAATAAAATTAACAGAGAGAGAGAGAGAGAGAGAGAGGGAGAGAGAAACCCTGAGTAATCAAAGTAGAAATGGAAATGACCCTTTATGTTTTATAAAATGAACTAAAGCAGAACTGGAACATGAGCACATTGATTCAGTTCGAGTCCCTGGAGAAGAAACAACAGTGCCAGTGTGCCTGTGATACTTGGCTGTTGCCCACAGGCTATCCTAATGGGTTGTACCCTGTGCTTCCTCCTCCATTCCTCCATCCCCATCCCCATCCCCATTCATTCCCCATGGGAATGAATAAACAGCAGGAGTCATCTCAGCAAACCAAAAGGCTCAGTTTCATGCACGAAGGGGAAGCAATAGAACACAGGTATATTCACGTATCAACATCTTCTTTCTTTTCCAGGATATGTGGACAGGAAGCTGTAGATGGGAGAATGGTACTAGCAATGAGGCCCCTTAACCTCACCCAGGATGGGATGCCCTGGAGGAATCTGTGATAACCTTATTATTTCACCTCTCCACAAGCAATAACAAGCATGGTTCCCATCTGAACCCATTGATTTCTCCAACCCTTTCTGCTCCAGATGTTGAAGTTTTACTTAGGCCCCTTCTCTAGGCAATCTAGGGTTCTTTCCTGGATGCCCCCACCCAGGCTTTGATAGACCACTAGTACTCAGGCTACCAGTGTTTCAGTCCTCCCACCAAAACAGCCCATCTGGTCCTGAGGCCTTACCCTTCAGGGACTTGTTCATTGTTGCAATTCATGAAGATAGTATGATATTATGGCAAGAGAATGAACTCTGGTGTTTGAATCCCAGCACTGACATTTGGTTACTATGTGACTTTTGATAAGTTACTTACCCTCTCTAAGCCTCAGTTTCTGCATCTGTAAAATGGGGATAATAATATTACTACCTCATATGATTCTTGTCAGTATCCAATAAAATAACATATAGGTCCTAAGAATAGGGGTTGCCCAGCTGCCAAAGGAAAAGCCCAGAGTATATTAATAGGCTGGGTGAATATATTGGACATGTTGATGTCCAAGCTGGAACAGGGTTAGTAAATGCTCAAGTGGACATCGAGCTCTCAGGAAAGAGGGCAGCAAGGCATGTGCTTTAGGATGAGGCATTAATACTACTATTTGCCTTTGCCTAGGGGTAGTCAACAGAGGAAGCTTGATTTGCTGGGCTCTCCTTAGACCTGCTACCCGGGGCTCTGGCTCAGGCCTACCGTGCAGTGTCTCCACTGCCATATCCTCTCCAAGTACTTGAGACTTCCTCCCTCATCCCTGTATATTGGCCGATGGGTTGTCCTCCACAGGAACAATTTAGATC
Organism: Glaucomys volans; assembly: GCA_020662805.1. NCBI lineage: Eukaryota > Metazoa > Chordata > Mammalia > Rodentia > Sciuridae > Glaucomys > Glaucomys volans. The sequence continues at coordinate 2,747,852 of JAJEJO010000141.1, read as the reverse complement.
AACTAATCTGGTAAAGTTCCAGCAGCTGGCTGTTCAGGGGTTAAAGCATGGTTCCTCCTCCAAGACTCACACTTGCATTTCACAGGCCTGTTTTCCAGTCCTCTTTAGGCAAGGGAGAAACAGCTGTGTCCCTTTGCAGCCCCAGTGAGTGTCCAGCATTTGTCTGCAGCTTCCAGAATGTTGGAATGTCTCTTAAATGGTACATTTGTTCCAGTTGAGAGTTCGAGGGATGGGCAGGGGTGGAGCTGGGAACTGAGGAGGGCTGATGGGAGATGAGTGTTGTTCAGAGCCCCACACCTGCTATTCCTGATTCCAGGAAGCAGGGCTGGCTGTTTCACTCTCACTGAGCTGAATTAGCCACATTAAATACAAAGGAGAGAATTCTCAGTCACAGGGGCCTTTGGAAGGCCTGGCCACCAACCTCAGCAACCTAGACGCTTGGCCCTAGGGGACTCTTATTTCATCCATGGTGTCCTCTACTGTTTTCTCCTGTGGATTAACTGAGTTCCAAACCAGCAGCTGCTCTGTTTCTGGGTTGTGTGGAGTGTGGCAAGTGTGAATTTTACTACAGGCAAAATCTCCTGAGGAGAAGGGCCCAGCAGCAATAGTTTAAGTCGGTAGGACCCTGGAAAGCAGTGCTGGGGGAGGTTGTGAAGTAAAAATGGTGGCAACATGTGACCAAAAAGAAAAAGCTAAAGAACAAAATTCTGCCATTGAGCAAGCAACATGGAGGCTCAGCCCTAATCTTTGGTAATGATCCCCTCCAAACCAATTTCTCTGTGTCTACCATGGGAGAGTAAAGTACTCCAAGCTGAGGTCAGGGACAGGCATCTTAATTCTTCTTCTCTAACATTACTAGGTGAAGTGATAAGCTTTATAAACCCTTGATCAGGCTGGGGACAGTGACACACGCCTGTAATCCCAGCAGCTCTGGAGGCTGAGGCAGGAGGATCGTGAGTTCAAAGCCAGCCTCAGCAACTTAGTGAGGCATCAAGCAACTCAGCAAGACCGTCTCTAAATAAAATACAAAACAGGGCTGGGGATGTGGCTCAGTGGTTAAGTGCCCCTGGGTTCAATCCCCAGTACCAATAAACAAATAAACCAACCCTTGATCAGGTTAACAGGGACTTGGGTCTCATCCAAGAAACATTCTTCTGCATACTACTTTCAACTTTATAATTTTAACATCTTATTGGAGTATCACACTGCTCCTGTGAGAAAGACAAGGCAGGGATTGTTTGCCTCATTTGGCAGGTGGGGAGACTGAGGCTAAGAGAAGGGAAACGATGAGCCCAATGTCACATGGATAGAAAATGACAGGGCTGGGACTTTTTGAAAAAATCCTATGCTTTTTCAACTCCTTTTCACTGTCTCTTTGCATTGCATTGAGCCCAGTGGATTTCAGTTACACAATCAAATTTGTTTGTTTATTTAGAGTTTGTTTCAGTGGATCTGTCCACAGTTCAGGCATTTCCCTAGGCATTGGTGCCTTTATGTGAAATGTTAAGAGAAGTTTGCAAACAAGTCCATCCAGTGTATGGTAAAGGAGCCCTGGACACCACACCAAAAGCAAAGGACACCAGACTGGGGCATTGGGACGAATGGGACTTACTCCAACTCTGACCTGTTCGGGCCAGAGACATCCTTCTCTCTGGGTCCCACAGGTATTCATTCATGATCTGCAATTTCCGCCACCAGGCATTGCCTGTTGGCTGACCCTGACCCTCTTCCTCCTCTTTTTCCTCCTCTTCCTCCTCCTCCTCCTCCTCCTCCTCCTTCTCCTCCTCTTCTTCCTCCTCTTCCAAATTAGGCACCATCATCACCCGAGCCTCTTCTTCTGCTTCTTCTTCTTCATCTGCTAAGTAGTTCTGATTCACCTCATCCTGATCATCCTGGAACAGAGACAAAACAAAATCTCCTTTTTGAAAAAAATTTCCAATGGCACATCCCATCAGCCAAAAATAAGTGGGAACAACTCAATATTTGAAAATGCTTCAAATTTCTACTTCCCCATAAACAACCATTGTTATAAACACATTTTCTTTCTCTGTGTTCTTTTGGAGGAAATATTCTTTCTATGACCCATATTGAGTAAATATTCTTTCCATAGAGATGTATGTTTTAGTCTCCGCTTTAGGCATTTGGATTCTTCCCCTAGGACATCTCTTGTCGCTGTTCTATCCTGGGGCCTTGGCCTTCTGCTTAACTTTGACCTGTCAGGGAAGAGTTGAGTTCACACTGGAGGATGGAGCAGTCTTAGACATTTATGTTTATGATGGCAAATTCCCAGTCCTGGCCTGCTTTGTCCTAACACCCTGTACACTTTCAGCTGCTCAACCTCACCATCCCAAGTTGTACCTAAAAATACCCTGGGACAGGCATCAAGAGGAGAGGCCAACTGCTATACCCCTCCTCAAACCTTGGACTGCCCTCCCAACAGAAACAAGAGATGGGGATTTATTTGCTGCTTCTTTAACTATTGCCCTCGCTGGAACCCCTTCATGCCTTAAGCTGGACAGACAGACCACCTGAGAGCTGGGACCCAACAGATAACTTTCTTAGTCCCTTTCCCCAGTACCCTGTACAAAAAGCTGGGCACATAGGAAGTACTGGTACCTATTTGTTGATTGACTGATTGTGCCAATTACTTAAGATATGAAATTGTAATCTACTCTAAGTGGTTCTGAGAAACTTTAAAAAATACAAAGAAAGGAAAAAGAAAAACTCAGACTTCACCAAGTGGTGTTTCAAATGCCTTCCAGCCACAGGCTGGAAGCTTGTATCTTTGCTTTTTGGGAGTTTGCCAAGGCTCTCTGCAGCAACAGAAAATGAGGCCACCCTCCCTTCTCTCTGCTGTCCAAGTCTGAAGAGTGGCGGGGCCTGTGCACCTGTTGGGGCTGGATATGTCAAATGCTAGAGGCCAGGGGCTCCTTGCTGCCCCCTCCCTGCCTGATTCCTCAAAGGCCACTTAGAGGGCACTCAGCTAAAAATGCTGCCTTTGGTGAGGGAGTTCAGCAAATTGGATTGTTCAAAATCAGCAGAAGTGATAACGAACGACAAGGCTCTACTCTCCCCATTCAGTCTGCCCAGCACTATCTAGCTCTTGATTATAAGCACTCTTGAATTGCTCTCTAATTTGTTCAAATGTATAGCTCTCTATAACACACAATATTAGAGCTGACAGGGACATCCAAGATTTGCTTGTCCCTTTGAGGCCCAGAGAAGGAACAGGATCTGCCATACAACAAATTCAGACAGAGAGTAGACAGTCTCAGGACCTGTGTCTCAATATTCTGGACAATGATGTTTCTACTCCACCACATTAAGCCTAAGTGCCTAGAGGTTGCTTAGCAGATTTATGAAGAATGATAATGTCTTAGGTTCTGTGTTCCCAAGAGATTGTAGGCACTTATAACCAAGGATTTCTGACTGTAATATGAATTCACAGTTATAAGGCTTAGGAAAATAAACTTCGTCTGTCAGTCAATGTTGAATGGATTAATAAAAATTCTTAAATCTCCTTTCACTTGCATGTGAACCTATTACACATTTGACCTCCTGAACTACATTTTGAGCACCCAGGGGGAGGGTCCATATTTTCTAACCTCTTGCTCGCCATTCACAGTGTGAAGCCCACAGCAAAGTACCCACTGAGTATTCACCAAATTATCAATGATACCTACCTGACTTTAAAGTCCTGATGTAAGACTACAGGGGAATACTCTCACAAAGCTTGTCACCTTAACCTTAGCAATTATGTGCACTAGAATGGGTAGTCATCATGGCCCCTAGAGAGCCTACTATACCTGAGAATCTTTGAGAATTTCAAATGTGACATTTCATCATGGAGGAAATTATATTCCCTTTATATTTTCAGAACAACTTCCTTTTCTTGTTGCCTACATCTGCCTTCCACCTCTATGGAGGAGACAGCTGACCATGGCCTCAGCCTGATCTTATTTGTAGGTATGAGCTCTCATGATAATCCTATTTAAAATGCTTGTCATTAAAGCCTTACCCTCCTGGGAAGAATTAATCTTCTCAGAGCTTATTTCCCCCACAGAGTTTACAGCACCTGAGCCTTACTTTAGGAACCTCAAATATCTTTTTTCCTCTTCCCTGCTTCCAGGGATAGGGCAGCATCACACTGTACAAGAGAAGACTTCCCCAAAAGTTCCTCATTAATTAAATACTGTGTAAAATGCACTTTCATGCAACTAAAAAAAATCGATAGAGAATTCTTTGGTTATGAGAATGTTTACCCATTTGTCAGTTTCCTAAAGTGGCACTATCCCCATGTGATAGGGTATGTGAGTGTGCTGGGGTATGGTAGTGGGTGTGTGCTGAAGCCATCATGTTTCCCTAAAAGGGAAGTCTGAAGGACAGGGGGTGGCTCCATTTTGAGCAATCTAAATATACAAACATATAAACAAATATATAAACAAACAGTATGACCCAAATGATAAATTTGTGCCCTGCATTGAGTAACACCCTGTAAACAGTTGAGTGGATGGTTAATTTAAAAAGAGAAATTAAGCATACAATTGCATCAAATAATTTTTAATTTGATCAAGTATTATAAAGAGTAAGATCCTCTGATATATTTAAAACCCCAAGTAATTGAAATTGATAATTTACCAATTACTTATTGAATTATTACTTATTACTTATTGAAATTATCAATTTCAATTACTGTATCAGTTTCAACAACTTTAGCAGCACTGCATAAAAAAGAAGTCAAGTAAGGAATGGTTATATATGTCCTATAGACCATGACTGCTCTGAGAGCTGGAAGGGACTTTGGGGATATCAGAAGAAAGATTCTACAAATTGTGGTTAGAAAGCAAATGGGAGCCCTGGGTAGTTGATGTGGGGTTAGAAGAATTCATGTCTTCTTCTTCTGGCTATTGATAGTCTTCACTTAATTCCCTTGTTATATAAATGGTCATATCCAAAGAAAAATGGATTATGCTTTGTTTCCTTCTGTGGCTCAGATCACAATCTTCTCTGAGGAAGGTTTCAGAATACTCCCACAAAGTGGGGCATATATTAATGATTTAGAGCAAAGTAAATGCAAAGAAACATTTGGATCATATAAAGAACCCTGGAGATAAATGGTGACACAAAAGGGGTGTGTGGGGGGGGGCAGGGTGCAGTGGCATGCAAGGTGGTGGTGGGTCAGGGGCATGGGGAGTTGCATACTACAAATACAATGGAAAGAGTACAAGATTAGAAGTGAAGAGACTCATTCTCACTTTGGTTCCTCCACTAACTTGCAAGTCACTCTGGCACTCTGAGACCCAGCAGCTTCCTTTTACATAATGATGGGGTTCTGGGAGAAATGGTAGCTAGGATTCCTTCCAGCTCCTATCAAGGATTCTATGATTTTAGCTATAGTTTGGAATTTCTGCTTTAGAAAAAGAGCAGCTGGGTTCTAAGAAGCTACCACTCAAAGGGACTGAGACAGCTGGGTAGGTAGTGCCTTTCATTTCCTCTTCTCCTTCCCTTCTCTCTTGGCTAAATTTGTTTGCACTATCAGAAAAAAATCTCTATTCTTACACTCCAAAAGGTCTGTTCAAATTCTAGACTCCCAAGAAAATAACTTTAGAAAGCCCCTTATTCTCTGGCATCATCCCCTTCCCTTATCTTTGTTCTACAGGAAGAGGGGCTTCCTCCTTCCATTCAGCAATTTAGGGTGCCCTGGAGGGCTGGGACTCACCGCTCCTTCTGGAAACCCTGACCTTCCTTAAACTTCACTCTTTCTGCACATTCCAAGGAGAGGCAGCCTTAAGCCAAGGACTATGCAGCCCCCAACCCACCCTGTTAAAAAGTGGCAGCAAAATGTTCTGCTCCCTGGAACTCACAAGTCTGTAGCGATAACCGTAAGGAAAGGCCGGAGCCCTTCTGGACCGGAGTTGCCTTCTCATAGCTGTTCAGTGGGCAAAAACGCCGCGGAGGCAGCAAGTGGGTCAGACTTCTGGAGCTTCTGCTGGTACGGGAGACACTGGTTGCTGGGGACACTTGGAGCCTGGTAAAAGTGAACCCTCTTGGCATGAGCCCTTCCCCAAAATAATCTAACATGCCCCTTTCTCATTGGTTGGCCCCTTCCCCGAATCAAAGGAAAGCCCTTATGGAAAAGCAAGCTCATCATTACAGGGAGGGGGAGATATTCTGGGTCACGAGGATGAGCCACTCACCCCCCCCCTTCGTGTGTCTTTCCACCCCTTGCTCTTCTCCAGCTCCTGAGATATGATGGGCCCAATGGAAATCTTAAGTCATATTCTTCTCCATTGAGAGTTGGCTATCAGTGTGTGCAGCGGGTGGGGCATGGGTGGGAGTTGGGGGTGAGGGGAGATGGCCAGGAATAACTTGCTTTTTTCATAAGGCTGATCTCATGCAAAAGGATCTAGGGTGTCAGGAAAGATTCCCTTTGCTCTCTCCCTCCCCCTCCCCATACACACTCTAAACCACCTACAATATTTCTTGTGTCAATTCACGAGCTCCTTAAAATGTGGATTATGCCTTCTGATTTTAGAAGCAAGGTTCCTGCTTTACCTCTTCCTACCCTAAAGAGGGTCTTAGACATAAAGAAGCCTTTTTCTAGCCCACATGTCAGAGTGGCCCCATCAGTCACTGCCCCTCATACACACACCCCTTGGAATCCTGGCCAAATTTCTGTAGTGGTTGAGATCTATATTTATCCCTTAGCATCAGGGCAGGGAACAAGCCAGAACTTTGCAGTGTCAGTTTCCCAGACATATGTAACTACTGAAGCTAATGTGGGATCCAGCAAAAGAAAAATTAGTAGAAACAGTCAAGAACATTGTATAGCATTTTTGGTTTGTTTGGTCCATTCCATTGGAGCCTGGGTGGCTAAAAGGCCTGGATGGAGTCTGTGATCCTTCCTTCAAAATCACCCCCATTATAGTCAGGTGGCTGAGGATATTGCAGAAACTGAGATTCAGGACATATTCATAACCAAGAAAAATAGCACAATCACTTATATTTAATAACCCCAAGTCTAGGCTATTCTGATGAAAATGGCTTCAATTGTGGTTAATTTTAGAAAAGGACTCCATTTACTGTAACATTAGTAATCAGGACTCTTCCTTAACCAAGTCTCCTCAAACCCTTCTTTGAAGAGAAAGAAACCACGTACAAAAGGAGAAATTCTTTCCTCTCTTTGGATTTTAATAAAAGCAAAATATCTAGGGGATAGGAGTTCTGTCTGGTATGAGCTCTATCTCTTATACCTTCTCTACTCCAGTATTTTTGTGATTCCTGATGGCAAGTATGAGAATTCTGAGGTCCTTGGAAGTCTCAAAACCAAACAAAGAATAGGTTAACTGGTTTTGTCTTACTAAGGCAGAAAAGAAAACACGATCATGTTAGGAACATTTTAAAAAACAAGGGTAGGGGAACTACTGGGGACTTGGAATGACATGACTTCAAGTAACAAAATATTCCATTCTCCAGAATCTTTCATTCCCTAGCATTCTTGGCAATTGGTGGTTTGATAGATACTTAATATATTTGCAATGTATTTCTACTATAGTCCAGACTGCCTTCTGGAATGTCAGCTGTTGGGTGGGGTAAAATAACCAAATCCCATAGGGTGCCAAAAACTAAAATCTGTATGAGTTCATGCTCAAAAGGCTCTAATTAAAGGAGAACCCATTTCTGCCAATTTTGAAAAAAGGCAATATGCTTAGCAGTGCAGCGGAATGGAGCCAGAAGTGGCCAATGGGACAGCAAATGGAGCAGTGGCTACAAAAGCAAGAGAGGAAGGAGAAAAATGAGGCCTTGAATATGACAGCAGATTTAAAGGCAAATTATCCAAGCCTCTAAAGCTACATGCCCATTGCTTGGGCACCAGTATTAGCAGCTGCTCTTATAAGCACTTGGTCCTGGTTGCCTGCTCTAGTAAAACTGTATGGTTGCTGAGAGTGGCAAAAGGGAATAGAAACAATGTTATGGACTGATCCTGTTCTGTTCCCAGTGGAAGGAAGAGATGATAATACCCTTCAGAGAATCTGACTTTACCATGAGATGGGCTAGTTCATGGCATCTGTACTTGTGGGCCATTTCCACCAATGTGTGTGTGAATAGGAACAATGTGTCCCAGAATCATCAAAGAGCACTTGTGAACTTTCCTTATCTCAGGGATTGGTTACATCCTTGGGAAGAGTCTGGGCATGTGTAGTGGAGCTTAATAGTTGTTTACCATTGGATTCACCCAGGCATTGTTGAGTGCTTTATAGAACCCCAGTCTCTTCTGGCATTAGTACCTGTAGATTCTGAAGCCGCTGGGTAAGGAAACTCTGTGAGGCGAGGGCCTGTTGCTGCCCATTAATGCTGCCCAGCAAAGGGTGTCCTTTTCAAAGTGCATTGAGGAGGAAGAAGTCACTTGGGATTACAATGATCAGGGAAGGCTTCCTGGAATAGGCAGGATTTGGGCTGGCCCTTGAAGGACAGTCCTTCAGGCTGGAACTGTTAGTGCCTGGCTTTGATGATGCCAGTCTGGTCCCCAGTGCCCAAAGCTCCCCCTCCCGAACAGCTAGCCTCTGAATAGTGGCCAGCAGGCATAGCCAGCAGGATCACTGGCTAAGGCCAGAGGGTTTCCTTGACCTGAATGGTCGTAGATAATGGCCCCAGATCCCTATTTCACTAGGTTCCAGGAAGAACCCTTAGCACATCACATTCCTGAGCAGTTTCCATCTGTCGAGTACAGTTGTACAGTGAGAGATGCTTTCATTTCGAGGGATTGAAGGCCCCGGGTTTGTGACTGTATAAGCTTAGACCCCTAGGGAAAAAATGAAGGCTTGGGAAATTGTGAGGTCCTTGTGGAAATTCAAGCCTATTTCCAGTGGCTAAAAGGCACTAATGAGTATAATGCAGGCAAGAGACGTTGGTTCAAACAAACAACTAATTGGAATTAAGAGAAGAAGTGTGCAGAGGCCTGTAATGAATGGATATGCTAATTGGTCTTCTTTGCTAGCCCCTTGGGCTTTGGCTGTGACATAGACTAGCCTATTAGATGCCTGCTCTGTAATAGCTGCTGAACGCTGGGGCCCTTTATTGCCATGGTAACATTGATGTCTAGAGTCTAGCTGAGCCCTGGATCTCTTAATTTACTACTCAGGCGGCTACAATTCTTTGGGTTTTATTATTCTTTGTGCCCCGGGTGCCAGAGTGGCAGTGAATCATGCTTATTCATCCTCTGCACCACCCACAGTGTCTTTGAATAAGTCAGGGTGTCTCTTACTGTGTGTGATGAGCAGATTATTAAGTTAGAGCCTATTTCTGCTTTAGCTAGACTGGTGCCTCTCAGAAACCCAATGCACCTCTCTAAACACTTACCTGCTGCCTCAAATGGCTTTTGGCAAGCAGAATGATGGCACTGCAGTGGACCCATGGGGGCCCAGAAACCCAGAAGCCTTTGCTTTCTTGGTGGGCAGAGAAAAGCAGTGCAATATAGGTGGGGCAGTATCAACTGGGAGAATTTAACCTTAGAAACGCCAGAGCAGTCAAGGGAGAAGAATCATAGCAGAAAGTCCTGACTGGGAACTGTGATGCTAGTTTTGGTCTCTCTAGGACAAGAAGCTTGAGCCTGTTTGGAAAAGGACATTCCTTGTTCTGAGTGATGCCAAAGGAAGGAAGTAGTCCTGAAAGGTCAAAACATATAGGGGAGATGAGTTTCACTTTATTTAATAAGACCTTTGTTTTAAAAGGCTGCCCAGAGAGACCAGCTGCCTCTGAAAGTCAGTAATCAACTTGTCACTGGATCTGCTCAAACTTTGGTATTGCAGTACAGAGATGCTCTAAGCATCCAGTGCCAGGGGGCGAGGAGTAGGATGGAGGGCTTTGCCAGATGACCTCTTAGTACTCTTCCAACCTTGAAATCTTTGTGTCTATATATAATGCTGTTTACTTTATCAGGACATATGCTAAACTTGGATGATACTTTATATGTACATGTGTTTGGCTCAACAGCACATATGCTAAAATTGGGATGATGTGTGTGTGTGTGTGTATCTGTTTGTCTGTCTGCCTGTCTCCAGATGTCAATGAAACTTCGCAACAGGTGCAGATATGTTTTCCTAATACCTCCGTCACTAAGAAATGGGCAAACTGAAGATACATTGTTCAATAAAGCTCCAAATTACAAATGGCTCTTTTGAGCAGAGGAGAGTCTGGGGGTGTTGGTTTTGTGGTTTGTTTGCTTCCTTTTTCATTTCACTGCAGCATTTGCAGCACTGCACTGGACATTCTCAGGAAAGACTCAGCAGACTACAGAGATAACTGTGGGCTGCACAAAATTTGAGCATGTTTAAAAGGCTTTTTTTCCCTGTTGGTTGGGGATGGATGGTGTAGGGTGAGGGTGAGAGGTCTTCTTGCGGCTAGCTAGATTCTTAGAAGTAGAGTTTTTCCCTGTGACAGCCTGGACAGAGAGCTGTAAACATAAGGACAGTCAATCAAGTGTGCTAGGCACAGAAGGGGCTGTTAGGAAACACTGGTCTTTTCCACCCAACTCTGCAAGCCTGTTTATTATCAAGCAGCTGCATTTTCCCACACCGAGGACAGCGATATTAATCCAACCTGAACTCGCTCTGGATTCAGCAAGCACTAGTCAGAAATCACAGTGGCTCTCAGCTGCCTCTTAAATCAAAGTCAAATTCATAAGCAAGAGCTAAAGGTCTCTCCATCAGCAGCCCTGTTCAGTTACTCACTTGCTGTAAGACCACAGGAATGCCAATTGATTTCTCTGTTGCACCCTCTCCCCCACCCCCTTGAAAGTCCAATGTCTGATTCCTCACTCTCAGGAATGCTGTGGGCCTGGAACTCTTCAGAAGAAAACGGCAAGAGAATCCTCAAGTTGGGCGGAATTATTGCGTATTAAGGAGCATGGCATAATGGTTTAAAGCACGAGCTCTATAATTAGAACTGGGTTTGAACCCAGTTCCCACTCTTAATAGCTCTGTGACCCTCACTTCTATAAGCCTCAGTTTTCCTATGTGTAAAATCATTAGGTTGGTATAAGGATCAAATGACTTAATTTATATAAAGTACCTTGTCTAGTTCACTCAACAAAGGTAATGATGATGATGATGATGATGATGATGATGATGATTATCAGCAGCATTATTATTATATGTGTTATGTGGATGTTGTTAGTAAAGTAGCTCCCAGAACATGTGACTTCTCAGGGCTCTTCTTTGTCAAGGCAGCAATTAAATCAATGGATTCTAAAATCATTGGTGAAAGTTTTGGGAGAGAGCAGGATATCCATGGAGTCTCAAAGTATTACTCCAAAGACTATTATTTCAAAGAAAAAAATGCACCTTTACAATAAAGAAATCCAGCAGACATCCACCTTAGCTAAGTGATCACATATAGTATCACTAATACCAAGGCAATGGATAATGACATATGGGCCACCTACTGTGATGCAATGGGGCATCAACATTACTTCTGTGTAGTCTTGCCAAAATGTTTAACCTGAATGTAATCATGAGGAAACCACCAGAAAAATCCAGATTGCATTTAAGACAACTGATCTGGATTCTTCAAATAAATTGGCATCATTGATTGAAAAAAAAGCCAAACATATTGCTCCAGAATCTAGATTAAAGAGGACTGATCAAATGAAATTCATGAGTTTTGACTGAATAATGTCAACATAGATAAGCTGTTTTGTAGGCAATTTGAGAAATTTTAATATGAACTCAATGTTAGATAATATTATTCTATCATATAAACATTAAATCTCTTAGATGTAATAATGGTATGATTATGCAAGAAAATGAAAGAATGGTTTTGTTTTTAGGAGATACATGTTCAAGTATTTAGTTGTAGAGTAGCATGATTATAATTTAATTTCAAATGTAACCAAATACAGATGTGTGCTGTATTTGTGAGATGTTTGTGAGAAAGAGCATGTATGAAAATGTTGTCAAATGTTAACAATTTCTAGGTGAAGATTATGCTGGTATTCATCATAGCTTACTTTCAGTTTTTTTTTTTTTTTTTTTTTTTTTTTTTTTTTTTGTTTTTTTTTCT
>JAJEJO010000141.1:2713296-2735692 GCA_020662805.1 Glaucomys volans | reverse complement strand
GGTACTGGGGATTGAACCCAGGGGCACTCCACCACTGAGCCAGATCCCGAGCCCTATTTTGTATTTTATTTAGAGACAGGGTCTCAATGAGTTGCTTAGGGCCTTGCTAAGTTGCTGAGGCTGGCTTTGAACTCACGATCCTCCTGCCTCAGTCTCCCAAGTGCTGGGATTACAGGTGTGCGCCACCGCACCTGGCAGTTTTTAACATTTTTAAAAATAAAAAATTGGGGACCAAATATAAATCCTTATCCCAAGAACCATCCCAGATGTAACTTCTCATATATATCCCCAATAGGTACCTGTACCCCAGTTCTTATATCCCCAATATCTTCCATCTCCCTCAACCAGTGAGTTTTAGAGTTAAGGAGACATGAAGTCAGGGAAAGCTTCATGAAGGCAGCTATACCTAAACTTGACCTCTAGGGATGGGAAAAGATTTCACCAAGCAGAGATGGAACAGAAAGAGCTTTCCAGAAAGAAGCAATAATTAAAACTTGAAGAATATAAAGTAGAAATTCTCAATGTTAGTATGCACAGAGTTATGTGCAGAGTTGGTTAACTATGCAGATTTTCTTATCCCAATTTCAAAATTATAATTATGCAGGAATGAAGTATGGGCCCAGAAATGTGAAGGTTTAATAAGTCCTAAGATGAATCTGATACAGGGGTTCAAGGACCATGATTTGGGAAGCACTGACTCTCTCTTCTGTTCAGCTGAATTGCTGAACAATGAGTTGCTACCAAGATGGACCTTCGGAAGGAAGCCCTCTGTATTAGACCTGTCAGTCATGGTGTCTGCCATGTCTGATACTCTGTTCACAGTCCCCTGCTTGGAAAGGCTAGTTGTGGCATGGAGGTGACCTTTACTATAACAGGAATAGCTCCACAATTTGATGACAGATAAGGTAGCCTGTCACAATCCTATAGGATTAATAGTAACAAGTTAAGAGAATCAGACAAGCACCCTGTGGAATTGTTTCTACAGACTCTGGAGAGACTTTTCGAGTCAGTGGCAAGAAGAGAATACAAAACACTTACAGAGGGAAACAGGGACATTATGTGAAGAGCACAAGATGCTGCTGCTTAGAGCTTCTTTGGAATCTAGTTGTTCCCTGTAACCTTACTTTTCCTGAAGTACCATAAGTGAACCTCTGTTATCTATGATAAAAGTATTAAATTAATGTGCCCTCCATGAGGTTTCCAGTTCTCAGAAGAACTCCTAATGCTTATGTGACAAAAAAGTGATCTGTAGGGAATGTTGCTGTCCACCTGAGGAGCTGGCATGCCAAAGCTAAGCAAATTATTTTATTCTCTCTTGCATCTTCAAGCAGACCACAAGTTGAAAAAAGGAGCACTGAGCTCACTTTCTCAAGACCTTTCTTAGCTTGAAGATGACTGTGTCCCAAGTGCCACACTTTCCTATCTCCAGTCCTCTTTGTTTGGTTTTTTAGTGGAAACCTCAACTCATATAGTCCTTTTCTAACATGTTTTCTTTCCACCACTCTGATTCCAACCTAAGTAGAGTTCAGTTTTGTAAATCTGTGCCCAGCCGGGCGTGGTGGCGCATGCCTATAATCCCAGCAACTTGGGAGGCTGAGGCAGGAGGATCCCGAGTTCAAAGCCAGCCTCAGCAACTTAGCGAGGCCCTTAGCAACTCAGTGAGACCCTGGTTCTAAATAAAATACAAAATAGGGCTGGGGATGTGGCTCAGTGGTGGAGTGCCCCTGGGTTCAATCCCTGGTTCCAAAAAAAAAAAAAAAAAAAGAAGTAAATCTGTGTCCAAAAATGAAGAAGTTAAACAACCATTCTTTGTTTAGATAAGAGCAACAGCTGCTGGATGGGTTTGAGGAAGAAATAGCAAAGTTTTGAAGAGGTCCACAGTCCCGTATCTCTGCCATATGCCAATCCGTAAGCCACCTAAATAATCCTTCTACCCTGATTTTGTGGAAGGAAGCATGGCTTGGAATTGACTTTACCCTGTTTTTTGCCTCTTGAGTTTCTTTTTTAAAAATATTTTTTAGTTATTGATGAACATTTATTTTATTCATTTATTAATATGTGGTGCTGAGAATTGAACCCAGTACCTCACACATTCAAGGGAAGTGCTCCACCACTGAGCCACAACCCCAGCCCTGCCTCCTGAGTTTCTGTCTTCTGGGCAGAATGACCAGAATCTGTCAGAATAAATGAATCTTCATCCTAATATTCTATGCTTCTACCTCCTTGAATCTGTCCTCTAAACTTACTAAATATCCACAGTAGGGAAAGGAATTATAACCCAAAAGCTGCTACAAATTTGCAGTGTGATATTGGATGAGTTACTTAGTCTCTTTGAACGTCAGTGTCCTCGAAGGGTTGTTGTGAGGATGGCATGTGATCATTTTAGTTAAAGTGCTAGACAAATCATCAGGCCCTCTAGTAGAGCCATCCTCTGGGGACATGATAAGTGAGAATGGCCTCATTCCTCCATGGCTTCCCATTTCTCCCTCTCTCCAACCCCAGGCTGGCAGCTGTTTCTACATTTACTAATCAAAGAGAAAGATTGTCTAATACCCCGACATTGTTGGGGATAAAAGGAATTTGCAGACAATGAGAACAAAAGACCTAAATAAACAAAAGGGATATTTTGGCCTTCCAAGATTAAAAACCTCTCCTGAAATTGCTTTATACAGTTAATTTGGGGTTGAGAAATATGTGGAAAACGTGATTTTGGGATCCCATCATTGTACACCACCTGGACTACCTATTACCCAGGTGGTTCAGCAGGAATATATAGGAGGCTAATGTCTTTTAATGTAGAGTCTAGCCAATAGCCCCTCAAAAGCTAAAACCCGCTGGTTATGAAGTGTCTAAGGTGTTCTGATTGTGTCCTGTGGGAATTCCTTCCATTAATATGCATTTGCCTGGTAAAATCCTGTCTATTGCAAGAACCTTAGCCTTGAGAAAATAGTATGACTAAGAAAATGGGTCCATAGATTAAGCACTACCATTAACTTAGGAGACAGAAAGAAAATCAGATACTTTAAATCTCTTCTCTTTTTGCCTAATGGGACAGATATCTATCAAACTTGAAAAACAAGTTCAGGTCTTGTATCACATGGGTATGGAGGAAGAGCAGGGAGGAGTGATGCCATATGACATAGCAACTATCTGAGTACAGCTCAGGAAGCAACACCATCCTGGGGAAAGAGTGTGAGTTCCAGAGTGAAAGAGACATGGGTGTAATTCTGTATTCTGATGCTTTTCACCTATGTGACTATTAGGCTGTGAAAAGATACTGAGATTTTTATCTTACCTGCAAGCTAACAAGTTAACCTGCCACATTTTCATGAATGCTGGCAGAAGACATGAGACCCCTAGGTCAGAGATAAGAGACTTTATTTCTCAAAGCAATAATATTAGCCAGAATATAAGCATTATCTTATATCGGTATCTCTTGCTCATAAGTCCTGTAGGAGATACTAAAAGAGGGCCAGGCAACATCTGCACATGCTCTGGGTTGTGTTATGGAAGAGCAACAGTGAGTTTAATAAATTGTAATCTATTGTGATGGGCAATAAGTATGCCTGATTTTGGAGGAGATAGAGGGAGACACTCTATCTTTCAAAGCTATTCACTATACACATATCCTGGGAAAGTAGTCAGGAAAAAATGTCAGTCATTGTCTCTGCTCATAAGATGTGCAGAAACATGAGAGACCCCTGGGATATTATCCCACAACAGTAATCATTAGCAAATTATCTAACCTCTTTTCATCTCTATTTCTTTATCTGTAAAACATATACCATAATAATACACACCTCTGGAATTGTGAAGATTAAATGAATGCATACCTGTTAAAGTTAGCAGAAGCTCAACAAATGTTAATTTCATTCCCATTCTCACTTTTTCACCACTATTTCTAGAATACCACATTTCTTGTTCAGTTCCTATTGTCGTTTCTTGGCTCCCAACAAAGACCTCAGTTTATTCCACACAACCTTTACTTACTCATCTGTTAGTTGACATCCATATCCTGTCAAGATTTAAGTCTCAATTAATTAGTCAACCTATTAATTCCTTTAACCAATAGTTATATAACACTTATGATGTGAAATACCAGGGCAGAAGATGAGGATGTAGCAGATAATAAAAAAGATATGATCACCACTCTCAAGGAGTTTGCCCTTTAGTTCAGGAGATGGAAAGTAAAAAACAAATCACATAAAATTATTGGTCACCAGGAAAGCATAATATCTGGAAGACAGAACTATCCCCATTTTATTAATTTGATTTGCACTGATCTACTGAGAGTTAAGACACTGTCCACATAGGATCATATCTCTCACCACTTTTCCTTGATGGAGTCAAACTTCACTCCTGGGCTCGAACTAGGTGAAAGGTCAATCTAAACTTGTGGACCAGCTAGGATGTAGAACACTGTCCAAGGAGCGGAGTCCTATTACTTTCCAAGACAGGCAGCAACACTGGTGATAGAAAGGAGGGTCAGAGAAATAAGGCTTCTAAAATCTGCTGAAGACTTGAAAGAACAGATCACAGTTAGCATTAGCAGAGCTATTCTTTAAGAGAAAATATAGCCTGCCACAAGGGTGTTTGAAAGCAAATCTGTTGATCTTCACTCTTAAAAAACCTGCATGGAGGCTGGGGATATAGCTCAGTTGGTAGAGTGCTTGTCTTGCAAGCACAAGGCCCTGGGTTCAATCCCCAGCACCACAAAAAAAAATCTGCATGGTATCTTCATTTTTCAACAATAATTAGCTATACAAAACTTCCTCCCCTTCCTCAAAGGTCAGCCTAACCTCTGGATATAAAGATGACACACTCCAAACTAGTGGGACATTTCACTGGTTTGCTTCTATCCTTCTTCCTTTTAGGTATTTCCTATCTCCCATTGAAGATAAGACCTATATCTTATACTTCTCTTATAACTCACTTCCATTTCTTCCATTTCCAGTAAAACCTGCATCCATTCAACGATACAAACAATCTGTTCTTTAAAAAATAACTACCTAGGGTGCTCACCTAGTGCATGTGAGGCACTGGGTTCGATCCTCAGCGCCACATAAAAAAAAAAGGTGTCCACCTACAACTAAAAATATTTTTTTAAAAAAGTAACTACCTAAAAAAAGGAAATGATGCTGTGGAACGGCATGGTATTTACAAGCAGATTCATGGTTATTTTATTTATAAAAATTCCCAGACTCCTTTGGTCAGTCACCCTGATGGTATTCACAGAAACATTTTTTTCCCAACTTGTGAGCCTGAAGAGATCAGTCTTCCTAGTTTCACAGATAGAAAGTCAAGTGTTAATGTGAACCAACTGCATGCTAATACAGTACTGCTAGGAATAGAAGCAAAGAAACATTATCTCCAACTCTCACTTTAATCATTAGCTTGTCTTCTTTCTTAGTCTAATCCCCTTGATCATGAGTCAGGAACCTTTCCAAGTATAATGGCAAAGCTTCTGCCACTGTTCCTCCCTGGGCCAAGGGGCAGGGGGTTATTAACTTCTGGGGAAGAGTGGAAGAAGAGGTTGTTACCTCTCAACTATTGTAACTTGGGGATCAAGGGAAGAAATCAATTTTTTGGAGACAGCAAGATTGGAAGGAACTTTCAAATGTGGCAATAAGAATGCCCTCACAAGTGTAGAAGTGGAAAAAAGCTAAAACAACTGTAAAAATGATCCCAGGCACTGAATCTGGCTGCTCATTTGCCAAAATTGAATTTAGGAGACTTTGGAAAGTAAATAATTCTTAACTTGACTCTAGAGAGGAAGGATGGTGTGTTGGTAAAAACAGAATATGGACTTTGGCAGCCCAATATATTTAACTAAGTCTAAAGTTAACATATTGACACATCTACTAAAAAAAAACTTACAGCACTATAACTACAATCACTTATCTCCAGACATGTTTCCCTTTTTAAAAATTGTGAAATGTGTATATATGCTCTCATTCAGTTGTTCCAGTATCCCAGTGAGGGTTCAGATAAGAATAAGCCTCATTTTGTAGATGGAAAAACTAAGGCAGCTTACTAGTAAGCAGTTCAACAGAACCATTGTAAAAAATTCTTGGGTTTTAGTCAGATATTCCTTTCATTAACTCTTTCCCAAACTAAAAGTGCTAAATAAGTGTAATGATCACTATGATTATCAACAGTATATCTAATTCAAAATTGTATACACAGAGAAGTAAATACTGAAAGTTAGTTGAAAAAAAATTGTGAAATGTACATAACAATTTTTATGGGGTAGTACGGATTGAACCCAGGCTCGCGGATATGCTAGGGAAGCACTCTACCACTCAGTTATATTCCAAGCCTTTTTTAAAAATTTTTTTTTAGTTGTAGATGGACACAATATCTTTATTTTATTTATTTTTATGTGGTGCTGAGGATGGAACCCAGTGCCTCACACATGCTAGGCGATTGCTCTATCACTGAGCCATGACCCAGCCCAATTCCCAGCCTTTTTTAAAATTTAGTTTTGAGACAGGGTCTCACTAAGTTGCCCAGGCAGGTTTTGAACTTACCATCTTCCTGCCTAGGCCTCCTGAGAAGCTATAATTACAGGCATGTGCCACCATAACTGTCTCATAGCATTTTTGTGCAGTGTTAGTGATCAAATCCAGAGTTTCACATATGCTAGGCAAGCACTCTACCACTGAGCATATCTCCAGTCCTGTGACAAAAATTTTAATAGACTTTATTTATAGCAGTTTTAGGTTCACAGAATTGAACAGAAAGTACAGATAATTCTCATATACTCCCTGTTCCCCTCCATCTCTATCAATATCCTCCATCAGAGTGGTAGATTTATTACAATTGATGACCTGCATTGACACATCATTATCATCCAGAGTCGACAGTTTACATTAGGGTTCTTTCTTTGGTGAACATTCTAAGGGTTTCTTTTTCTTTCTTTCTTTCTTTCTTTCTTTCTTTTTTTTTTTTTGTGGTGCTGGGGATTGAACCCAGGGCCTTGTGCTTGCGAGGCAGGCACTCTACCAACTGAGCTATATCCCCAGCCCTCTAAGGGTTTTTAAAAGGTGTATAATGACATATATACAATATTATAGAATCATACAGAATAGTTTCACTACACCCCAAATCCTCTATGCTCTACCTATTCAGTCCTTCTTCCCTCCTAACCCCTGACACCCACTGATCTTTTTATGTCTCTATAGTTTTACCTGTTCCAGAATGTTATATAGTTGGAACTATAAAGTATATTACCTTTTTAGATTGGCTTTTCTCATTTAACAAAATAAAAAGATGAGTGTTTATTCATATAACAAAGAATTTTTGCATCCATATTCACAAGAGTCTATATAGGAGGAGTATCTGTAATTCACTGGAAGTAAGTTAGTATAAATCTGAAAGTGAGTCTGATAAGATACATGTGGTAAACCCTAGAATAAGCACTAAGAAAATAACTTAAAAAGGTATAAAGATCATAAAAAATATTAAGATGCTACATTTAAAATTCTTTTAATGCCAAAAAGAAGAAAAGGAGGAATACAGAAATAAAAAGATATGAGATATATATACTAAACAAAAAGTAAAGTGGCAGACATAAATCAACTATATCAATAATGACACTGAATGTGAATGCACTAAATAATCCATCCAAAAGGCAGAGGTTGCAAGGATGGATTTTAAAAATACAGTGTAGGGCTGAGGTTATAGCTCAGTGGTAGAGTGCTTGCCTAGCACATGTGAGGCACTGGGTTTGATCCTTAAGCACTGCATAAACATAAATAAATAAAATAAAGGTATTGTGTCCATCTACAACTTAAAAAAGGTTTAAAAAATACAATAGGTAATGTATACTTTTGGAACACATTTCAAATTTGAAAATACATTAGATTGTGCTGATCACAGTGATGCATGCCTATAACCCAGTGACTTAAGAGGCTGAGGCAGTGATAGAGTGCCCCTGGGGTAATTCCCAGGTACAGAAGGAAAAAACAGATTGAAATTAGAAAGGAGGAAAAAGATGCAAACAGCAACCATAGGAAAGCTGGAGTGGCTATAACATCAGACAAAATCAACTTTAAGACAAAAAAATTACTAAAAATTGGAGAGACATTTTATAATGATAAAAAGTTCAATTCACCAGGAAGACAACAATTATAAATATATATGTACTTAACAAAGGTGCATTACAATACACGAAGCAAAGTGACACAATTAAAGGGAGAAATAGACAAAAGCACAATCATAGGGGAGACTTCAATACACAACTTTCAAAAATAGATAGATAACTTGACATAAAATCAACAAGAAAATGGCAGATTTGTCAATAATATAAACCAAACAGATCTAACAACATCTGTAAACACTCTATCCCATGCCAGAAAAATATTAATCTCAAGTGCACATTAGAGCACTCTCTGGGATAAACCATATGTTAGGCCAAAAATCAAGTATTAATACATTCAAAGGATACACATAATACTAAAGATTAGAGTGGAAATCAAGAAAACAGAGAGTTAAAGAAAGCAATAGAAAAAAATCAATAAAACCAAAAGCTGGTTCTTTGAAAAGATCAACAACACTGACAAACCTTTAGCTAGACTGACCAAGAGAAAAAAAAAATAGATTACTAGAATCACAAGAGGGAACATTACTATTGATCTTACACAAAAGATATGGTTATTAAGGAATGTTATGAACAATTGTATGTTAATAAATAATATGAATAGATTCCTAAGAAGATACAAACTACTGAAACTGACTCATGAAGAAATATGCAATCCAAATAGACCTATAACAAGTAAAGACAATAAATTAGCAATAAAAAATTCTCACAAAGAAAAGGTATTCTACCAAACATTTAAAGAAGAATTAACATTAGTTTTCACAATACTTTGGAAAAAAATTGAGAAGAATATTTTCCAAATCATTTTGTGAGGTTAGTATCACCCTAATACCACAACTAGACAACTATATCACAAGAAAACTGTATACTAAGTTAGGTACAGTGGTGTACACCTGTAATTCCAGTGACTTGGGAGGCTGAGGAAGGAGGATTTCAAGTTCCAGATCAGCATCAGCAACTTAGCAAGGCCCTAAGCAACTTATTGAGATCCTGTCTCTAAATAAAATATAAAAGGGCTGGGGATACAGCTCAGTAATTAAGCACCCCTGGGTTCAATTCTCTGTACCAAATAATAATAATAATAATAATAATAATAATAAAAATCAAAAAGATCAGGAAAGACACATGATAACTCAATAGATGCAGAAGAGTATTTGACAAAATCCAGATCCTTTTTATAATTAAACAATAAAAACACTCAACAATCTAGGAATAGCAGAAGCTTCCTGAATGTAATGAAGACCTCCACAAAAAAAAGCTCACAGGTAACATTGTGCCTGATGGTAAAAGACTGAATGATTTCTCCCCAAGATCAAAAGCAAGTTTTTCCATACTCACCTGTTGTATTCAATGTCGTTGGCAAAATAAATTAAAAAAAAAGGAAGGGAAAAGAAAGGGTAGAGAAGGGAAGGGAAGCAAAGGGAGGAAGGAAGAAAAGGAAGGAATGGAAGGAAGGAAATGAAATGAATTGTATCTGGATTGGAAAGGAAAACTATTCACATATAACACAATTTTGTATGAAGAATCCACAAAGTCTCAAAGAATTCACAGAAAACTATTAGAGCTAATGAGCAAATTCAGCAAAACTTTGCAGCATATAAGATTGATATAAAATCAGGTGTATTTATGTAATAAAAATAAACAATCTGAAAATGACATTAAGAAAATAATTCCATTTACAATATCATCAAAAAATAAAATATTTAAGAATAATTTAACCAAGGATGTATAAGACTTACAAACTGAAAACTACAAAACATTTTTGAAAGAAATTAAAGACCTAAATAAGTGGAAAGAACCATGTTCATGGGTTAGAAGACTTAAATTGTTGGGGAGCAATACTCCCCAAATTGACCTACAGATTCAAGGCACTCCCTGTTAGAATCCCAGTTGGATTCTTCATGGAAATTGACAAGGTGATGCAGAAGACTCAGAATAGACAAAATGATCTTTGAAAAGCAAGAACAAAATAGAAGACACACTTCCTGATTTCAAAAATTACTACAAATCAACAGTAATCAAGACCATTTGGTGCTGGCATAAGGATTAATACAAGGATCAATGGAATAGAATTGAGAGTCCAGAAATAAATCCATGTTTCTATGGTCAACTGATTTTCAATAACGGTGCCAAGACAATTTAATTGTGAAAGAACAGCCTTTTCTACAAATGGTGCCAGAAAAACTGGATAGCCACACAAATAGAATGAAGTCTGGCCCCTTATATCACATCATATACAAAAGTTAACACACAATGGATCAAAGACCTATATGTAAGAACTAAACACCATTCTCAGAAGAAAATTTAAGGGGTACATCATTGTTACCTCAGATTTGGCAATGGATTCTAAGAGATGACACCAAAAATGCAATCAGTAAAAGCAAAACTAGATCAATCTGACTTCATAAAAATTAAAAATTGCAAGGCATGGTGGCACTCCTGTAACCCCAGTTACTTGGGATTCGGAAGCAGGAGAATCGCAAATTCCAGGCCAGCCTCAGCAACTTAGCGAGGTCCTAAGCAACTTAGAGAGACCCTGTATCAAAATAAAAAATGAAAAGGGCTGGGGATGTGGCTCAGTGGTTAAGAAACCCTGGGTTCAATCCTGGGTGCCCATTAATTAATTAATTAATTTAATTTAAAGTTCTGGGGAAGTAGCTCAGTGGTATGTTGCCCTTGGGTACAACACTTAGTACAACACACACACACACACACACACACACACACACACACACACAGAGTTAAAAGCTTTTATGCTTCAAAGGACACAAGAAGGGTGGGGCTGTAGCTCAGTGGTAGAGCACTTGCCTCGCATATGAGAGGCAGTAGGTTCGATTCTCAGCACCACATAAAAATAAACCAAGGTATTGTGTCCATCTACAACTAAAAAGTATTAAATAAAAAAGGACACAAGAAATTGATCAGACAGTTCATAGAATAAAAGAAAACAATTTGCCAATGATATATCTGATAAGTGACTTGAAATTAGAATATATATATTATATAGAACATATATATATTTATGTTTAACCATCAGAGGAATTGTCAGACTACTGTATATAGATACTCTTACAATTCAATTATACAAAGAGGGATAACCCAATTTAAATGGGGGAAATGGATTTGAATAAACATTTCTCCAAAGAAATACAAGTAGTCATAAGCTCATGAAAAGATGAGCAATGTCATGAGTGATTGGAGGAAATGCAAATCAAAATCACAATGAGATGCCACACATACTCACTAAGATGCCTATAATAAAAAGTCAGATAGGGCACTGTGGTCTACTCCAAGCTACTCAGGAGGCTAAGGCAGTAGGATTGCAAGTTTGAGACTAGCCTCAGCAACTTAGCAAGACTCTGTCTCGAAGAATAAAAAGGGATGGGGATGTAATTCAGTGGTAGAGGACCCCTGGGTTCAATCCCCAGTACAAAAAAAAAAAAAAGTCAGATAATAACAAGTGTTGACAAGTACATAATAAAACTGAGTCCCTCATTCACTTTGGTGGGAATGTAAGATGGTGCAGTCACTTTGGAAAGTAGTCTGGCAATTCCTCTGATGGTTAAACATATTACCACATGCCCAGCAATTTAACTGAGAATTGAACCAAGAGAAATGAGCCAGAAATTCAACTTCTAAGAAATGATTTTACATGGCCACATAAAACCTTGGACATGAATTGTTTGCAGCCGCTGCTATGCCACCATCGCTGTCTAATGCCAGCGCCGCCTCTAGCTTGCGGAGCTCCTGTCGAAGGAGAAGTGGGGAAGTAAGGAGGTCTTTCCACCATGGCTCGTACAAAGCAGACTGCCTGCAAATCAAACGCGGTAAAGCACCCAGGAAACAACTGGCTACAAAAGCTGCCCTCAAGAGTGCGCCCTCTACTGGAGGGGTGAAGAAACCTCATTGTTGCAGGCTGGGACTGTGGCACTCAGGGAAATTAGACGTTATCACAAGTGCACTGAACTGATTCTCGCAAACTGCCCTTCCAGCGTCTGGTGTGAGAAATTGCTCAGGACTTCAAAACAGATCCGCACTTCCAGAGCACAGCTACTGGTGCTTTGCAGGAGGCAAGTGAGGCCTATCTGGTTGGCCTTTTTGAACATACCAACCTGTGTGCTATCCATGCCCAATGTGTAACAATTATGCCAAAGACATCCAACTAGCACGCCGCATACGTGGAGAACGTGCTTAAGAATTCACTATGATGGGAAACATTTTGTCCTCAAATTTTTTTCTCTTTTACCTGTTATTGGTAGTTCTGAACGTTAAATATTTTTTTCCATGGAGTCAAAAGGTACCTAAGTATATGATTGCAAGTGAAAAAATAAGGGACAGAAATGGGGTATTAGCTGTTTTCCCATTTTCATTTGTGTGTAGCTTTTTAGTACAAATGCAGGAATGTAAAGCATTAATGCAAGTCAAATGTTTCAGTGAACAAGTTTCAGCAGTTCAACTTTGTAACAATTATAAATAAAACCAGTAAATTTTTCTGGACAAAACCAGCACTTGGAAACAAGTAAATTTCTTATTGACAGCAACTAAAACCAAACCAAAACAAAACATTATACATGACTGTTTATAGCAGCATTATTCATGAAATGTGGAAACAACCCAAATGTCCGTCAACTGATGAAAAGATGAAAAAATGTGACAATATAACAGAAGATTATTCAGCCATACAGAGGAATGAAGCACTGTTATAGATGGAGTTTCATACCCCCTAAAATTCATGCATTGAAGCCCCGACCCCCAATGTGACTGTGTTTAGAGACAGGGAATTTAAGAAGATAATTAAGATTGAATGAGGTCATAAGGGTAGAGCCCTAATCTGATAGGACTGGTGTCTTTATAAAAAGAGGAAGAGACACTAGAGATCTTTCTCTCTTTGCAGGCACTCAGAGGAAAGGCATGTGAAGACACAGTGAGAAGGTGGCCATCTGTAACCCAAGGAAAGAGGCCTTAACAGAAAGCAACCCTGCCAACACATTAATTTTGGACTTCTAGTCTCCAAAATTCTGAGAAAATAAATTTATGTTGTTTAGTTCACCCAGATCTGTGGGGATTCTGTTACGGTGGCTCACGAAGACTAAAATAAGTGTTGATACAGCATGTATGAGCCTTGAAAGTATTACACAAAATGGAAGAAGCCACATATTATATGATTCCATTTCTATGAAATGTCCAGTATAGACAAATCTACAGAGACAGAAAGTATAGTGGTGCTTGTTTAAGTCTGGAAGGACAAAAGGAGAGAGTTGATAGCTTAAAGTAAGGGTTTTATTTTTGATGTCATGTAAATGCTCTAAAATTGAATATGGTGATGGTTGCTCACCTCTGTGACTATACTAAAAACCATTGAATCGTACACTTTAAATGGGCAAAAAGTATGGGATGCGAATTATATTTCATTAAAGCTGTCAAAATGAATTTATGTATAAATGGAGAGATGTAAATCAAAATGCCAAAATGTTGGCAATTGTTACTCTAACTGGAGGATGCATGAGAGTTCATTTTATCATTCTTCCAATTTTTCCTATAACTGAAATTTTCTACTATAAAAAAGTGGACAATATAAAATAATCTCTCCCATGTATCCCTTCCTGATCATTTCCACCTTTCCTCTCCCAGGAACTAATTAACATCCTGAATTTTGTGTTATTAATGTACTTGCCTAATAGCTGGGCATAGTGGTACAAGCTTATAATCCCAGTGGCTCTGGAGGCAGAGGCAAGAGGATTGCAAGTTGGAGGCCAATCTCAGCAACTTAGTGAGACTCTGTCTCAAAAATAAAAATAAAAAGAGCTGGGAATTCAGCTCAGGGGTAGACTGCTCCTGCTTCCCAGCACCTCAAAAAAGAGTATTTGCTTTTCTTTTATAGTTCTACAACCTAGATATGAGTCCCAAAATATTACTTTAGTTTTGCCTGATTTCAACTTTATATCATGGAGTCATACAGTATACAATATTTTGTATCTTTTTGTGTTCATCAATGTTATGTTTGTAACATTCATTCGTTTATGTTGTTGTATGTAGTTGTATTTCATTCATTTTTGTTGCTATGTAGTATTCCATTGCATGAATATTTCATAACTTTTTATACTTTCTAGTGCTGTACAACAATTTTAGTTATTCCAATTTAAGGTCTATTAGAAGTGCTGATAAGAACATTTTTGTAGCTGGGCACAGTGGCACACCCCTGTAATCCCAGCAACTCAGGAGGCTGAGGCAGGAGGATCTCAAGTTGAACGCCAACCTCAGCAGATTTGCGAGGCACTTAGTAACTCAGTGAGACCCTCTTTCTCAATAAAATATACAAAAGGACTGGGGATGTTGCTCAGTGGTTAAGGACCCCTGGGTTCAATCTCTGGTACCAAAAAAAAAAAGAACATTTTCATACATGCCTTTTGATGGATATATGCTGGGTATATACCTAGAAGTGGAATTGATAAGTCATATAAAATGCATTAGCTTCAAATTTATTTGATAATGCCAATTTTTCCAAGTGGTCAAATCAAATTACATTTCCACTAGCAGTGTATCAGAGTTCCTTTTGCTCCACATCCCTGCCAACAGTTGAAATTGTATGGATTTTTTTAAATGTTAGCTATTCTGGTGGATATGTGGTGAAATCTCATAATGGTGTTAATTTGATTGCTCTGATAAAATTGAGGACAGTTTCATATGTTTGGTGGACATTCAGATTTCTACTTTCAAAATTTATACTTCAATAAAATAGAAAATATTGAAGACATCAACAAATTTCTAGAGACATATGACCTACCTAAACTGAATCAGGAGGTCATACACGATTTAAACAGAACAATTTCAAGTAATGAAATAGAAAATGTCATCAAAAGCCTACCAACCAAGAAAAGCTCAGGACCAGATGGATTCTCAGCTGAGTTCTACAAGACCTTCAAAGAAGAATTATCACCAATCTTCCTCAAATTATTCCATAAAATAGAAAAGGAGGGAACCCTTCCAAACTCATTCCATGAGGCTCATATCACCCTGATACCAAAATCAGACAAAGACATATCAAGGAAAGAAAATTTCAGACCAATATCCCTGATGAACATAGATGCAAAATTCTCAATAAAATTCTGGCAAATTGCATGCAAAAACATATTAAAAGGATAGTGAACCACGATCAAGTGGAGTTCACAACATCCAGAAATCAATAAATGTAATTCATCATATCAATATACTTAAAACAAGAATCATATGATTATCTCAATAGATGCAAAAAAAGCATATGACAAAATACAGGGCCACTTCATGCTCAAAACACTAGAAAACTAGGGATGGTAGGAACATATCTCAACATTATAAAATCCATGTATGCAAAACCCAAGGCCAACATAATTCTAAACAGAGAATAATTGAAAGAACTTCCTCTAAAAACTGGAACAAGACAAGGATACCCTCCTTCACCACTTTTATTCAACATTGTCCTTGAAACTCTAGCCAGAGAAATTAGACAGAAGAAAGAAATTAAAGGTATACAAATAGATAAAGAAGAACTCAAACTATCACTATTTTCCAATGACATGATTGTATATTTAAAAGAGCCAAAAAATTCTACCAAAAACTTCTAGAACTAATAAATGAATTCAGCAAAGTAGCAGGATATAAAATCAACACCCATAAATCAAATGCATTCCTATACATCAGTAATGAATCCACTGAAAGAGAAATAAAGAAAACTACCCCATTCATAGTAGCCTCAAAAAAATTAAAATGCTTGAGATTCAATCCAACAAGAGGTGAAAGACCTCTACAATGAAAACTACAGAACACTAAAGAAAGAAATTGAAGAAGACTTTAGAAGATGGAAAGACTTCCCATGCTCCTGGATAGGCAGAATTAATATTGTCAAAATGGCCACGACAAAAAGTATTATACAAGTTGAATGCAATTCCTATTAAAATCCCAATGACATTCTTCATAGAACTAGAAAAAGCAATTATGAAATTCATATGGAAAAATAAGAGACCCAGAATAGCCAAAGCAATCCTTAGTAAGAAAAGTGAAGCAGGAAGCATCACAATACTAGACCTTAAACTATACTACAGAGAAATATTGATAAAAACAGCATGGCAGCATGGTATTCCCACCAAAACAGACATGTCAACCAATGGTACAGAATAGAAGACACAGAGTCAAACCCACATAAATATAGTTATCTCATACTAGACAAAGGAGCCAAAAACATTCACTGGAGAAAAGATAGCCTATTCAACACATGGTGCTGGGAAAAATGAAAAGTCACATGTAACAAAATGAAATTAAACCTTTATCTCTCACCCTGCATGAAACTCAACTCAAAGTGGATCAAAGACTTAGGCACTAGAACAGACACCCTGCAACTACTAGAAGAAAAAGTAGGCCCAAATCTTCACCATGTTGGCCTAGGATTTGACTTCCTTAACAAGACCCCTAAAGCACAAGAAGTTAAATCAAGAATCAATAAATGGGATGGATTCAAACTAAAAAGCTTCTTCTCATCAAAGGAGACAATCAATAATGTGAAGAGAGAGCCTACAGAGTGGGAGAAAATCTTTACCACATGCACCTCAGATAAAGTATTAATTTCCAGGATATATAAAGAACTCAAAAAACTTAACACCAAAAAAACCAAATAACCCAGTCAATAAATGGGCTAAGGAACTGAGCAGATATTTCACAGAAGAAGATATACAATTGATCAACAAATATATGAAAAAAGTTCAACATCTTTAGCAATAAGAGAAATGCAAATCAAAACTAGTGGGATGTGGCTCAGTGGCCGAGTGCCCCCGAGTTCAATCCTCTGTTCAAAAAAAAAAAAAAAAAAACTAGTGTAGAATTTCATCTCACTCCAATCAAAATGGCAATTATCAAGAATACAAGTAACAATAAATGTTGGCAGGGATGTAGGGAAAAAGGTACACTCATACATTGCTGGTGGGGTTGCAAATTGGTGCAGCCACTCTGGAAAGCAATGTGGAGATTCCTTAGAAAACTTGGAGTGGATCCACCATTTGACCCTGCTATCCCACTCCTTGGCCTATACCCAAAGGACTTACAATCAGCATACTACAGTGATGCAGCCACATCAATGCTTATAGCTTCTCAATGCACAATAGCTAGATTATGGAATCAACCTAGATGCCCTTCGACAGATGAATGGATAAAGAAAATGTGGTACATATACACAATAGAATATTACTTAGCTTTAAAGAAGAATGAAATTATGGCATTTTCTGGTAAATGGATGGAGTTGGAGAATATCATGCTAAGCAAAATAAGCCAAACCCCCAAAAACCAAAGGCTGAATGTTTTCTCTGATATGCAGATGCTAATTCACAATAAGAGAAAGGGGGCTAGTGAAGAATGGAGTTACTTTATATTAGGTAGAGAGAGGGGAGTGAAGGAAGGGGAAGGGAATGGGGGTAGGAAGGATAGTAGAGTGAAACAGACATGATTACCTCATGTACTTATATGCCTGCATGACAGATGTCATCCTGAAGTATGTACAATCAGAAAAATGAGAAATTATACTCCATTTATGCATGATTTATCAAAATGTATAAATGTATTTTACTGTCTTGTACAACTAATTAGAACAAAATTTTTTTAAACAAGTAACTGACTTTTTGTTATTTTAAAAATCATTTTAAATGATTTAAATAATTTTAAATAATTTTCCAGTAGTTCTAGGTATGTTCTAGGCCCTAGAACTTTGAAATCTGTCTTCCTTCTCTCTCTCATATCCTCTGCTACTTTATGGCTCAATTTTTCATGCTTTTAATGACTGTCATTTGGTGAATTGACTTTAATTTCTTGGGGGGGGTTAACTGGGGATTTAACACAGGGGTTCTTTACCACTAAGCTATATCCCCAGCTCTTTTTATTATTTTTTTTAAATTTTGAGACAGGGTCTTAGTAAGTTGCTGAGGCTGGCCTCAATCCTGTGATCCTCCTGCCTCAGCCTCTCAAATTGCTGGGATTACAGGCATGTGCCACTGCAATCAGCTCTTTTATTTTAATGTGGTCAAAGTTAATAGTTTTTTCTTTTATGGTTAATGGTTTTGTGTACTGTTTAATAGCTTTTTCACTATCCAAAGGTTGTGAATATAATTGTTTATATTTTAAAAACATAATTTTCTCTTTAAATTTAGATTTATAATCTGCCTGTAACTGACTTTGGGGCATTAATTGGAATAAGGGTCATATATACTTCTGCCACCCAATTCTGCTTCCTTCTTTTTTTTTTGTTTTTGGTACTTTGGATTTAATACAGTGGCACTTGAGTTTGAGCTATGTGCCCAGACCTTTTCATTTTGATACAAGGTCTTGCTAAGTTGCTTAGAGCCTCTCTAAATTGCTGAGGCTGGCTTTGAACTTAAGATCCTCCTGCCTCAGCCCCGAGCTGCTGAGGTTATAGGCGTGTGCCATTTTACCCAGGTTCCTACTTCCTTCTTTATCTTTCAGAGGTGATACCCCACTTCCATTACTCTTTTTGCATTTCTCACCCCATTTCAGCATCTATTTACCAGAGGTCTTAAAATGACATACCATCTTCTCTCCATTTTTCTGCAGTGCCAAGTCTGTCATAAATTATGTCTCCATATATATGAATTTGCTTCAGGTCTCCTTTTTCTGTTACATCTGTCCGTTTATGTTCCTGTACCAATATTGCATTGTCTTGCTTACTACAGCTTTATGATGTGTCTACTATTTGGTAAAGCATGTCCTCTCACTTAGTTCTGCTTCTTCAAGCATCTATATTATCTTTTTTTCACATGCATTTTAAAATTAGCTTTTAATTTTCATACACACACACACACACACACGGAAGATTTGGATTGGGATTGCACTGAATTTACACTTGAGAGAAATGAATGGTTTTTGGGGAGGGTGAGGTAATGGGGTTTGAACCCAGGTTCTCATGCATGCTAGGCAAGACTCTACCACTGAGCTACATCCCCAGCTCTTTTTATTTTATTTTGGCAGGGTCTTGCTAAGTTGCCCAGGCTGGCCTCAAACTTTTGGTACCCCTGCCTCAGCCTCCAGAGTAGCTGGAATAACAGGTGTGCACCACCACACCCTGCTGGAACAGCTTTATAATGAGTCTTTTAATTTTGGATGTTTCTCTCTTCTATATAGATCTTCACTGTCTCTCAGTAAAGCATTACAGTTTTCCATGTAGTGGTTTTGCACACCCCTTATTAGCTTTTTTCCTAGGAAGTTTTCTTTAACCTTTAACTTTGAGGTGGTACTGAATTTAAAGAAAAGTTACAATGAGCATGTACTCTACACCCTTCAACACACAGAATACCCAAATGTTAACATTTTACCACATTTGCCTTCTCTTTCTCTTGTATATGCTTTCCTGAAACACTTGAAATTAAGTTGCAGATATGATGTTCTTTTACTTCTAAATAGATGTTTTCTATAAACAAAGACATTCTCTCTTATATAACTTTAGAACAATAATCAGAATCAGAAATTAACATTAATTCAATACTATTATTGAATGTATAGATCCTATTTAAAATTAAGTTTCATCAATTGTTGCACTAGTGGCCTTGATAACAAAAGAAAAACATCTGGTCCAGGGTCCAGTCCAGAATCCCATACTGCATATAATTGTTCTATCTTTTAGACTCCTTTTAGTCTTTCACAGTTCCTCAGCCTGTACCTGGATGTTGACTCTTTTAAGCAAGTACAGGACAGTTATTTTGTAGACTGTCCCTCAATTTTTTTTCTTTCTGATGATTCCTCATTATTAGATTCAGGTTATTCAGTTTTGACAGGAACACCACAAAAATGGTGTTGTTTCGCTATAGTGCATCATATTGGAGGCACTTGGTACTGCTTTGTCCTATTGCACATAAAGTTAACTTTGATTACTTGGTTAGGGAGGCCCCTGACAGGTTTCTCCACTGGAAAGTTCCATGATAACTTGCAATTAATGCACGTTTTGGATTATAATTAACATGGATTATGGAGAGATACTTTGAGACTAGGTAGCTATTCTTTTGCTCATAATTCCACTTGCTGGTTTTAGCATCCATTCATGATTTTTGCCCCAAACAAATATTATGGAGGTTGCCAAATAGTGATTTTCTAATTCTATCATTCCTCCTACATTTATTAATTGTTTTTATTGGGGTGGGATACTGGGGATTGAACCCAGGGGCACTTGATCACTGGGCCACAACCCCAGCCCTATTTTGTATTCTATTTGGAGACAGGGTCTCACTGAGTTCCTTTGGGCCTCAATTTTGCTGAAGCTGGCTTTGAACTGGTGATCCTCCTGCCTCAGCGTCCTGAGCTGCTACAGTGCCCAGCTATTAATTGTATTTTGCCATAAAATTATTTTTATTTACCTCAGCATGTACTCGTGAACATTTGTTTTAGTCTATGGATTACAATTTGTTACTATAATCTATTTCATTCATCAAATTATCATATATGTAGACAGTAGATATTATTTCTAACTGGCTTCTGTGTCCTTTTGACACCCATCATGTTTTGAGTACCTCATTATTTTCTGATTCTATTAGTTATTTTTCCTGCCCCAGCCCTGGAAAGAGACATTTATCCAAGTTGTCTGGTCTTTTAATTGAGGAATAGTATTTAGCTACCAAGATCTGGACATTGGGTTCACTCATTGCTACTAGGACATTATTACTACTAGACCTTATCAGTTGAAAGAGCCAGAAAATATGCAAGTAATATATATATTAACAACCAAGAGTTTACACTGACCATAGTGTTTCAAATCCAGTACCACAGCCTACATTCTGGCCTTCCTCCTTTCCATTGTGTAACTCCCTTCTAAGACACCAAGAAACCTCACCTTCGTTATCCACAATATGTCTTTATTTCCTCAATTCTAGAATATACATAACACAGCTCCAGAATTGTTAAACCATACCACTGAATTAAAATATATCTATTAACTAGACTATATTATTCACTTACAATGCATTTCTTTTTAACTCAGGTGTATTTAGTCAAAATATTGTGCTTAGAATTTCTTGGGTTATTTCTCTGGCTTCTAATCCCCAAAGTGGTTATGTTAGTTATGTGAAATGTTGCTAGGTTCATTGGTTTCTGTTTGCATTCCATTTTGGGTTCCTACCCTATGATCTTAATAGTGGAATTTATTTAGTGAAAGTAGAATAAAACAAATGATTTGTCTACAGTTTTTTGCAGTGCTTGGGACTGAACCCAGGACCTCATACAGGCTGGGCAAGCACTCTACCACTGAGTTCAACCTCCAGCCTTTGCACATTGCTTTTTATTTTTTTATTTTTTATTTTTTGGTACTGGGGATTGAACCCAGGGCACTCCACCACTGAGCCACATCCCCAGCCCTATTTTGTATTTTATTTAGAGACAGGGTCTCACTGAGTTGCTTAGGGCCTCGCTGAGTTGCTGAGGCTGGCTTTGAACTCGCGATCCTCCTGCCACAGCCTCCCAAGTGCTGGGATTACAGGTGTGTGCCACTGCGCCAGGCTGCACATTGCTTTTTAATCAAGCAACCTTACTAAACCTTCACATATTTTTCACAGAATTACGGCCTAGTATTTTCTTTGCATTCTTTTTTATACCACCAATTATACATTATTGTTGTATTTTGTTTGGATTTACATATTTTGTCTACATATTACCAGTTCTTCCTATTTCTTTTTGTGATTTTGATCTTCTTTCAGAGGTCAATTTCTTTTCTTGAAGTACATCCTTTCTAAGTTTCTTTACAACTCTGTGTTAATATGAAATTGACTTTATTTCACTATTGTGCATGCAAGATAGTTTTCTTGGTTATTAACTCAGAATTAATAGATTTTGGTCAGTCTTTTCAGGATATTATTGTACTGTCTTCTGACTTTCATTGCTACTATTGAGAGGTCTGCTTATAGTTTATTTCCTTTATAGCAGATCTATCTTTTCTCTCCTGCTACCTTTTCTTTTAAATTAAAATTGTTTTGATAACTGGGAGTGGTGATGTGTGCCTATAATCCCAGTGATTCAGGAAGCTGAAGCGGGAGGATTGCAAGTTCCAAGGCAACCTCAGCAACTTAGTGAAACCCTGTCTCAAAATAAAAAATAAATAAAAGCCGGGAGTGGTGGTGCACGCCTGTAATCCCAGCAACTGAGGAGGCTGAGGCAGGAGGATCGTGAGTTCAAAGCCAGCCTCAGCAACTTAGCGAGGCCCTAAGCAACTCAGTGAGACCCTGTCTCTAAATAGAATACAAAATAGGGCTGGGGAAGTGGCTCAGTGGCCGAGTGCCCCTG
>JAJEJO010000141.1:2695394-2713196 GCA_020662805.1 Glaucomys volans | reverse complement strand
GAAAGAAAGAAAGAAAGAAAGAAGAAAGAAAGAAAGAAAGAAAAAAGAAAAAAGAAAGCTGGGGAGTTCAGTGGTAGAGCCCCTCTAGGTTCAATATGCAGTACCAAAAAACAATTGTATTGATAATAACTGTAGACTTACATACAGTTATAAAAATATACCTGTACACTTTGTCTTGTTTCCCAATGGTAAAATTTTGCAGAAACAATAATGTGATATTACAACCAGGAATTTGATGCAATCCATTGATCTTATTCAGATCTCCCCAACTTTACTTGCACTCATTTTTGTGTATGGTCTCTGTGTGTGTGGATATTAAGTTCTGTACTATTGTATTACCTGTGTAGGCTCATGTTTATAAACCACAGTCACGTTAATAAACTGTTCAAATATCACAGGGTCTCTCATGTTGGCCTTTTAAATCACACCCATCTCTCTCTACCCTCCTCCTCTGTTTGTAATCTTTGAAAACTACCAATATGTTCTCCACTTCTATGATATTCTCATTTACAGAATGCTATGTAAATATAATAATAAAATATATAACTATTATGGTTTTGATATGAGGTGTCCCCCAAAAGCTCACATGTGAGACAGTGCAAGAAGGTTCAGAGAAAAAATGATTAGGTTGTGAAAGTCTTAACCAATCAGTGATTTAATCTCCTGATGGGATTAACTGAGTGGTGATTGAAGAGGTAGAGTGGATAGAGGAGGGGGGAATTAGGGCATGGCTTGTGGGTATATATTTGAATCTGGCCAGTGGAGTCTCTGCTTCCTTATCACCAAGTGAGCTGTTTCCTTCTGCCATGATGTTCTGCCTCACCTTGAGCCCTGAAGAATGGAGCCAACCTTCTATGGACTAAGACTTCTGAAATCATGAGCCACTAACTAAACCTTTCCTCCTTTATAGTCATTCTGGTCCGGTCCTTTTAATCACAGCAGTGAAAACGCTGACTCAAACAATAACCTTTCAGGTTGGGCTTTTATTACTCAGTATAATTCTCTGAAAATTTATCCAGATTGTTGTCAGTACCAAAGTTTATGGCTCTTTATTGTTGAGTAGTATTCCATAGTGTGTATGCACAATACTTTGTTTAACCATTCTCCCATTGAAGAAATCTGGATGATATCAGTCTTTGCAAAAAAACAAAACTATAAGCAATGATGAACAGGTTTTTGTGTGAACATAAATTTTAATTTCTCTGGAGCAAATGTCTTTGGTTACTTTTAAAATCTTTTTTAATTTTGGGACTCTGAATTTCACAGTGTGTCTAGGTGTGGAGTTTTTTTTTTTTAGTTATTATTCTTGGTGTACAATATGTTTCCTACATCTGTGAAATCAGGTATTTCATCAGTTTGGAAAATTTGCAGCCATTATCTCTTCAAATATTCTCTCTTCTCAACTCTTTTAAACCTTTCTAATATATATATATATACACATATATATACATAAATATATTATATAATGTTATATATATTGAATGTTTTTTACTATTTTCTAAAGTCTTAACTTCTTTCATATTTATCATTTCCTTGTCTATCTATGCTGTAGTCTGAGTAACTTCCCAACTCTATTCTAGTATTACTCTAATATAATCATATAAAGACAACAGAAGGAAAACAAAATACAGTTAAATGTCCTTCAAAAATAAAAACAAAAATTTGAAAGAGAATTTTAGAAATTAGAGTTGAACAACTTATAAAAATGATAATATATCATCACAAAATTAGTATTTATTCCAGAAGCAAAATTTGGTTTAACATTTCAAAACCAATCACTGTAAGTCACCATATTAACAGATTAAATGCATTAAAAGGATGTGATAAAATCTATCATACACTGCTGATAAAATCTTTCAGGAAATTGAGAGACCTTTCTAAACTTGAAGGAAATGACAAAGAAACTATAGCTAACATCATAATTCATGGTGAAAGAATGAGTTATTCTCCTATAAGATCAATGTCAGTTCATCTGTGCTATTATAATAGAATATTTGAAACTAGGAAAGTTATAAAGAACAAAAATGTATTTCTCACTGTTCTAGCAGCTGGAAAATTCAAGCATAAGGTCCTAGCATCTGGTTGGTTCCTTCTTGCTACGTCCTCACTTGGTGGAAGGTGGAAGGGCAAGAGGCGATGAATGCTGTATCCTCACACAAAAGAACAGAAAAGCAAGCTAGCTGAATACCTTGTGAAGCCTCCTTTATAAGGGCCTAATCCCATTAATGAGGGAGCAGCCCCCCTGTCCTAATTACCTCTTAAAGGCCCCAGTGTTCTCCCTCCTCCTCCTCTCTCCCTGTACCAGGGATTGAACCCAGGGGTGCTTAACCAGTGAGCCACATCCCCAGTCCTTTTTATTTTTTGATTAGAGACAGGGTCTTGCTAAGTTGCTTAGGGTCTCACTAAGTTGCTAAGGTTTGCATTTATGATCTTCCTGCCTCAGCCTCCCGAGCCACTGGGATTACAGGTGTGCACCACCATACCTGGTCCCAGCACTTAATACTATCACATTGGCAGCACCTGAATTTTGAAAGGGATTTATCCAAACCATAGCATTCAGAAATAAAACAAGATACAGATGTGAGTTTAGACATAGATATACTGATAATAAAGGAAAAAATAAAAATAGCTGCAGGGAGCTAGCATCAAGGATACATGTTGCTTCTGTTTTAATTCATGTCAGAAGGCTTCATACAGAAGACAGGATTTGAGCAACAGTTGAAGACAATTCGTTAAACAGACAAACTGAAGGCTAACAAACCTGATACATGATCAGAAGTCTTCATTCTGGAATGAGTAATAGTTGGCCTAAGGCATCCTGCTGCTTCAAGGTTAGGTTGACACATTGGGTATCCTATAACAGCAATACACTATATTTCAAACCATGAGCCATAGTCAAGGACAAACCTATTTTATTTTATTTTGTTTATTATTTATTTATTTTGGGGGGGTACCAGGGATTCAACTCAGGGATACTCAACCACTCAGCCACATCCCCAACCTTATTTTGTGTTTTATTTAGAGACAGGGTCTCACTGAGTTGCTTAGCACCTCACTGTTGCTGAGGCTGGCTTTCAACTCATGATCTGCCTGCCTCAGTCTCCTCAGCCTCCCCAGTTGCTGGGATTACAGGCACGCGCCACTGCACTCAGTGACAAATCCATTTTAAAATCCAAGTTTTTAGCTGGGCATGGTGGCACACGCCTGTAATCCCAGCTGCTCAGGAGGCTGAGGCAAGAGGATAGTGAGTTCAAAGTCAGGCTCAGCAACTTAGCAAGGCCCTAAGCAACTTAGTGAGACCCTGCCTCAAAATATAAAATAAAAAGGGCTGTGAATGTGGCTCAGTGGTTAAACACCCCTGGGTTCAATGCCTGGTACCAAAAAAAAAAAAAAAAAAAAAAAATCCAAGTTTTTCTTACCATTCTGATTATGCCTTCCTTCTCTACCTACTGTTTCTCTAAATGACTCTTAAATATTGGTGTTCCTAATAGTTGTGTCCCAAGACCTCTGTTCTCCATATCCTACAAAATCTCCCTGTGTAATCTAATCCACTCCACTGTTCTAAGGTATTGTGCCATCCTGCACATTTTTCCTCTTTATACTAATTACCCACTCCCCCAGGCTTCAGATTTTTTTTTTTTTTGCAATGCTGGGGATTGAACCCAGGGCCTTGTGCTTGGAAGGCAGGCACTCTACCAACTGAGCTATATCCCCAGCCCAAGGCTTCAGTTTTTAACACACAACTTCCCAAAGGACATCAGTACATAGATGTACTACTGATATCTCTAACTTAAAATACTCAAAATTGCATGAAAGTTGATGCCAGAAATAATGGTGTGTCAAGGAAGAATTCTACATGAGCAATGAGAAAAGTGATAAAACTGATCAGAATCAACCTTATTTTTTACATCAAGAAATTAACCAAAGGCTTACAGGAATCAGGAAGTGCTTATTGAAGAAAAATAGCTCATTTTGTGATAAGAACAACAAGTTCTATGCGCACCCCCTTGTCTCCAGCTCTGCAGTAGCCTTGAAAACTGACATATCACAGACTATGAGCCTGGCAACTACTGGAGGCAGACTGGGGCTAGAGCTCCTTCAAAGTCCTATTCCCATATAATTGTCATTATTTGACCTGTGTGATGGTTTCCTGGAAGATTCTATTCACGAATCTTTCTTAATTTGATCTGACTCAGAGTTTGCCTCTTCACTAAGGGTGTTTGTCAAAACCAGTAAGGGGCAGTTGTCTAAAAGTGTAGCTAACTGGGGAATTGGATAAAAGTTGGGGCAAACAGTATAGGCTGACATAAAGACTTAAAATGAAAAGTGGGGAAATGAAAGGTCCCTATGGGCCTTGACAAATTCTGATGGACTGCTGGGAACCTAGAAGTACACACACCTACAATGGACTGTATGGGGGCTTAGGGAAAAAAATCAAGTCTTAGAGCTCTCCTCAAGCTGACTGAGAGGCTTTACATAAGCAGGAAATGAAGAGTAAGACAGAGTTTCAAATTGTCTAGATGAGTGTTGA
Organism: Glaucomys volans; assembly: GCA_020662805.1. Lineage (NCBI taxonomy): Eukaryota > Metazoa > Chordata > Mammalia > Rodentia > Sciuridae > Glaucomys > Glaucomys volans. The sequence goes on along the minus strand of JAJEJO010000141.1, from coordinate 2,708,665 downwards.
GTGCCTCCAAATGAACACAGAGCTTCTCAATAAAGCCTGAGAGACTTATTAGCTTCAGGCACTTAAAGACATTTCTTTCTAATTCTTATCTGACCACCAAGATGGCCAGGCAGATATTTCAGTGGTCACAAATGACAAAGAATACAAATGTTACAGAATTGCTTCAGTAAAGTCATTAAATAAGCAAATAGCAGCAATAACAAGGAAATAGCAATAAAAATCCTATGTCAGGCATGGTGGCACACACCTGTAATCCTAGTGACTCTGGAGACTGAGACAGGAGGATTGCAAGTTTGAGGCCAGCCTTGGCAATTGAGTGAGACCCTGTCTCAAAATAAAATTTAAAAAGGAGCTAAGCATGTAGCTCAGTGTAGAGCACCCCTGGGTTCGATCACTCATAACATACACACACACACACACACACATGCATGCACACACTACCATGGGTTTAGGAGAAAATCTAATTCCAAGAATTTCCACATTATATTTAAAATATCAAGTTAAAAATCTTAGATATACAGAAAAACAACAAAGAATGCATCATATATGGGGCATGGGGGAGATAGTTAATATGAACTGTCCTTGAGAAAGCCCTGATACTGGGCTCACTACACAAAAACTTTAAATGCTTTATCTTAAATATGCTAAAATAAAATAACTTATTTCTACAGAACTAAAGGAAAAGATGATAATGATATCCCACCAAATAGGGTTATCAATATAAAGATAATGGAATAGAAAATGTGGACTTGAAAAGTACAATAAATGAAACAAAAATTTACCAAAGGAACTTGACAGCACAATTGAGTAGTCAGAAGAAAAAATCAGTGACCTTGAAGATAGGTTAGTTGAGATTATCAAATAAATACAAGGGGCAGAAAGGAAAATGAACAGAGACTCAGAAAGTTACTGGACATGACCAAGCATACCAACATAGGCATAATGATAGATCCAGAAGGAAAATAAAGAAAGAATGGGGGAGGAGAATATACCTGAAGAAATGTCAAAAAAATCATGAATTCATTAAAATAATATGGATCTACTGTTATGGTTTAGATGTGGTATCCCTCAAAAACTCACAAGTGAGACAATGCAAGGAGGTTTCAAGGAGAAATGATTGGGTTGTGAGAGTCTGAACCTAATCAGTGAGTTAATCCCCAATAGGAAGTAACTGAGTGGTAACTGAAGTGGTAGGGTGTGTCTGGGGAAGGTAGGGATCAGGGCATGACTTTGGGGTATATATTTTGTGTCTGGAGAGTGGAGTCTGTCTGTCTGTCTGTCTGTCTCTCTCTCTCTCTCTCTCTCTCTCTCTCTCTCTCCTTCCTGATAATAAGAGCTGCTTCCCTCTGCCACATTCTTCCACCATGATGTTCTGCCTCACCTCAAGCCCCAAGGAATGAAACCACCTCTGAAACTGTGAGCCCTCAAATAAACCTTTCCTTCTCTATAATTGTGCTGGCCAGATCATTTAGTCACAGCAGCAAAATAGCTGACTAAAACATCTACACATCCAAGAAATGAACTCCAAGTAGTATAAATTCAAAGTGTTCCATACATAGACACACCATAATCCAACTATCAAAAGACAAAGACTTTTGAAAGCAGCAAGAGAAAAGTGACTCATTGGACAAGATTGTTCAACAAAATTAACAGCTGATTTCTATCAGAAATCATGGAGGACAGAAGGTAATAAGATGCTATATCAAAAGTGCTAAAATAAAGATTGCCAACTAAGAACTCTATATCCAGCAAAACTATTCTCTGAAAATAAAAGAATCAGGCACTGTGACACACACCTGTAATCCCAGTGGCTCAGGAGATTGTGGCAGGAAGATTACAAGTTCAAAGTCAGCTTCAGCAACTCAGAAAGACCCTGTCTCAAAATAAAAAATGAAAAAGGCTGGAGATGTGGGTCAGTGGTTAAGTGCCCTTGGGTTCAATCCCTGGTACCCCCCCCCAAAAAAACCCACAAACAAACCAACTGAGAACATTCATTGGGGGCAGACCTGCCCACAAGAAATATTATAATGGGAATTTTCAGACTGAAATGAAAGGTCACTAGATAGTTACTCAAATCAACATAGATGAATGAACCAATAAATTTAATGATTTAGGCAAATATAAAAAATATAAAATATATTCATAAAAATATAAAAAGTGATATAAGAGTATTTTTTCTGTTACTCCTTGATCATTGCCTCCTTCACTCCATTGGTGAAGAATTAGTCGCTAACTTATGGTTATGGAGATGACTAAACACATGACACCTGACCCTGGACTGATGAGATTGATGGCAGTTTATTGGTCACATATACTTGTAGCCCAGGGGAGGAAGACCCATGTGTCATGCAGGACCACACGGGAGTTGTACGAATGAAAAACAGTGTCTGTGGGAGGCAGATGTTGTAGTATCAAGAGGTTCCCACAGAAGGATGTGATTGGCTTGTTTGAATAATTCCATGGGTTGTCAGGGACTAACACCTGTTACATAGGGATAACTGTGGTTCCCATGATAAGGAAGATTTTTTGTTTTTGTCTAGGGGATATTATCTACAGGAGCAGAGTGGGGAAGGGAACTTGTGGTTAGGCTATTTGAGACCCTCCTGAATTTTCCATATGTCAAGGAAGTACTTAATATTAATTTTAGGACTTTAATAACAATTAACCACTTAATATTTTGACATCAATTTAAATCCTGGTGGTGATTGAGACTTTTGGAGAGCAAAAGAAGTGCCTTTCTAGGAAGTGAAGTAGGCATCTGACCAAGAGGAAGAGGGCCACAGGGAGAGATGGTCATCAAAAAACATGAACAGTAGAGATGCCCCTCCTTATTGCCAATAAAGGCATTTGAGGGACAGGTTTGGCACTGATGGAGGGTACAAGTTTCCAGTACAAAGTCTAAGTTTGCAGGAACTTAGACTAATCAATACCTGTGGACTCAATGGGAGTTCATTTGCTACTTTGCAACCTAAATAAGCATTCTCTGAAGCCCATTGTGCTTTCAATTAAACCTGGGGGTCTGGGGTGGGGATAGAAGTTTCATTGAATGTCTTCTCCAATAGCTCAGCATTATGTACTCTGAGAAGTGAAATGCATGCTTTTTCCACTATCAATAATGTCTGGGACTACAAAAGGGATAAGAAGTGTTCTGGTGAAGCCATGCATTGTGGCCTTAGAATTTGTAGAGACACATGTGGCCTTGATTTATATTTTGAGTATCTATGAGGTAAGAGATTATCAGAACTTTTTATCCCAAAAGAGGCAATTTCAAGGCGATGATCCAAGAGAGTATAAAAATGTACAAGGAGGACTGCTTTGTTGGTCAGGGCATTCAATGTTAAGACGACTGCTTGAAGTGCAGCCAATTGTGGTGACTCTTGGTTACATTGTTTTCAAGGACATTTCTGGTTAAGGGATGAAAAGTAGCAACATTCTACTGAACTTCATCACATATGATGGTGAATGCCATTCATAAAATATATGAATTCCCATTATTGATCATTTAATTGATCCTAAGGGGGTCCCCAGGTAACCAAGGGTCTAGGAGAGGGTGATCTCCCTCCAGGATCATGGCAACTGGTAAGTGACTGAGGATAAAGAGGCCAATCCATCCTAGGCCTCTTTATCCTCAGTACCAGGTTTGACTCTATTCTGTAGCAAAGAGGTATCAATAACTGTGCTGTGCTTGTGGCATGCTGCTTCCATGACCCAATGCATAATGGGCAACTGGATAGAGAGGGTTGTAGGTGCAGGGGTTGCAAAAATCCTTAATTTGCAGGAGAGGTCAATATGTAGCCAGTAATTGCTGCCCTAATGGTATATGGTACGGGCTGAGAAGAGAAGTTTCTTGCACAAGAAGCCTATGGAAGTCATGTGGGGTGGCACAGGCCTGTAATCCTAGCTATTTGGGAGGCAGAGGCAGGAGGATTGCAAGTTAGAAGCCAATCTGGACAATTTAGTGAGACCTTGTCTCAAAATTAAATAGAAAAAGTTGGGGGGAGCCTTGTTCTGCAGCCCAGTGGTAGAACACTTGCCTAGAATACGTAAGGCCCTGGGATCAATCTCAGCACCACACACACACACACACAAACTATGATAACTTGTGGTCATTCTAGGTGATCCAGAAAATCTAGAAGCCCTAAAAGGAGGTTGCTAAAACTTCCATGATAAAGGAGTCTCTGAGGGCACACATAGGAGTTCCTATTGATTTCAATTTAGACAGACTTCAGAGCTTTTGTTGGAGAAGGTGCCATTCAAGGTGGGTGATTTGCAAATAACAGCATCAGTGAAGTTAAGTAACATTTATAAATGAGGAATATGTTGCTTCCAGGATCTAAAATGTATCAGAGGACATGATTGCACTAATACCGTGGATGATTAAAGGATCAATAGTTGTTTCTTTTTTAAAATTCTTTTTTTTTCTTTTTATTTTTTGAACCGGGGATTGAACTCAGGGGCGCTCCACCACTGAACCACATCCCCAGCCCTATTCTGTATTTGATTTAGAGACAGGGTCTCACTGAGTTGCTTAGGGCCTCGCTAAGTTGCTGAGGCTGGCTTTGAACTCGTGATCCTCCTGACTCAGCCTCCAGAGTCACTTGGATTACAGGCATACACCACCATGCCCGGCCTAAAAATTCTTTTTAGGTATACATGATACTAGAGTGAATTTAGATATTATACATACATGAAGTATAACTTCCCATTCTTGTGGTTGTACATGATGTGGAGTTTCACTGGTTGTATCCATATATGAACATAGGAAAGTTACGTCTAATTCATTCTACTCTCTAATCCAATGAGTTTCTATTCCCCCCTCCACCCACTGTGTGTTAGTATCCACCTATCAGAGAGAACATTTGGCCTTTGGTTTTCTGGGATTGACTTACTTCACTTAGCATAATAATCTCCAGTTCCATCCATTTACTGGCAAATGCCATAATTTCATTCTTCTTTATGGCTGAGTAATGCTCAATTGTGTATATGTACCACATTTTCTTTATCCATTCATCTGTTGAAGGGCACCTAGGTTGGTTCCATAGCTCAGCTTCACTAGCTTAACAGTATCTGGGATGAAGTAGCCCTTGATTTATCAAATAATTTTTAGAAATTTAACACAGGTGTTGAGGACTTGCACTGTGTGGAGCAACAGGCTATCCCTTACTTGTGAGTGCCTTTATATTTTTATATCCTTAATAAATGTGTGAAATGAATCTCTTTGGAAAAGGATGTCATCAATGTAATGTCATACCTGTGTCCTTAGAGAAAGATGAATGCAGCTAGGATCTTGCCTGCAAAGATCCTGTGCAATGGCAAGGTCTAGTAAAGGCATATTGTATCCTCTAGGAGGTGAAGACAAACTGCAACTGGGAAGCTGTTGAAATATACATTGAACAGAACATACTACCCAAATGTATAATAGCAAAACATTTACCAGTTTCTGATTGGATGGAGTCAGTAATTCCACTAAGTGAGTATTAGGATGAGGACCTTAACGGATAAGACTACTGCTGAGGTTGCGGTTAGCTACCGTGAGGCACCATTCATTCTGTTAAGAACAGGCCAAACTGGGATGTTAAATGGAAGAGCAGTGGGAGTAATCACCCCTTCACTAATTAGGTCTCACATAATATGTTTTAATCCTTGAAGGACCCGTTTTAAGTATTAGCCCGTATTAACAACTTTAACTGGCGGATATATGATATCTCATTTAATGGAGCCAAGTTTAAGTGTCAAAAATTTCATTTAACTTTAATTTATTACTCATTGGATCTGAATGTTCATGCCCATTATAGGATATTTTAGGGTAATGAGTGCTATGACCATGAGTAATTTAGGCAAATTCTGATGATAAAAGGGAGGCATACCTATTTGTCCTTTATTTTATAGCTAGTAATTCCCTTAAGATTATAGGGGATGCCTTGTTTAAATTTAATGAGTCCCCAGATATAACTGTAACTTGAACCCCAGTACTGATTAAATCTGTGGAAGTTTTGCTAATTGGTGCATTTCAGAAATGTTAATGTTCATTCAGAATCTATGGCATAGAGGCACAAAAACTAATCAGTGCCCTTTTGTCTTTTTGCTGTATAAATTACTTGAGTAAAATTTGGATTTCCAATTGTGTCAAGTTGTAGACCTCTGTTTCAATTTGACTTTTTCCCTGTAATCCTGAAGACAGAACTCTTTTTGTTGCAATGGAAGTATAATTAATAGAGTGATACAGCACAAAAGCTTTAGGTCCACAATTCTACCATGGCCCTACTTTTTTTCCCACATGGCATTCCCTTTCCCCCTCTTTTCTCTCTAAAACTCCCTCATACTAATTTATTTATTTATTTATTTATTTATTTTATTTTTATTTTTATTTTTGGAACCAGGGATTGAACTCAGGGACACTCGGCCACTGAGCCACCTCCCCAGCCCTATTTTGTATTTTATTTAGAGACAGGGTCTCACTGAGTTGCTTAGGGCCTTGCTAAGTTGCTGAGGCTGGCTTTGAACTCGCGATCCTCCTGACTCAGCCTCCCAAGTCGCTTGGACTACAGGCGTGCGCCACCATGCCTGGCTCCTCATACTAATTTAGATTTCTATTTGTGTGAAGTCTTTGTTTTTAGTTTCTCAGTGGTCATGGGACCTTGCAGACTGCCTCACAGGTAGCTGCTTCCTCTAGGGCACTCCTGTCTTCCCAGGGTCAAGGTCCATATCTGGTAAAATAATTTTGCCTATGGTCTTGAGGAAACCATCAATCCCTGTTCCCACAAGATCAACCCTTTGGTGTGTTGGTAAACAGTAGTGCTAGGCAAATCCCAGCACACTGGCTAGGAGTTAAGCACTGGGAGAGCAATTGAATATAAATTTCTCATTTCCACTTCTGAAAATGACTGGTGTGTGGGCCATTGGCCACCATAAATATGTACCTTAATATCTTTGGAAATCAACACATTTGGGAGTCAGGACGGCACACACAAAAGCAGCAAGGGAAGCAGTATCCTGGGAGAGAAGTAAGGTTGCTTCCTGCCAGCTCAACCATGACTACTGGACAACTGTTAGGGTGCCATATTTAAATATTCCCAGGGTGATGGTCTCCTTTCCCACAAGTCTTACAAAGGGCTGTTCCTAGGCCATCCTGGCCCAAACAGCCAGTGATGATAACCAGGCTAGACACAGTGACCAGAGAACTCTAGTGCCAATATTGGTGGGATTCAGGTGCCAAGTGGTAGATGGTAAGGCAGACTACTCAGGACCATCATGATAGTTGTAGGAACTACTGCAATGGGGTCTTACACTGTAGAAAAGAGATTGGGATTAACTATGAATACAGCATAGAAAATGGGAATTTATAGCAAGGAGCAGGGTGAGGGTCAGTGGATAGAAAATTACTACACGGAAACAGCAGGGGTAAGGGGAAATTCTGGCTAAACTGCCCTAGCAAAATTCTTACTGAAGACAGGATAGGGTGATAAAACATCAAGTGGGGAAAGGTGAAGAATGAGGAACCCTATTAAACACAGAGAGTGATCAGATATGTGGGATATGAGGGCGGGAGGATCTGGTTAAATTGACTTAGCAGGATTCTTGTTAAAATTGAAGATGAACATGGAAATCAAAAAGTCAGCCTAGTTGAAAGTGAGTTCTGGAAACCCTAAGTAGAGTTTGGTCAGTGAGAGAATCTTTGTTACTACTCAGGGATAAGCAGGAGCTGTGCCTGGTCCTCATAAGGATAATTGTTTGGTTAAAAGACCTTATCTATCTAGGAAAGTAGAGATGAAAGGGGAATTTGCAGTTAGGCCAATTTTACCATGTCAAGGGAGCACATAATATTAATTTTAGACTTTATACCACATTCCTTTTTGTTGTTTCTAATTTAAAAGACAGATGCACTGTTTTATGATATCTTTTAAAAATATTTTTTCGTTGTTAATGGAACTTTTTTTTTTTTTTTTTTGGTACTGGGGATTGAACTCAGGGGCACTCGACCACTGAGCCACCTCCCCAGCCCTATTTTGTGTTTTATTTAGAGACAGGGTTTCACTGAGTTGCTTAGGGCCTCGCTAAGTTGCTGAGGTTGGCTCTGAACTCACAATTTTCCTGACTCAGCCTCTCAAGTCACTTGGATTACAAGCGTGCGCCACCACGACCGGCCGTCATTGAACCTTTATTTTATTTACATGCAGGGCTGAGAATTGAACCCAGTGCCTCACACATGCTCTACCACTGAGCTACAACCCCAGCTCAACAAATGTACTTTCTGAGAGCAACTTGAGCAGTCTTTCTGAGAATGTTAAGCAAATTACTTCCATCAGCATTGAGCTAGGAGTAGCAGTTGAAGACGTCATTGCAGATGCCTCAATCAACTATTTTGATAAACCAATTAATATTTATTAATATATTTATTAATATTTATAAATATAATAATATTTATTAATATATACTAATAATCCATTGTTAAAAATAAATAAAAGACAATAGCATAAAGTAGTCACAACAAATCTGTGTTGATATGCATACAATGTGTAAAGATGTGATTTGTATGACCATAATAGAACAAAAGAGTGGAGAGGGAATGGAACTGTACTTGGAACAAAGTTCTTATATAATGAAATGAAATTGGTAGGTATTAATTTCAAAGAGATTTTTGTAATTTAATATGTTAATTGTCATTCCCAGGGAAACCACTAAGAAAATGATTCAAAATATGGCAAAAATATACAAGGGAATTAAAAATGGCAGACCAGAATCTATCCATTTAACAAAAAAAAGCAGTAATTAAGAAGTTGGTGAATAAAAAAGATACAATATAGAGAACAAATAACAAAACAGCAGACAGAAACCTGGCATGGTGGTGAACACCTGTAATCTCAGTGACTCAGGAAGCTAAGGCAGGAGGACTGCAAGTTAGAGGCCAGCTTCAGGAAATCAGCAAAGCCTAACCAACTTAGTGAGACCCTGCCTCAAAATAAAAAATAAAATAGGGCTGGGAACGTAATTCAGTGATCAAGTGGCCCTCAGTTCAATCCCCAGTACAAAAAGAAAAGAAAAAAACCCCACACAAATCGGGCGCAGTGGCGCACGTCTGTAATCCCAGCGACTCGGGGGCTGAGGCAGGAGGATCATGAGTCCAAAGCCAGCCTCAGCAATTTAGCGAGTCCCTAAGCAACTCAGTGAGACCCTGTCTCTAAATAAATACAAAATAGGACTGGGGATGTGGCTCAGTGGCCAAGTGTCCCTGAGTTCAACCCCCGGTTCCAAAAAAAAAAAAAAGAAAAATAAAAAACCCACACAAAACAAAAACCCCAACAGACATAAATTCTACCTTTTGCTAATTACTTAAATTTAAATACATTAAGCACTATTATCAAAAGATAGAGATAAAAGAATAAATTTAAAAATGATGAAATTATATGCTGTTTACAAGGGACATGATTTAGATTCAAAGACACAATTATGTTGAAAATAAAAAAGATGGAAAAAGATATACCATGCAAACAATAGCCAAAGGGAGTTGGAGTGGACATACTATTGGACAAAATAGACTTTAATACAAAAATTGTTAGTAGATACAAAGGACATTTTATAATTATAAAACTTTCAATAATTCAGGATTATGTAATAAGTATAAACATATGTACACCTGAAAACACACCCCCTACTATGTAAAAGCAAAAACTGTCAGAACTGCATGGAGAAAGATAATTCAGCAATAAGAGTTGAAGACCTCAATACTCCACTTTAAATAATGGGTACAACAATTAGACAGTAGATCAACAAGGAAAGGGAAGACTTGAGCAAAACATAAGCTACCTAGAAATAACAGACATTCAGGGCGGGGGTTGTGGCTCAGTGGTAGAGTGCTTGCCTAGCATGCGTGAGGCACTGAGTTTGATTCTCAGCACCTCATAAAAATAAAATAAAAGGTCCATCAACAACTAAAAAATATTTTTTAAAAAAATAAATAACAGACATCTATAGAACATTCCAACTCCACTATAGCAAAATATATATCCTTCTCAAATACAGATGAAGCATTCTCCAGAATATAGCATATGCTAGGCCATAAATCAAGTCTCAATACATTTAAGAAGGCTAAAATCATACAATGTATGTTCTAGAATGGAATTAGAAATAAGTAACAGAAGGATCTTTGGCATATTCACAAATATGTGCAAATCAAACAACTAATTCCTAAATAATTAATGCATCAAAAAAGAAATCACAAGGAAAATCAGACAGTAGTTTGAGGTGAATAAAAAAAAATCACAACATATCAAACTTACGAGATGCAGCCAAAGAATTGATTATAAGGAAGTTTATGGCTATAAATGCCTACACTAAAATGAAGAACAATCTCAAATCAATTACCCAAACTTACACCTTAAGCAACTGGAGCTGGGCATGGTGCCACAAGCCTATAATGCCAGCAGGAAGCTGAGGCAGAAGGATTGACGATTCAAGGCTAGTCTGGGAAATTTGTTGAGATCCTACCTCAAAATAAAAAGGACTGGAGTTTTAGCTCAGTGGTAAAGTGGCCCTGATTCAATCCCAAGTACTACAAGAAAATAAAGAAAAAGAAATTGTGAAAAGAGCAAACTAAACCCAAAGAAAACAGTGATATCATTCCCCAGTACTTCCCCTTTCCTTCCCCTCCTCTCTCCCCCAGTTCCTTTCTACTCTACTGATCTCCCTTCAATTTTCATGAGATCCACCCTGCCTTTCTTTTTCTTTTTCCTCTTTAGCTTCAACATATGAGAGAAAACATACGACCTTGACTTTCTCAGTTTGGCTTATTTTCCTTAGCATAATGTTCTCAAATTCCATCCATTTTCCTGCAAATGACATAATTTCATTTTTTTATAGCTGAAAAGAACTCCATTGTATATAGTCCACATTTTCTTTATCCATTTATCCACTGAAAAACACCTGGACTAGTTCCATAGTTCAGCTATTATGTATTGTGCTGCTATAAATATGGATATGCACATATTATCATAGTATACAGACATTAATTCTTTAGGATGAATACCCAGGAGTGGTATAGCTGGGTCATATGGTGGAACCTCCATATTGATTTCTATGGTAGTTGTAATAATTTACAATCCCACCAACAGTGTAAAATGTTGCTTTTTCTCCACATCCTCTCTAGCATTTATTATCGTTTGTCTTCTTGATGGCTGCCATTCTAACTGGAGTGAGACGAAATCTCAGTGTAGTTTTGATTTGCATTTCCCTAATTGCTAATGATATTGAACATTTTTTCATAAATCTGGCCATTTGTATTTTTTCTTCTGAGAAGTGTCTGTTTGGCTCATTTGCCCATTTCTTTCTTTCTTTTGTTTTTTTTTTGCGGTGCTGGGGATTGAACCCAGGGCCTTGTGCTTGCGAGGCAAGCACTCTACCAGCTGAGCTATATCCCCAGCCCCTGCCCATTTATTAATTGGATTATTTGTGGGGGTTTTGGGGGGTTAAGTTTTTTGAGTTCTTTATATATTCTGGATATTAATTCTCTTTCAGAAGAGTAGCTTACAAATATTTTCTCCCATTCTGTAGGTTCACTTTTTCACATTCTTAATTTTTTTTTTTTTTGCTGTACAGAAGTTTTGTAATTTGATGCCATCTCATTCATTAACTCTTGGAATTATTTCCTGAGCTTTAGGAGTCCTATTAAGAAAGTTGTTGCCTATGCCTATATGTTGGAGTTATATTTTCCACTAGGAATCACACCATTTCTGGTCTAATTCCTAGGTCTTTGATCCATTTTGAGTTGACTTTTGTGCAGGGTGAGAGATGAAGACCTAGTCTCACTTTTTTACATATGGATAACCAGTTTTCCCAGCACGATTTGTTTAAAAGGTTTAAAAGGTTTAAAAGGTTTGTCTTTTCTACAATGTATTTTTGGCACCTTTGTCAAGGATCAGATGACTGTGTCTGTAGGTTTGTCTCTGTGTCTTCTATTCTGTACCATTGTGTATCAATGTCACAGATATATATATATATCTGTGTCTTCTATTCTGTATCAATGTGTCTGTTTTTATGCCAGTACCAAGCAGTTTTTGTTACTATAGCTCTGTAGTATAATTTGAAGTCAGGTATTGCTTTTTTTTGACTTAGAAGTGTTTTGGCTATTCTAGTTCTTTTATTCTTCCAAATGAATTTTAGAATTGCTTTTTTCTAGTTCTGTGGAGAATGTCATTGGTATTTTGATGGGGATTGCATTGAATCTGTGTATTGATTTTGGTACTATGGCCATTTTAACAAACTTAATTCAACTTATCTATGAACATGGGAGGACTTTTCACTTTCTTGTGTCTTCTTCAATTACTTTCTCCATGTACTATAGTTTGCACTGTAGAGGTCTTTCATTTCTTAGTTAGGTTTATTCCTAGGATTTTTAAAAAGCTATAGTGAGTGGGATTGTTTTCTTGATTTCTTTCTTAGAAGATTCATTATTGGTATATAGGAAAGCTATTGGCTTTTTTTTGTGTGTGTGGTGCTGAGGATCGAACCCAGGGCCTTGTGCTTGCAAGGCAGGCACTCTACCAACTGAGCTATATCCCCAGCCCAAGCTATTGACTTTTGTGTGTTGATTTTTTAACCTGCTAGTTTGCTGAATTTGTTTACTAGCTCTAGCAGTCTTCTGGTGGAGTTTTTTAGATCTTCTAAGTATAGGATCATATCATCCACAAACAGTGATAATTACACTTCTTCCTTTCCTATTTTTATCCCTTTTATTTCCTTCTCTTGCCTAATTTCTCTGACTAGAATGTCTACTATTATACTGAATGGGAGTGGTGAGTGTGGACATCCTTGTCTTGTCCCAGAATTTAAAGGAAATGCTTTCAGTTTTCCCCAATTTACTGAGGTTGACTTTGGGTGGTTCATATATAACCTTCATGATGATGAGGTAGGTTCCTTCTATCTCTGATTTCTCCAGCATTTTTATAGTGAATTAGTACTGAATTTTGTCAAAGGCCTTCTCTACATATATCGAGATGACTGTGTGATTTTTACCTTTAATTTCTTTTTCTTTTTTTCAGAAACATTAACTTTTTATATATGTTTATGCAATACACATACTTGTTTACAAAATATACAAAGACTGGAAAACTCAATCAGCAAATAATGCGGTTGAAAATTAATAAAACACTGGGGCTGGGAATATAACTCAGTTGGTAGAGTGCTTGCCTTGCAAGCCCAAGGTCCTGGGTTCAATCCCCAGCACCGCAAAAAATAAAATAAAATAAAATAAAATAAAATAAAATAAAATAAAATAA
>JAJEJO010000141.1:2641749-2695384 GCA_020662805.1 Glaucomys volans | reverse complement strand
AAAATAAAATAAAATAAAATAAAATAAAATAAAATAAAATAAAATAAATTAACAAAACACATAAACAGGTATTTCATTGAAAAGGATTATCAAGTGGTAAATAAGCATATGAAAAAATACCCAGCGTTATTTGTTGTTAGGGAATTTCACATTAAAAACATAATGGGATACCTAAGAGATTGCCTATGGTTTTATATATAAATCTATGTATACATACATATATATAAAGTATATATATACTTTTTATACATATAAAGTATATATATAAAGTATATATATATATACTTTTTATTTGCAAAATAGTAAGTGTTAAGAAACAGTAAAATACATCTGTTGCTGTGTACCATACACATTAAGAGAATGAACAATTGCAACAAAAACATTCCACAAATATTCTCTCTGAGCCTGACAGCAGGACTATGCAACCTGTTTTCCTAAATATTACATCATCAAACCTATCATTTACCCAGTTTTCCACTGACTTTTGTCATGTTTTTTTAGTAACATCAATAATTAATTTAAATATACATGATCTAAATATTGCAATTAAAAGGTATAAATGTTCAACATGTGTAAAAAGCAAACAATAACTATATGCTCTATACATATGTCACACTTTAAATATCAATACACCAATAGGTTAAAAGCAAAAGAAGGGGAAGGTAAGCATGAGAAATCTGAAGTAGAACTATTAATATAAAGTAAATTTCAAGAAAAAGTATTTTCAGAGTTAAAGGGGCACCTTTCATAACCATAATAGGGTAACTTATTAAACAAAGTATAACTCTCCTAAATGTGTATGTACCTAATAACAAAATTTCAAATACATGAAGTAAAAATTAATAAAACTAGAAAGACAAATCCACAATCATATTTGGAGATTTTAAGCCACCTCACTATGCTGGAAGGAGTAATGATATAGAAGGCTTAACAACATTATCAGCCACCTTGACCTATTTGTTATTTATAGAGAACTATACACAAAAATGAGAAGTAGAAAATTAATAAGGATAGACTATATTCTGTCATAAAATAAGATTTTAGAAATTTTAAAATTTGAAATCATGCAGACTGTTTCTTGCATGATTTATTACTTTTGAAATCAATCACCTTAAAATATATAAATCTGGGTTGGGGTTGTGGCTCAGTGGTAGAGCACTTGCCTAGCATGTGTGAGGTACTGAGTTCAATCCTCAACACCACATAAAAACAAATAAATAAAGGTCCATCGACAACCACAACTAAGAAATATTTTTTTAAAAAAATATATAAAACCCCATCCCCACATCTCAACTATTTCAAAATTAAATGGCACACTTATAAATATCTCATAGATCAAAGAAGAAAGAACAGAAAAGTAAATAAAAAGTGCTTTGAACTAAGTGATAATAAAAGCTTAAACTATCAGAATCTTTGGGATGAAATAGTACTCAGATGCACACTCATAACAAAGTATTTGTATCAGAAAGAAGCTAGATTAACAAACAAATTAGGTAATAGGAATGTTAAAATAACAGTAGGAGCAAAATATATGAAATAGAAAAGAAATAATGCACAGCTAAAAGTTGATAAAAATCTAACAAGTCTAATCAAGAAATAAGCAAGAAAAATATCAATGGAAAAGGAGCTATCAAAACAACCCTCCAGATGCTAAAAATGTGTTAAGGTAATATTACAATTGTTTAATTACAATTATATAGCTTACATAACTTAGTCTATTTTAGAGGATAGAAACCCCTGCTTGTAAATGGGTGGAGTTGGAGAATATCATGCTAAGTGAAATAAGCCAAGCCCAAAAACCCTCTCTGATCAGTGGATGCTGATACATAACGGGAGGGGGGCAAGGGTTATGTGGGGGATAGGAAAGAATGGAGGAAGTATGGATGGTGTGGAGGAAAATGGGATGGGAGAGGATGGGGGAAGGAAAAAGAGTAGACTAAGATGGACAGCATTACCCTATGTATATGTAAGATTATATGAACTGTGGGAATAAAAATAAATAAATTTAAATAAAATAAAAAATAAAGTTGTTGGGTTTTTAGGGAAAAAAAAGAAACCCCTGCTAGTTTATAAGATCCGTGTGAGTGATATGTTTTTTCCCATCCTTTCACCTTCAGTCTGTGCATGTCTTTGCCTACGAGGTGAGTCTCTTGGAGACAGCATATTGTTGGTTCTTGTTTTTTAATCCAATCTGCCAGTCCTATGTCTTTTGATTGATAAGTTTAGGTCATTAATGTTCAAGGTTATTATTGAGATATGAAATGTGTTCCTAGTCATTTGGGTTTATTTCTAGTTTTTAATTTGACTTAGTTTCTCCTTTGATTGATTTCCTTTAGTGTAGTTCTTTGCTTTGCTGGTTTTCACTTGTTTTTCATTTCATCTTCATGGAATATTTTGTTGAGAATATTCCAAAGTGCAGGCTTTCTGGTTCCAAATTCTTTTAAATTTTGTTATTCATGAAAGGTTTTTATTTCATTTTACCCTTAATTTCATCTATAGAATGAATTATATTTATTGATTTGCATATGTTAAATCATCCTTGCATCCCTGGAATAAACTAAAATGGTCATGATGTACAGTCTTCTTAATATGTTGATGAATATAATTTGCTTATATTTTATTAAGGATTTTTGCATCGAAGTTCATCAGAGATACTGGTTTGTAGTTTTCTTTCCTTGATATGTCCTTATCTGGTTTTGGTATGAGAGTTATACTGATTTCATAGAATGAGTTTGGAAGTGTTCTATCCCTTTCTCTTTCATGGAATAATTTGAGGAGCATTGACATTAGTTCTTCCTTAAAGGTCAGTTTAGAATCCATCTGGCCCTGGATTTTTCTTTGTTAGAAATCTTTTTGTTTCTTTTTTCCCCACATTTTTAATTGGTGCCTTATAGTTGTACATGATGATGTGATTTGTTGTTACATATTCATACATGCACACGTAACAATATAATTTGGTCAACTAGAAGACTTTATTATTGCTTCTATCTCATTGCTAGTTATTGGTCTGTTTTAGGTTTGCTATGCCCTCTTGATTCAATTTTGGCAGGTCATATTGATTTCTTCTAGGTTTTCTAATTTATTAGAGTGAAAATTTTAAAAATAGTTCCTAATGATCCCCTGGATTTCTGTGATGTCTCTGTTGATTTCTTCTTTTTCATCTCTAATTTTATTAATTTGGGTCTTATCTCTCTTTTGATTAGTTTGGCTAAGGGCTTATCGATCTTGTTTCTCTTTTCAAAGAAACTACTTTCCATTTCATCGATCCTTTGTATTGTTTTTTATTACCAATTTCATTGGCTTCAACTCTGATCTTCATTATTTCCTTCCTTCTACTAGTATTAGAATTGGCTTGTTCTTGTTTGTCAAGGACCATGAGATGCATCATTAGGTTGCTTATTTGATTTTCTTATGTAGGCATTCAGAGCTACAAACCTTCCTCACAGAAATGCCTTCATAGTGTCCCAGAGGTTCTGGGAAGTTGTATCATTATTCTTGTTTAATTGTAAGAATTTTTAAATTACTTCCCTGTTTTCTTCTATCACCAGTTTGTCATTCAAAAGTGTATTGTTCAAAGGCACCATAAAACATACATTGGAGAAAAGATCACCTCTTTAACAAATGGTGATCTTTTGTTAAAGGTGATCTTTAACAAAAACTGGAAAACTGGAAATCCATATGTAGGAAAATGAAATTAGACCACTATCTCTCACTCTGCACAAATCTCAACTCAAAGTGGCATTAAACCAGAGAACATGCAATTACTAGAAGAAAAAGCAGGCCCAAATCTCCATCATGTCAGTTTAGGAACCAAATTCTTCAACAAGATTCCTAAAATTCCTAAAGTGGGTTGGTGTCAAACTAAAAAGCTTCTTCACAGCAAAGGAAACAATCAAGAACATAAAGAGAAAGCCTACAGAATGGTAGAAAATCTTTACCACACACACACCAGATAGAGCACTAACTCAAAAAACCTAACACCAAAAACACCTAAATAACCCAATCAATAAATGGACAAAGGAACTGAACAGGCACTTCACAGAAGTCAACAAATATATGAAAAAATGTTCAACATCTCTAGCAATTAGAGAAATTCAAATTAAAAATATACTGAGATTTCATCTTACTCCCGTCAGAATGGCAATTATCAAGAATACAAATAACAATAAATGTTGACGAGGATATGGGGGAAAAGGTACAATTATATATTGCTGGTGGGACTGCAGAATATTGCAACCACTGTGGAAAGCAGTATGGAGATTCCTCAGAAAACTTAGAATGGAACCTACATTTGACCCAGCTATCCCACTCCTCAGCGTATACCCAAAGGACTTAAAATCAGCATACTACAGTGATGCAGCCACATCAATGTTTACAGCAGTTCAATTCACAATAGCTAAACTATAGAACCAACCTAGGTGCCCTTCAACAGATGAATGAATAAAGAAAATGTTGTACATATACACAAAGGAATATTACTCAACCATAAAGAAGAATGAAATGATGGTATTTGCAGGTAAATGGATGGAACTGGAGACTATCATGCTAAATGAAATAAGCCAATCCCCAAAAATCAGAGGCCAAATGTTCTCCCTGATATGCAGATGCTAACTCATAATAATGGGGTGGGGGTGGGAGAGGGAAGAATACAAGTTCACTGGATTAGACAAAGGGGAATGAAAGGAAGGGAGGGGGAATGGGAAAGGCAGTAGAATGAATCAGACATAACATTTCTATGTTCATATATGAATACATGACCAGTGTAACTCCACATTATGTACAACCATAAAAATGGGAAGTTATACTCTGTGTATGTATGATATGTCAAATTTTGTTCTGTCAGTATAATTAAAAAGAACAAATAAAAAATTTTAAAAATGTATATTGTTCGATCTCTGTGTTTATTTAGTTTCTGTAGAGATTTTTGGTGTTGAACTCTAATTTCATTCCATTATGATCAGATAAGAAGCAAAGAATTATATCAATTTTTTGTATTTTTTTGGATATGCTAAGAGTGGCCTAAAATATGTTCTATTTTGGAGAACATTCCATAAGCTGCTGAGAAGAAATTGCATTTGGCTGAAAACCAATCTTTTACAAATGTTTCAAAAATTATAAGATGAAGGAACACTTACTAATTTGTTCTATGAGGCCACTATTAAAACCAATACTAAAACTATAGAAAGCATGAAAATAAAACTATAGAACAATATCCATTTTTAATTTGTTCATCAAAATATGCAACAAAATACTAGCAAACAAATCCAATAATATGTAAAAATGGTTATAACCCATCATTAAATAGTATTTATTCTAGGAAATGCAAAGTTGGTTCAGATATAAAACCTAATCAGTATAATACAATATATAAACAGAATAAAGGAAAAATAACATGATCATCTGAATAGATGAAAAAAAGGCGTTTGACAAAATTCAACGTTCTTTCATAAAAAAACACTCAATAAGCCTTTAACTTGATAAAGGGCATCTACAAAAAACCCACACCAAGCATCATGTTTAATGGTGAAAGACTGGAAACTTTCTCCCTAATATCAGGAACAAGACAAGGATGTCTACTCTCACCACTTCTATTCAGGATGTCCTAGCCAGGATAATTAGGCAAGAAAAATAAATAAAAGGCATTCATACTGGAATGAAAGAAGTAAAACTATCTCTTTTATGGGTGGCATGATTTTTTGTTTTAAAACTTATTTCTTTCTTCCTATTATTACAAGTATTAATACATATTAATTGTACCAATTAATGAATTTCACTGTGACATTTTGATACATGCATATATCATACCTTAATCATGTCCACCTTGCCTTCTTCCCTCTCTTGCTCTCCTCTCTCTCTCATTCCCCCTCCTATGAGTGGCA
This sequence comes from Glaucomys volans, assembly GCA_020662805.1. NCBI lineage: Eukaryota > Metazoa > Chordata > Mammalia > Rodentia > Sciuridae > Glaucomys > Glaucomys volans. The sequence continues at coordinate 2,689,505 of JAJEJO010000141.1, read as the reverse complement.
TGGTCTTTGATGTAGACAATACTATAGAAGCCACAAGGAAACTATTATATCTAATAAGTGAGTTCAGCATAGTCACAGAATAAAAGATAAATAGGCAAAAATCAACTGTGTTCCTATACACTTGCAATGAACCCTCTGAAAATGAAATTAAGAAAATAATTACATTAATAATAGTATTGAAAAATGAAGTATTTCAGAATAAGTTTAACAAAAGGATTACAATACTTGTACACTGACAACCATATAACATTATTGAAAGAAAATAAAGGCCAAAATAAATAGAAAGTAATCCCATTTTCATGTACTGGAAGCCAAATTGCTAAGATGGCAATACTCCCCAAACAGATCTATTGATTCAGTGCAAACCCTGTCAAAATCACAGCTACCATTGTTTCAAAAATTGATATGCCAATCCTAATATTCATATCGAAATTCAAGGGACCCAGAAATTCCAAAGTAATCTTGAGAAAGAACAAAGGTGGAGTCCTCACACTTAACCAAATTCAAAACTTGCCAGAAATAAACAATAATCAAGACTACATTCCTATACACTTGATTACTATAAGAACAGGTATATAACATCAGATATATAGATCAATGGAACATAATTGGAAATAAAATTCACATTTATAATCAACTGATTTTACAAGTGTGCCAAGACCATTCAGTGTGTGTGTGTGGGGGGGAAATTGTGATTCAATAAGTGGTTATCTACACCAAAAGAATGAAGTTGGATTCCTACCCAGATTAATTCAAAATGGAACAAAGATCTAAGCATAAGAATTGAAAAACCAGAAAACATAGGCATAAATCTTTAGGCCCTTGAATTAGGCAATGGATTTTTAGATATGACACCAAAAATATACATGACAAAAGAAAAAAAATAATTTGTACTTCCTCAAATTAATATATATATATATATATATATATATATATATATAGTTTAAAGGATGTCATCAATTAAGAAAACACTGATGACCCTCAGAATGGGAGACAATTTTTGAAAAAATCATATGTTTGATAAAAGACTTCAAACATTGAAAGAACGATTATAGGAAGAATTGGCTCACATGACTGTGCAGGCTGAGAAGTCCCACAATTTGCCATCTGAAAACTGGAGTCCAAAGGTCTAAGAACCAGGAATGCCAATGCCTCGGGCAGGAGAACATGAGAGACAGCAAGTTAGCCCTGTCTTCAAATTTTTGTTTGATCTGGACCCTCAATGAATGATGTTATAGACACTGGTAAGGGTGGATCTTCTTTACTCTTGCTACTGATTCAAATCCTAATCTCTTCCAGAAACACTCTGACAGGTACGTACTCAGACATGATGTCTTACCAGCTATCTGGGCATTCTTAACCCAATTATGTTGACATGTAAAAATTAAACATCACACTAGGGAAATGCAAATTACACCACAATAAAATACTACTTCACACTTGGATGAATATAAGAAAAACAGATAATAATAAACTAGAGAGGATGTGGAGAAATTAGAATCCTCATATATATCCGATTGGAATGTATAATGGTGGAGTCACTTTGCAAAACAGTTTGGTAGTTCCTCAAAATGTCAAATATGAAGTTATCATATTTTATAGCTATTCCACTTCTAGGTATATGCCCAAGAGAACTGAAACTATATGTCTACACAAAAACATAAATGAATGTTCATGGAACCATTATTCAGAATAACCAAAAAGTGGAAGCAACCTAAATGTTCACCAACTGATGAACAGAAAAGCAAAATGTGGTATATCCATACACCAAACAATTATTCAGCTATAAAAATGAAATAAGTACTGACTCATGCAACATGGATGAACTGAGAAGACAAGCCAAACATAAAAGGCCACATATTGTAGAATTCCATTTAGCTGAAATATTCATAGTAGGCAAATTCATAGAAACAAAGTAAGTTAGTAGTTGCCAGGAGCTGTGTGTGGGATGGGGGTTGTAATGGGAAATGATTGCTAATGGGTATGGTGTTTCTTTGGGGGGTAATGAAAATGTTCTGAAATTAGATAGTGGTGATATTTGCACAACTATACTAAAATACACTGAATTGTATAGCTTTTAAATGAATTTAATGGTAGAGTATATAAATTATATCTCAAAAAAATTATGTATGAAAAGATTACAATCTAATACCCTAAAATTAATTAACTCATTATTTCTCCATGTCATTACAAATCATTCCTCTTCTTATATTCTCTGTATCAGTAAGCGATACTTTCATTCAAAGAATTATTCATGCTAGAATTCTGAGAGAGGCACTCTTCTTCCCTTATATCCAATGCCAAGTCCTGAGGATTTTACCCCCTATATATTTTCTCAATTATATTCCTACTACCATTGAACTAGTCCAGAATACCTTCATTTCTTATGTAGATAATTGCAGCAGTCTCCAAACTGATTATCTTGTCCCCTTGCTCCTTGTTTTAATTCATTCTTCACATGGTTCCCAGACTCATTTTTCTAAAAGATGCCATTCCTTTTCTCAATGCTGCACCATTGTTTTCAGCATATGGTCCAAGTGCCTTACCATGGCATACATGGCCCTGAATATTACTTATTCTTCAGCTTCATTTTTCAACATTGAACTCTGTGTTCTATCAATACTGGGATGTATCTTTTTTCTTTTCTTTTTCTCTTTCTTTCTTTCTTTCTTTCTTTCTTTCTTTCTTTCTTTCTTTCTTTCTTTCTTTCTTTCTTTCTTTCTTTCTTCTTTCTTTTTTCTTTTTTTGCAGTGCCCAGGATCAAACTCAGGGCTAGACAAGTGCTTTACTGCTGAGCTATATCCCCAGTCCAATACTGAGACTTTCATAGTTTCTTAAACTCTCCATACAATTTTTGGCCTATGTGTCTTTGATCATGTCTATTCTGCTTGAGATGGCATCTCTGTGTTCTTTGTTCCCTGAATAATTCCTACAATTATATATTACTGCTCTCCTTCATGGTCAACCTTGTTGAAAAGTTTTCTACATGTATTTCTGTCTCCCTGTTTACATTCACTCTTTTTCCCACGCAAATTAGGCTTTCACTTCCCACTGAAACTGCTCATGTCAATGTCACAAATTAGCTCCACTATCAAATTGGGTGGATATGTTGTAGTACTTATGTAACTTGGCCTCTCAAGACCATTCAAACTAGTTGACAATTCATTCTTTTTTAAGGCACTCTCTTCTCTTGTCTTGTACAATACCAGTATCTCCTGGTTCTCCTTATATATCCATCATTACCTTTTTAGTCTTCTTTGCAATTTCTTCTACCCAACCTCTAAATGACACTGTTCCTCAGGATTTGGTCGTGGGTCCATTTTCCTGTCTTTTCTCCACTTTCCTTGGGTAATCTCATCCAATCCTATAGATTTAAAGATTTTCTTTATATTGTTGACTCACAAATCTATGTATGTAGGCCAGATGCTTTCTCCAAACTCCAGACCCAGAAATCCAGCTGCCTGCTTGACCTTTACATAACTATGACCTACAAATATCTCAAACTGAACTTGCTCCAAATAGAACTCTTTGATGATTTCCACCCCCAAATTTCTACCCATCCCCATTTTAAGCATCTGTATATCTCAGTCATTGGCACTATGGCCCACTCAGTTTCTCAAGAAAGAAACCGAAAAATCCTCCTTGATTCTTCCATTTCTATCACCTACTCCCCCATGTACCCCAAATGCTTAGCACAGTGCTTGGAATGTAATAAGCATGTATTCATTTATCCAATGAGTATTTGTTTAGCTCCTATAATATTCCTGATACTCTTCTAGACTTTAGACATGCAATAATGAATAAAGGAAGTACCTGACCTCATGGGAATTACATCCTAAAGAATAAATAAATAATTAAATATTTTAGCCTATTTTGTTCCATTATCTCAGATGTGGAACACCTGTGAAAATTTAAATATGACATATAATTATATAATAATAAAAATGCTACATATAATATAGAAATACTTGTAAATGAATATATACAATGTATGTTATACTACACATATAATACATATGAGTATGTACACATACAGTACATATAATAACATATAATAATATACATAAGCTCTAGAGCTTATGATTTCCTGTCTATTTTAATGCGTCTGTGTTGATTTCATTGAAATATTCACAGAATTATAAACTTGGTACTATTAATACTTGAAGCAGGTACCACTTCCCCTATCCCTCCTTCCCAGGAACCTCTTCTCAGTCTTCTCTCAGTAGCCAGCACATACCTTGGCCGCTGAATTTATTTTTTGTGTGCTAAAATTATCTTTTGATAAATCTTTCTCCTCCACTTCAGTGTGAACTCCTTGAGAGCGGCATCTGGACTTCATTTCTAGACCCTGGAACAAAGCAAGTGCTTAATGATGGCTTGTTACATACTAGTCATAGTATTTTTTAGCTTTGAATACCATCTCTACTCCCTTAGATCCAATTCCACGTCTAGATCCCTCCACCCAACACAAACACAACTTAACTTGGTGAGGAACACAGGTCAGGTTTATGTTTTTACTGGATTCCAGATTTGTTTCATACATAGAGCCCTGGGATTGTACCTCAAGCAAAACTTAGGAATCCTGAAGTATTTTTCAGAAGTATCTTCAGAGCAAAAGGCTGCTCAGTCCGTTGAGATTAGAGAAGGTTGTTGCAAATCCATTGGCTGTGATCCCGAAAGACCACCCTTTCCACTGTAAACTTGACTTCATAGTTCCAAGTACGGACCTTATTTTAATTAATTTATTTGTTGTGGTGCTGGGGTTTGAACCCATGGCCTCAGGCAATGCTGGGTAGGTGCTCTACCATTGAGCCATACCCCCAGCCCTTCAACTATTCACCTGATCCTGAATCAGATCCCTGTGGGTGATTCTGGAATACCCTATGAAGGAATTTAGTGGAAATTTTTTAAACTAGGGAAACAAAGGCCAACAAGAAATTATGACCAGTTCATCCATCCTATCTCTACTATAGGTAAAACATTTTATACTGCAGATCCTGGTGAGGGAGGTCAGCATAGTCAGCTTTCATGAAAGCAACTGATGTCACTTGAGTGGAAGAACCGTATCAGGAACATAGTTCTCTGCTGCATTTCCTATATATTAGGGAGTATAATACTGTCTACAGAATTTCTGCAAGTCAGTATGATAACCTCTGTGCTTTGGATGGAAAATAGGGCAAGGAGGGTTAATTAGATCAGGAGACTCCCGTCATTTTGTGAGGAGAGGCCATTTTTCATTTCATTTAAGCCTTGAGAACACCTTAGCGGGGAAGGGAGGGAGATAAGTATGTGTGTATGTGTGAGTGCATTGGGAGGAAGCTGTCAGTGAAGGCCTTGAAGCCAGGCTGGGGGGATAGCACTAAGAGTGATTGATCAGTGGGGACTGAGGGAATAGATAATGATAGGAGGGGGTTAAAAGAGCTGACAAGGAGGACCCTGGGGGTTGGAGGGAGGCTGACAGTAAAGGTCCTAGGAGTGGGGAGGAACTGACAATCTGACAATGATGACCCTACGCAGAGCCATGGAGGGGCTGCTGCTTTTTGCAACATTTCCTTACTAGTTGATCCAGTGTCCTAGTTGGGGCCCCTTGGGCTGGACTAATAATGTACGTGCCCCACTACAATGCCAACACATCAAACAAGCCACCATTAGAACAGGATCATTTTCCTCCAGGCAGCTGCTTGCTGCAATCATTCTGCTGATTAAATTTCATTCTGGAAAGTACTGCACAGACATTAATCAGGTGTCACAGCCACTCCATCCTATAGAGCCAAAGCCTCTCTGACCTTTAAAAATACACCAAACAGTTGCTAGAACACATCTCCCCAGGGAGGACAGATCCTCCTCAGGCCAGCCCACAGAAACTGTGCTATCCTGCCCCCTTCCAGCTGATCTTCCTTTTCCCTGGAGACAGCAAAGAGTAACAGACCTTTCTGACATTTTTGCCTGTGGGACTCTGGTCAACCTTCTATCTTAGTTACACTATCAACCCCCTACATATGTGGGTTTGAATGCCTGGAAAGTTTTCCCTATCTCAAAAAAGCTTCCCACTGTCCTGTTCCACTGTCTGACATTTTCACCATAATAAGCACTTCTATCACATTGTAGTCTTCAGAAATCTGATTGAAATGAAATAGAATAAAACTGGTTTATCTGGAAGAAATAATTAAAAAATAATAATGGCATCTTATAATCAGAGTACTTTCGTTTCCTTGCACTTGATGCACTTTCCTCAATATTATTTCACCTTTACTTCAACCTTGTGACAAAGATATTACAATAATCCCCATTTTATAGATGTCAAAACGGAGGCTCAGAGAGATTCATTGAGTCAACCAAAGGCCTAAGGTTAGAAAATGGTCTTCTAATGACAAGCCTTAAGCACTTTCTGTCATGCTAACATAAATAAATACTGGCAGTTGAGAGTTCTAAAAAGCAATGTGCTTTGATGGGGAGGGGGTAGGCAATGGCTAAAGCGGTCATCTCCAATTATGATATCAAAGAAAGGGGATACTGGGACTGAAAGCAGCCTGGTCTCCTTCACCAATTTAGATGTTAATATAGGCATCACCCCTCCTTTCTCCCAAACCATTTGGTGGCAAATAAAATGCCTTTTCTATATTTGGGCCTTCCAGAAGTGGTACAGAGATCCTGGATGTAAATGGAGAAAATGTGAATGATCACATGTTTGTGCTACCCTGGGTTGGGCTGCCCTTGGTGACATGAACCAGCAGCCTCTGGCTGTCCACTCTCTTCAGGTGGTGCTCATTCAAGTCCAGGATATTAATACTGAGATAGAACATTATAACACTGTATCAATAATATAAGACAGAGCCCTCCTTAAAGCATAATGTAATTTAAAATTCAATGTGTAGTAGACTGCAACTTAATTGAAAAGGATGCCTTGGACCATTCGGGATGCTACAGAACATTTGGCATAGCCATTAAAAACTGTTCTCCAGAGCCTGGGAAACTAATTGCAAATGGTTAGGTAATGCACAGCTGATGGAAAGAAGATTTTTTCTTAAATTGATTCGATGGTATATGTGCAGGGATGTTTATTGCAACACTGCTTATAACTATGAAAAACTGGAACTAAATTAAATGTCCAATCATGGGGGGTTGGTTAAATAAATCTGGAACATTCACATGATGGAATGTATACAGGGTGAGGTAAATCTATGTATAATAGTAACATTTAAAATAGGTCCATGAGACAGTATTTAGGTTTTTTAAAAGTAAGTTTCAGAATAATATTTGTAGTTTGGTTAAATCTTTGTTCACTGTGCTTATAACTGTGTGTTTATGTGCAGATGCCTGTTGTGAATATAGAGGGAAAGTAGAAAGGTTTGGGAGGAATACATCAGACTTTTAATAGAGGTTACCTCTGAAGAGTAAGATTGGGAGGGAAAGAATGTATGCAGTTCTGTATTATTTGAAATCTATGTGTGTATTTTACTTCTGTCATTGCTGGCTGTTAAAGGACAGCAGCCTTTATTGAACAACTCTCTCCTTGGGAACCTGGGTTCCTGAGCAAAGCTAGGAGGCAGGCATGGATGTAGGCACCTTTCACCTTCAATAGTACATCCTACAGGTCCAGTTGTATTTTTTTAAACAAATACAACCTTAACAAAGGAATCTTCTCTAATAAACACAGTCGTTGATTTTAAACCTCTCTCTATTCTGTCTTGCCCCCAAAGGTCCTCCTCCCCTCCCCCCTGGCAGAGTTCCTTTTATCTTCTCAGGCGAGTCAGTTTCCCAGAAAGCTGCTCCTTCCAAGCAATCCACAGAGTAGACAGCCCTCTACCGGTGTAATTTCAAGGGCATGGATGGAGCCAGACCAAAAACAAAGTTCTTGCCCACCTGTGAACACCAAAAAGCCTTAATCACACAAATGAGAAGTATAAATTTCTTTTCTTTTCTTTTCTTTTCTTTTTTTTTTTTTTTGGTACTGGGGATTGAACCCAGGGGCACTCCACCACTGAGCCACATCCCCAGTCCTATTTTGTATTTTATTTAGATACAGGGTCTCACTGAGTTGCTTAGCACCTCGCTAAATTGCTGAGGCTGGCTTTGAACTCGCGATCCTTCTGCCTCAGCCTCCCAAGTGCTGGGATTACAGGCATGCACCACCATGCCCGGCTGAGAAGTATAAATTTCTTTGAGAGAGGTGGCATATTATCTGAAACTTGCACTCAGGCAAGGAAGACTGATAATGGAGGGGTGTGTGCACACACGTGTCTCTGCACATGTGTGTATGTGTGCTGTGTGTGTGCATGCTCATGCCTGTGTCTGAGAGAGAGAGAGAGAGAGAGAGAGAGAGACCCCAAACCGAAGTAGGTGCATCCTGAACAACTCTAGGCGCACTGCAGGAGGGATATAAGCAATTATGAAACATTCACCTGCTTATTTAATTTGTTTATTAAACAATTTGGGGGTGTTGGTGTTAATTTTAATAATACATTCTCTTTAGTATATTTGATAAACATAGAAAAGTATAAAAAAGAAAGCAATCCTCTGTAATTTCACTACTCAAAGACAACCACAGTAAATCTGTTTGAATTTCCTTCTAGTCGTTTTTCTCTATATGTATATGCAATTTTAAACAAAATTGGGATCAATTTTGCCTACTTTGTTTTACTCATTATTATGTATATGTCCATGTTCTTCAATATTCAGAAACATGATTTTAATAGCTATATAACATATACATCATGTGGTTGTGGTAATATCTAGTTAATTATTCCCTGAGTTTGGGGCATTTCAAGTTTTTTTTTCCGACTTTTTTACTTATAAATAACATTGCCATGGACATCTTTGCACATGAATCTTTGTCTAGATTTCTCTTTCCTTAGTACAGATTCCCAGAAGTAGAATTACTGGGTCACAGAGTGTAAACATTTTTAAAGGCTCTGTGGAGCAGTTTGAACTGGTAGCAAATCTATTGATTCCCAGAAACTAGTGAACACAGAAATCCTCCCCAGTCCAAACCTGAACTAAGCAGTTGGATACACACATACTCCTGCCTGCAACAATGCCACATCTAATTAGGTGTTTAATGAATGTTTTTGATGGGGATAAGGGAAAAGGATGTACTAAGCTCTGTAATTAATTAGAGGAAGGAAACAGGGCTGTTACGGCTTAACTGAATCCTATTCTACTAACCCCACCAACTGCCATCTCTGGCAGGTAAACCAAGGCATCTAAATTGTGAGATCCCCCAAATGATCCCCCATCCTAGTTCCTGTGGATTTAAGGCCACACACCCGCATCCCCTACCCTTTCCCTTGATGAGAAAGTAATAAGTATGGTGATTTTTTTCTGTATGTTTTCCATTAATAAATGGTTTACTGTATTTCACTCTAACCTTAACATTTTGTGATTATTAACCTGTTACATTTATTCTAAAATTCAAAAAAGTATTATCTAGCTTTTGAATATCACACTGCCCCTTGTGTATTTATTTTTTCATGCATTATTATTCTCTATTGCTGTTTGATGCCTTCAAATTAGGGAAATGTAAAATTCTCTGGGAAATAAAGACTTCAACTTTAGAAAGAAACAACCTGCTTTCTACAATAGGAAACAGACTCCTTGCACTTCAGAGTTTCCTATCAAGAATTTAGTAAAAGATGTACACTAGTATCATTTTAATGTTATGTTAATGTTGACAAGCAATGTATTTTGAAATAAAAATAATTTCTTTAAGGGCTAGGGGTGTGGCTTAGCAGTAGAGAACTTGCCTAGCATGAATGAGGCCTTGAGTTACATCCCCAGTACCGTATCATCATCATCATCATCATCATCATCATCATCATCATTTCTTAATATTTATTTTCATATTTTCACATTAATGATCAGAAAGGAGATGTAATTTACTTTCTTTGCTTATGATAGCTAAATAGGTATCAAAATATAAGTTGGAGGGAGTTCCATTAGGTAAGAGTGAATTACTACTTGTTTTCATTGATTGAAGATGCACTTTAATGTGCTGTATGTAAAGCTTTAAATATAACTTACAACGATTAATAAAAATATTTGCTATTTTGTTATTTTGAAAGTTTATTTTTGAAAGAAGTATTTAATTCTCAAAATGAAAGTAAAAATGTATATGAAGGAAAATTCTGGAAAAGTGTAATCCAATCGGTGTACTTGTTATCTCTAAGGAGGAGAATTGTGGGGAAGAGGTAATATGCTGCATCACATACCTCTGCAGTTTTATTTCAGTAAGCAGAAAAAGAAGCAGTAAATAAAAAGTGTCACATGTTCAACAAGTATTTAAATGCCAACTCTGTACTAGGCATAACTAAGAGATCATTACAGACGTTTGAAATTTAAATATAAGGAAGACTTTGGATATGTGCAACAGAGAACAATAATGAATACAACAATGAAACATATGAGCAGTTGGAGGATTCTAAAGTATTTGTGGACTGTGACACAGTGTTTTCTGCCTGCTGGGACTATCCTCAGCCTCTGGCTCTTAGATCTGTGGTTCCCACTGGATGCCTTGTGTCCAGCTGAACTCCAATCTGGCTTCTTGACGTATTGCTGACTGTAACTAGGTGTGTCTTCAGTGCTAACACATCTCCTTTTCAAAGGAAAACCAAGAGGATGTGGGACCCAGATGTTTTCATGTGCTGACAGTAGAAATGTGTTTTGCTACAAATATTTTGGAGGATGATTTGGCAACACATATTCAAAGCCTTCAAAATATTTGGGCTTGATGATAAACATCAAAATAGTGATAATCTCTGAGAGGAAAACTGGGAAATGGGCTCAAAGGAGCCATTTGGGATGTTGGAAATTTTCAATATCTTTATCTGGATGGTGGTGGTTACAAGATATCTGTTGATCTAGCTATGTATATGTAGATATATGAAAATTCATCAGAACGTATACTTCACTATATACATGTTAATGAAAATTTAATTAGTAATATGTATTAGGAACTTTTGAAATCAATAATTCCACTGTAATATTGTATCCTCTGGTTAAAAATAGATGCAAAGATTTTGTTTATTGTGTTATTTACAGTGTTGAAAAACTGTAAACCTCTAAAATATCTAATAACAGCGGAATGGTAAGTAAATGATGTTGCATTCGCTTAAAATCATATTATCAAAGATTTCTTATTGGTATTGGCAAACTGGCAACTAAATCTGCTGGTAACTAAAGCAGATCACAGAATAGAAAACAATAGCAAAGCAAAGACAAGTACCAGTGCTGTTCTCTGGTGTTGTGGTTATTTTCCAGGTACCCAAAGTAAATAATGAGCTGACAATGGGAACCAGTCAAATTTTATGGTGAAATAACACCTTAAACCATGGTTCTCCTCAATAAAGATTCAGCTGTGGTTCAGGCACTGGATACTAGGCATTGACCTAAGGTAGTCTGTAGGGCACAACTCTGACCTCAATTAGGGATGTTTGGATGTTTGGACTCTGTGAGAGGTTCCATTATTCTGAAGTTTCTCTCTGACCTTGGTCAACCTAAGTCTGGGAACTGAAAGGCAGGTATAGAGATAAAGGCTGGGATTTGTATGTGTATGTGCATTTGTGAATACTTGTATGGTTACCATTTTAAATATGCATGTGTGCACGTACACGTGTGTATACTTATAAAAATGATCCCCTCTAGCTCACATTCCCAGATTTGGAATCTGGAAGGTACAATGGTAGTTGAACTAGTCAGACTGATCATCAAAATAAGGTGGTGATGGAGTGTTATGGCTATTCCCAGGGTGAATGTGTTAGAGACAGAGCACCATCTGGCATTTTTATAGTGGTCTGGAGGCTTCTGGCGAGGGCCCTCATCATTGGCTTGAAGAAGACAGGGAGAAGTAGGCTGTAGCCCCATTGGCAAACGTTTCCTTATGCTATAAAATAGTTTGCGACATAGGACAACACTGTATGCTTGATTAAGCTTGCAATGAAAAGGATTTACTTTAAGCCATTTTAATAATTTCTTTTTTATCAGAAGCTAAACAAGCAGTTTTATAGTAGTCCTCACTTGCATGAAAGACCTATTCCTTCATCTAGGTGACGTGCCTATTGGTAACTTTTATCATGAGCCTATTTATGTATAAAATCCACATGTGTTTTCACAAGAAACAAATCAGAAGGAGCCCAGGAAAGATTGTCATTTGTGTTTTAACTGTCCAGCTCACTCTGAATTAAAATAAACTTTCTTTTGAAGAAGAGGTTTAGGTACTGGGCTTGGTTGAAATATGGGTTTTCCCCCTACTTCTCATTCTAGTCCCTCCCCTTTTCCCAGATCCAAACAAGCATACCATCTCTGGGGAGACGGCTGCTACTACTCTCTGAGCTGCTGCAGCTGCTGCTATTATCACTGCTACTGGTCTCAAAGTCATTTTTAACTTGACTGAGTGCCTGCTGTGTTCCAAGTCCCATAAGGCACCCCAAGAGACAGTACAAAAGAAATATACAGTATGCAGTTCTATTAAACAGCTAGCTCCTCTAGTACTTTTTAAAATAATGTGCAGTGTTCACACAGGATAGAGGAATACAGATGTTGCAAAAGCAAGGCTCACTCCCATTAAGGGTACCTCACTAGTTTGTGGTTTCTATTAAAGGTCAAGCTACATATGCCCTCTACATCATTTGATGGGTAGTGTTTTACTTTCTAAAGTGAAACAGCCTCATTCTATCCATTGAAACCAGCATGGTACAGTGACAGGATTCCTTTTGGTTTCTTTGGGGACCTCTAGCTGTATGGCTGCTATAGGGGAGCCAAGCATCTCTAAATAAGGTGTTAAATAATCTTTTCTAGCTTGTATAAAAACCTCTTTTCCTCAAGGCTACTTTCACAGAATCGAAATAATAATGAAGTACTCCTGAGAAATGAGGACTGGTTGCCCGAGTTCTCCAGGTTAAATATGAGATATTTAAAGCAGGAGGGGCAAGAATAAGTAAACAGGACTGAAAGACAATCATTGCAAGAGTATAAATATGGCATTTCTCTCTGCCTTTGTGGAGATTTTGGAGACTCTGATCCAAACACCTAGCATTCTTAAGACACACACCCCGATAATAGTGGGCATCTTGTCTCTATCTAGGACATATATCACAGATTTCTTATAGTGTAGGGCTGCTAATAATACCTGACACAGCATTCAACCTGGCCCCTGGGGGGCCTGAGTGCTTCACAAAGGGCTCCCTTTTTAACCTTCAGGAACCATCTTTTCCTCCTTTGAAAGGTAGGAATGGGTAAGGGCCTTTGGTTCCATTTCCTGGATAAGGAAACAAAGCCTCACAGTAGATTAGCAAAGGCAGACCTGGAAAGAACCAAGTATTATCTTCCATCTCATTCATTTTCAGGAGATTTGGATTTGGATTTCTAGGGGGAGGAAAGGGGATATGGACGCAGCTACCATAGCAAGCAAGAAGAGCACTGACCCAGGAGTCCAACAGATCTGGGTTCGAATTCCACTTTTTTTTTCCCAATTAAGAGCCAAGTACCCTGGAAAATTTCACCTGAGTCTCAGTTTCCTCATTTATAAAATGGGGTTATTGTCAATTCCTCTTCCTCCTTTACATGTCTGCTCTAATGAGAAAATGAGATCCTTGATATAAACGCACCTTGAATAAAAATTCAAATTCAGGTGCTGATGCAGAGTCATATTTCCTTCAGTTTAATCTCCTTGTTGTAGCTTTTAGGGGGCTGTTGGTTCTAGAATTCTCAGATCTGGTGAATAAGGCTGTGTGTTCTCTCTCTCTCTCTCTCTCTCTCTCTCTCTCTCTCTCTCTCTGCATAATTTTATACACTCTGGTCACATCCCTTCCCAGCCTTCATCGTTCTAGACTAAAGAGTCTGCATTTGTTTAATCTATCTTCATATGGCAGCCTCCCCTCACCATCCTCTTGATTATAGAGTGGCCCTTCTCTGGATCATCTCCAGCTCCATTATGTCATTCTGGAAGCACTAAGACCAGACCTGCACAAATGTGAGTGTGTGTGTGTGTGTGTGTGTGTGTGCTCTCACCACTAAACCTCTGACTCTGTCCCCCTCCCCAGTTGTAAGTCCTAGAACAGGATGATTACCCAAAACCCTCTCTCCAAACTACAGAGAAGGTGGCTTGGCCCCAGGCTGAAACCTTCCTCCGTTTCTCTGCGCAGCCCTGGCCCCAAGGGGCTAAAACGGCTCCCTGTCTGGCTTCGGAGGCTGGGAGGTGGATAACTAGGATGGGGAGGCCGGGGGGGGAGGGGGGGGGGAGGCGGCACTTGGGCTGCAGCTCTCAACCAGAGGCAGTCTCTCTCAGCTCTCCGAGGGACCAGCAGAGGCAGCCACGGAGTAGGATGCTCTGCGGGGCGCCCTGAGCTGGGGGCGCTTGAAGCAGCTTCGGGCACTGGGGCAACCGGGCAGCTTTCACCATGCATCAGTCCCTGACTCAGCAGCGGTCCAGCGACATGTCCCTACCCGATTCCATGGGTAAGTCTAGCCTCCCTTTCTCCGGGCGGCGGCAGTAAGGGGTGAGTGCGCTGCCCTCTGGACTGCGAGCGCTTTGGTCGCTCTGAGAGCCAGAGAGCGGGAAGAGCGACTGGGGGGGTCCACAAACCCCAGAGTCAGGGTGTCGGACCAGAACCCCAGGGAAGCGGCCCGGTTGCGGCGGGGGCGACGCGCGGAGACTGGAGCGCCAAGCTTGCGTCGGAGTATCCCTGCCCCAGAGTGCGGGTTGTGTGCGTGTTTGTGTGCGTGTGTCTACAGACTTGCAGCCAGTGGTAAATCCCAGCTGTCTGGGGATCAAAACACTTCGGTTCAACCTGCGCCTTCGCTTTCCATTCGACGCTCCCTCTTTGCAAAGTCCTTGTCACTTCTAAGAGCTCACGACTAACGATAATTAGAAGAAGCAGGATCCTCGCCCCCTCCCAACTCTCTTGAAGCCACCTTGAAATTCAGAGCTACAATGATGATGGGGGGACTGATTTGCACCTCTCTGATGGGGGGTTTGCGCAACCTTGGGGGATGGGCGGGGGGGAGGAGGAGGGGGGACTGGCGGGAGGGGAATTCCTAAGGAATCACTCAAGACAGCCCAGCCCTGCCGTCTGCAGCGCAGGATCAACATTCCTTGAATTTGATTCCTATTCTGTTCCAAATGCACGGAATGTGCGTGAGTGTGAAAAACACGGGGGTGGGGGTGGACAAGTGAGAGTGCGAGAAAGAAGATCAAGCGCGAGCCCGCGCATCTTCTGAAGTCGCGCTTTTCCTCTCAGGGTGGTTGGAGGGGGAAGGGCCCTTTTCGACACCTTTCCTCCTGGAAACTGGGGAACAGCTACCTTTGGGCACCAACTTGGCTGTCCTCGAAGCTGCTATTTGGTAGTTACAAACAAACAAAAACCAAACCCAGTCCCCCTCAGCTGTTAGGCACCTTCCCAAGCCCTGTGATTTCACTGGGCGGAGAAATTAATTTGGAGCCCAGGAGAGCAGGAGGGGATTGTCAAACCACGATCCCACCTAATCTTAAAATTCGCCTCGGATACACTTCAACCAAATCGAATTCGCTCTTCCCAACTTACTTTATATCTTGCAAAATCCCTCCGACCCGGATTCCTGCCATCCACTCTGCTCAGGTTTTCTACGATGAATTTGCTGGAACATCTCAAGGGGAGGGGGTGGGGAGAAGAATGAATTTCCTATGCGAGTTCCCTACTGCCTGCAAAAGGCACCATCTCAACAAAATTCGTTTACAGAAGGGTCCCCAGAAACTGTTGTCTTCAGGATTGTAGAAAGATCCCTATTTTCAATGGTTTTGCATATTCAGCATAAGAATTTGCTCTTTTCATTTTTTTAGGACGTAGTTGTTTTGCAACGAGACCAGAGTCGAATCCAGAGCCCAGCAGTACCAGACTCTTCCCGCCCCCGCCTTAACCCCAGGGTTCTCTTGCTCCTTCTCTAGCATGTACGCACACACACCACACACACACACACACACACACGCACACACACATACGCACACAGAATGTACTCCTTACCTTGGCCAGCTGTGGCGCCAGCACAGTCCTGGTTCCCCGACGCCAAGCTGTTGCGCCAGGGAGGGTTGCGTGAAGGCGTGCAAGGGTTCCGCAGCGCCCATTCCCGCTGCGGGCAACCACCTGCAAACCAAGCCTCATCGCCCTGGCGCGTCTGACTGGGTGTGCAGATTGGAAGATCAGGACATAAAGGGTTGCTACTTCATACACTGCACTGTGGGTTGGGGGAACAAGACGAAGAGAGTTATTTCTTGGGCTCCCAAGGGCCCTCAGCCCATCTTGTGTTTCTCAGAAGGTCTGCACAACAAGAAGCTTAAGTGGGTTTCGCCCAGTCTCAACACTGGGAAAGGAATAGATCTCATGCGGACGCAGAACCGGTGCCACGCATTCCGATTTTTAAGTCCGCTGACCGACGGCACTAGCAGAATTCCTGAGTTGAGTGGTAACCCTGGGTTTCCAACAGTTTTGAACATGGGAGTCTCCCCGGAGTTCCCTGGCACTAGTCCCGCACAGTCCAGGCCTGAATCAGCGTCTAGGCTACTTGGGAGCTACTCCCACTTAGCTCTGGCAATGGCACCCTTCTCTTGCAGGAGGGGAGCGGGAGTGAGGGGGTGGGTTAGTGTTTCAGCCTCTATGGGCAGCATTTCGGAGGGGATTCCCTTTACAGTCAAGACACAACCGCAGCCAAAACAATAAAAATTTAAACACAGAGACACACTGCTCCAAGGTGCCTGCACTCTACGTTTGCTGGCTGCCTGGGGATGAGCGGTTTGTCCAAGACTCCGAGCGGAGCATGCGCTTGAAAATTATGGAGCCGGTAATTTGACTCCTGCGCCCCTCCATCCCCTTCCAGAAACCCCCTTCTCCATTTTGGCAACACTGCCCCCAGGCGCTAAGGCACCTCTATTACAGCAGGGCATTCCTTCCCTCACAAATAACACATTTATAATTCACCGGGAGGCCTTGGCTGTTTCCTTTCAAAGAATTGACTAAGGGGGTGGAAGGGGGTGGATTTCAGCGCCTTTAAAGAAATGTTTGGGAGGCTAGCAGGGCTATGAAGCTCTTGCGTGGGCAGCCACCTGTTTGCACGGACTCCCAAAGTGGGGGACTTCCTGGGATCCATCCGTGACCTGTGTGGCAAAGCAGATTCAGGTAAGCAAATCCTAATCGGTTCGTTTCAAACGATCAACCGTGAGAATTAGCCAGTTGTCACTAGCACAGCATACAGGACAGGATACTGGGCCTCCATCTTTGCTACACCCCAATAAACATTACACACGTTACCTACTTTCTTGGGAGAGGATAAACAAGAGTATGTACAAGGTAAAATACAAGTGGGCAGAGACAACATCATGTCCTCTAAACAGCTTGGCTCATGTCAGATACGTGTCATACCTTGTGAACCAGGCCCACAGTTAAAATTGCAATTGTAGCAGTTCCAGTTAAAATACTTAGAACTGAGTACGATATCTAGGAATTTAGGGACAGGAAACAATGAGTGATTGGAGCAGAATGAGCTTGATCAAGAGAAAATTCTAGGAGGAGGTGAATTTTGAGCAGGTTTAAAATGAAGGGAGGGACTCGGATTCAAAGACCGCAATGCAGGTGGGGGCTCTGATCAGGAGGAAAACCCAGAGGAGGGAGAAGCTGGCTGTATTTGGAAGAGTGGAGATAGCAAATAATTGGGTGCCTCTAGAGCTGAGCATCCTGGTCCTTGGGATTCTGGGATGGAGGTGGGGCACTGCAGAGAGGGAGGGCTGCAGTAGTTCTGCAGGGAGGCTGCTGGGTGGGGGGAGGCAATGCCAATGAAGAGATTTCAGACTCTCACTGCTGTTGGTTTTAGGAGTTGTTGTTTAAGCACAAATATACTGGGCACCAAAGGGATGGGTCAGTGAGAGATACTGGTGTTGTGACATGGATATCCAGAAGGCTTTCAGTTCTGGGGAGCCCTCAGGTGTACCTTATTTTTAAGAAATCAGTTCTATGATCTTAACTAATATTTATTCGCACAATTCTTCCCAAGCCTTTTTAATTAGAAGGGTGATAATTCTGAGATGTTGCCCCTTGTTTATTCAACAAGTACCGACTGCTTACTAGATACTGAACACCGTGACAGGCAGTTTTCAAGTACCTGCTGCTGTTTTTAAGTAGCTCATGGTGTCTTAGTTTATGACGTGCTGATTTACTAAACTGGAACAAGACAGTGCTATGTTTACAGAAAAATTCAAAGGTAAATCCCAAATTGTACCTTAATTAGAATAGGATTCTTCTCCTTTTAAAATAAAATAATCACCAGGGAAATGTTTAAAGCAAACACAATAAGAGACCTTTTAGGATCCCTGGTCACATCTTCATAGAACCTACATGCATGTCTTTCTTGAGATGTAGATTGTATTAAGTCAAATTGACACTGAAGTTTAATTGAGGGGTGAGTCTTCATTTTGAAAGGATTCACCCAGGAGCTCCTTCAAGTAGTCAACTCCCCCAGCGCAACTGGAAAAAATTTAATTTTGCACAACTGTGGTCCTTACAGTGTCAAACAAGGGTTGACTTGGGGAGTGAGGGGTCTAAGAACAGATACTCAACATAATGAGGGGAGGGTTTTCTTAGCAATTTTATCCAAAGCAAATCCTATCTGGAGGCAAGGCCCCTGTGGGGTTGTGGGATCTTTGGGTTTCTCAACTGACTGAATTTTCAATTCAGGTTCTAAAGCAGAGGGGGAAAAAAATAGATTTTCGAATGACACCATGTGGTTTGCTGAGTCACTTTTCTGACCTGGCTCCTGTGCTTTTAAGAATTAGAGTGATATTTGCAAAGAGGACCCAGGAGCTGTGAATAAAATTAAAGGTCAGTTGGTGGAGAAGGAACAGGCTGGTGAAACAAACAAATTAGCAAGACCGTGCACACACACACACTCCTGCAGTTTAATGTGTAAGGTTACATGTTTTCTGTGTAAGATACCTTTGGTGTATCCAGATGTTCCCTTACTCTCTTTTCCCTATTTGAGGCAGGGAGGGCTAGAGATCCTATGAAGGTGACAAAGGAGAAAGGAAGGCTTGCAAGAATGGGAGGTGGTGTTGCTAAGTTTACATTACAGCCCTTCCCTGGAACTGACTTACAGACTCACTAAGTATCATCAAATAGACTTAGGGGCCTTGCTTTAGAGACTCATTTAAGGTGCCTCAAAATCAAGAGGAAAGATAACTAATCTTCAGATAAACAGAAGAACTAAATCTTATTCATCCCACCCACCCTGCCCCTCTTCTGTTCTCCCCAGCACCAGGCTGTCTGAATGGCTTACTTCGCTCATCATGCTTACTGCTTATCAGCTTGCCATTTGCATCCCTAATAGCCATCTCACACAAAGGCCCCTGATGTTACAGGTGTCTCTGGGCCTTTTTGTTTTTCCTGGATTCAGTTCTCACTGGAGACAACCACGTTTCCCAATTCTTACCTCTCTTCCCAGGGTGAAATTGGCACATTACTATATGGGTGCTTATAAAGGCTCAAACCATTTCTACATTTCAATGTAAAATGGTCATAGCACAGTACCATATCAAAAATGACCCTGATGAGTCACGTCCCTCACTTTTGAGGCTGACGTCAGGGGAGACTGCCAGCCCCTCCCACCTCCGGTGGCTTGCACAGGGAAGACAAGATGGATGGTGGGGCTAATCCAGGGTGGCACTACTGAGGTTTTTCTTCCATACTGGGGGCAGGAGTGGGAGGATATGTGCAGAAGGCTGCCAGGCCAGTCACTGCTCCCTCCCCCCTTCCACCACCAGGCCCTCCTGGGCCTGGTTTTTCTCTCCTCCTTCCCCCTTCTCTCTCCTCCCTCCTTATGGTGCTGTCTGGGCAGCATCTCTCCATCAGTGTTTCTTGAGGCTGCAGTGAGGCTTCCCAGAATGACCTGGGTCTTATGAGCTGTCTCAAGGGATCTCTTCAGGGCTGTAAATGACAGTTAAGCCACCTGGGGCAGGCAACCCCATCATAAGGCTCACTGCTTCAGTCTCCCTACCTTCCATACTTCCATTAGATAAGCAGACTCTTGTAGCATTTAGCTTTCCCATTTGATTATTTATTATAGCCCCCCCCAAACTCTTATATAGTCACTCCCCCCTGGTAATTCCTATTGAGGACCTCCTCCCCATGGCAGAGAAATGCCTGCAGAGTGTGAAGCAATGCTTGGTTCCTTAAAAAAATTAAATTGAAAATTGAGCCCAGATACCATTTTTCTATCTGACTTAATAAGCCTGTTTTTGAAAAAAATATATTGGTTTGTGCTATCATGTCTGATAAGCCCTGAGTAGGAGAATGGGTTTCTCATCATTTGTATTTATGTCATCCTCACATAAGCCTAAATGTGTATAAGTTATAATCCTTCCCATCTACCTCCCCCGATAGATATCTTTGTGGACTAATAGCCTCCAAACACTTACTTTATTACACACATTTGTTATGTGACAAATCTTGCCAACACACCATTTTAAAGTTTATACATGAGGTGGCAAATGTCAGAAATAAATGAAAAAAAAAATCCCAGTACCTCGCTTGGTTCTGATATTTACACTGAAAATGAAATTTCATATCTCTAGCTTATGGAAAAAACCTCCTTAGTTTCATATTGGCTTTAAAATATTTTCATTTAATATCTCCACACAAACACTTCTCATTCATCATATGCCTTATAATTTGGCCTAAAAAACCACTCTACTAAGTGGGTATGACACATCTTTTATAGAATGCCAAAAGCACAAAATTTGTTTTGTTTTTATGTAACTGGTGAAATTTCTTCTGTTGTTTATTTTCAAACTGGAAACATATTTTTTATTATAAAAGTGGCATGTGATGACTGCAAAAACGAAAGCTCCATCCCTTCCCTGTAATCCCACTCCCCAGAGAGAACCCCAGTTACCAGTAAGAGTGGGAAAAAAGTCTTCCTAGTAAATTTTTTCTTTAAGTCACTCCTTTTCCTGGCTGAAATGAGCAATTTCAGTTTCTCTCTATGCTTTCAGGAGCCTTCAATCGGAGGAAACGAAACTCCATCTATGTCACCGTGACTTTGCTTATTGTGTCCGTGTTAATTCTCACGGTGGGCCTTGCTGCAACCACCAGGACCCAGAATGTGACCGTTGGAGGCTATTACCCGGGAGTTATTGTAAGTATAGACGGCATAGGTAGGTCTCCAGAGCTTGCTGGCTACAGAGATTCCTATTCTACTTTGATGGTTTTCAATTCTGTTGGAGTTTCTAGTGTTTGTTCACATTTCTTTATATCTCTCTGTATACAGAGAGGCAACTCTGGCCCTGTTAAGAAAAGCTGTAGACTAAAACTCAGAAGAATCCCAGTGCCATCCCTCATTATGAGTGTGATCATGAGCAGGTCACCTTATTCTTTAAGATCTCTGTTTTCTGGTTTAGGAGATGTTCCTAACTAGCAGTGTTAACCTTAGGCTAAAATCCTTTCTCTGGGCATCTGCTTCCCTATATATATTAGAGGTCATCTAACCTTAGCTGAAATCTGAAGGCCTTGGCTAATTGACATTCTTTGACGAACAGCACTATTCTTCAAAATGATCCTGAACTCCTATCAGGGAAAAGATGCAGGAGTTGTATGCATGTTTATTCATTTGTAAGGTATGTACATGTTCATAAAAGTTATACAAACCTGGACATTCAAAAATTAGATGAAAATGAAATAAATGATTTTTAATATCTTTATACAAACATTAAATAAAATGTCACAGAATAATATATGCTTAGTGTGAAATTTTTCATTAAAGATAGTGGCTATAAATCCTTATTTCAGATAACCTTGCTAGATAATTGTAGATGCTTTTGACTAACTTCTTATCAGATATGATTAGGTTATTTTATTAGGTCATTGCTTTTTTGTGTATCTCACAATGTGGCTGACAAAGAACTCTCCCTGGGAGTTAGATGTATCAATTCTGAAATTCTCTTGTTGCTCACTTGTGCTTATATTATTAGGATCATCTTCAACTTGTGATTTCTCAACAATCTTTCCAAACTTCTTATCCAACTTGCTGGAACTAGTTTAGTTAAAAGTAGATAATACAATGTGGGCATCCACAAAATACCCCACCATCAACCCTTTGCTGCTTGGAACTTGCCATCTTGGGGAAAGATGGTTCACCTGATCACCTGACATTCACACCAAGGGAGGGTGCCAGTGACAGTCCATTTATTGACTATTAGTGACACTTAATTTCTTTCTTCTTATTTTAGACAAACAATAAATAGGAAACAGGAGTTCTAATGGTTACATTCCATATTCCAGTGGATTGTTTTACTCACCCTCAAAGTACATCCAATCCACTTTGGAGACAATTGAATATGTTGCATTAAAAAATTTCAGTTGCCAGCTTGGGCAGTGTAGGAAGACCCTGTCTCAGAAACAAAAACATAAAATCTTCTTTCAGGTCTGTGGACACTGCTGTTGAACCCCAAAACCTAACTCTGGAGGTTGTATCATATTTTAAATGTCAAATAGTTCCCCAATTGTAATTGCTAGAGAACAGGAAAGAAGTTTAGGACAGCTCATTTTTTTATTAGGAAAACAAAGAGGTCAGGTGTTTTTTTGTTAGTTGTCCTTGTGCACATGTGCAGGCACACACACACACACACACACACACACACACATCTCTTTGCACCCCTCCATCCCCCATGGAGAGAGAAGCAAAGGGTGGAGAAAGGATTAAAGATGATGCCTTTGACAAGCCAGCCCTGTGAGTGACCAAGCCTGAAGCCTGTTGCCTAGGTCACCGATTCCATTCTACTGTCAGCCTCCTCAATAGTCCTTGTGAGGCTGGGGCCTGATGTGAGCTGCACCTCTCTCTAGCTGAAGGTTGCCAGGGGAAGTTCCTTCGAAGCTTTTGGGCAGGCAGGTCTACCCCCAGTCCCAGCAGAGGGCAGGTGTCTCACAGATACGGGTTGGTGTTGTGTACCCTCTGTTAAACACGTGATGTGAGAACTCACCCAGTCCACTTCCTGTGGCGAGGCAAGAAAAGCAATCGTCAGCAGAATTGGGTTTTATTTTTAAACACAAGCAAAGGGAGGGGGAGGAAAGGAGGGGGTAAGAGAGTATTTTGGTGGCTTGGAAAAGCAATTTATAGGGTCTGTGTGACTTTGTGTGTTTCAGGTAGCTGCATTAGTAAAATATTTCTGACTGATGAGCAAATGCTCAAGCCAAGATTCACAGTCACCGTGGGTGAGGGGAAGGTATTTTCCCTGTCATTTAAGAGTACAAACTACTATTCACGAACAGAGGCTATAAACCTTCTCTGTAGAATATCTGACTGTGGGTGGCTAGGTTGGAATATATTAACAAAGGAAGGAGGGAGTGTGATTGTTGTTATTCAAGTACCTGATGTTCAGCTAGCATTGCAAGTTGAAGCAATGGGGGCGAGTGTCTGTAGGCGTGGGTTTCACTAAAAGTTAACATGGATGTGTTAATAGGAGAGCCATCCCAACTGGACAGTGTGTCCCCAGGGTTTAACCTTTAAAATTTTGCTCTCATAGTTCCTATAGATTGTTCGTTTTAAATGGGTTTTAATTACAGAAAATGAAGGGGAGAAGATAGCAGTTTGAAAAGTCCAAAAATCCATTTGAGTTTATAAGTCAGATCATGTTATAACAAATACAATCAGGGCTCCTACCTCTAAAACAGCAAACACCTGAGAATCCAGATTTGTCTGGGAATCGGGTGCTTTCACTAATTGAATAGTTTGGTTATTAGGGAGTTACTATGTGAACTCTAGACCAGTGGTTTTCCTCACCCAGGGGTGAATAAGAGTGACCAAGTAAACCTATGAAAAATACAGATCTCTCCTCCCTCCCCTCAGAGGTTCTGATTCTGGATGGGGCCTACAAACATGCATTTCATGGGCTTTTCGTGAGCAAAGCTTTGATTGAAAAAGTAATGTTAAATCTACATTTTAATAAGCACCCCAGGGGAGTCTAATTTTGGTGGACCAGCAACCACATAGAGAAATAAAACACAATAAAATGTGCTTAGCAATAAAACCAGGAGTATAATATGGCATTTTAAGATTCTGCATTGTCAAATTGGTTACTTTGAATATAAATTACCATTGTGTAGAATTGTAAAAACAACTCAGGTTACTCAGAACCAGGCTATTTCAGAGTCTGGTTAAATGTGTTAATAATGCATGAGAATTTTAAATTTCAAAACATAAAAATTAGGGAAAAGTTATTCGATTAAAAGAAACTTACAATACAGTTCATTTAAATATGATATTAAATCTGGCATTTAAAATATAATTTGATTTACGTATTTCTTAAGTCATGTTAGACTGTTCAGAGGCATTTTCATTTTGCCAACCAGATGCCCCTATACAGTGAGGTACATTATAATAGCATGTTAGCTTCTCTACCTGAGCTAGAAGGTAGTATCATCATTCTAAGACACATAAGCACATTTTTAAAGACACAACCTTACAGGATGAACAGTAAGGGTTTAAAAAACTAAAACTGGCAGAGATAAACTAGCGAAGACTCACTGTTTTTGAATGTTCAAGACATTTAATTCCAGAAGAGTTTTGAACTTTCTACTTTGAAGACCTAAAAATCAAAAGCCCTTGATTGGGTCTTATCAGAAAAAGGTAGGTGAGAGAGGTCTCTCCTTCCCTCTAAACATTTTACCTCAGATCCAAGAGAGTGAAGTTTCTAAATGTGTTTCCCAAGCAACCCACAAGATGGAGTCGGCCCACTGAGCAGTGGGGAAAGACTTTCATTCTGGTAACTTTTCAGTTGTTGTAATATTAGGGTCCATAGTAGCCTGAGTTTTCTTTCAGGAAAGAAACCAGGAGTTTCTGCTCCATTTCCTGGAGGGAGGCGGGGTCAGTTGATTGACAATTACATCAGAGTTACAGAGAAGTATTAGGAGATAGGGAGAGCAGGAATCATTCAAAACAGTCAGTAGTCTGGAAGCCTGTAGGCCAATGGGACTTCAGCTTCACTTGTGAAGACTCTTTTGATAATGCCATTTCTTTTATTAACTCGAATACTGAGAAATATAAGGAGCTCTGGATAGTTTTTGTAGTTTATTGTGAATTAGGCAGAAACTTTTCCCACCTCTTATTGAAAATGTTTCTAAAATCTAAGTTTATTCTAAAATATAAATCCATAATTGGAAGTATATTTTAAAATGAGACTTCAGTCCTGATTTTTCTGGATAAGACTTTTATAATGCCACAAGTTTCTAACCTTCATTGACTCCCTTTTGCCTCCTTTACATTCCATTTGAAGCTCTCCACAGATGCCCTCAGCCTGATCTCCCATTACTTCTCTTTTGCCAAGATTGTCATAGTTCCCTGAACATGATTTGGGCCTTTCTGCCTTGGTGCAGTTGCTCACATTTTCCCCAAATGTCCTCCCGGCTGTCCATCTAAATGTTCTCTCCCGTCCCAACTTACAGACATAGCTGGAACATTTCTCAGCTACTAGAGTCCACGGTGGTATCTACCATCTTTGAACTGTCTGCTGTGAATTCCTCCTACTTGTGATTCCTGGAAAATACCCTTCTGGTGCTCTGTGGCATCTGTTGGGCTACATTTTCATTAGGTTTTTTTATACAGGGTCTTTATTCCTTATCTGAACACTTGGGCCAGAAATGATTCAGAATTTAGACTATTTTTTTTTTAGAAAAATTATATGGTACAAGTGCCATATATTACCTAGCACACCAGCAGGGGCTTTGAGAAGTATGAAGTACCATAATCAAGTGCCCTCATATTTCTATAACAACATGTGAATTTTTACATTAAGTGGGATCAAGATCATAAAATAATCTCATATCAGTTCAAGGTCAGGCTTTGCCACCAATCTAGTTACCAGAAAACCCTTTTGCTTTTAAGAGCTTTGTGGATTTCAAGATTATGGAAAGGGATCATGTACTAGTTTACCTAATTATAGTTTGAGCTCCTTGAGCCTGAATTTCATTGGTCTTGGTATTGTGCGCCATCCCAACTTTTAACTTCTAACTCACAGATCAAACATAGTGCTTGCTACAGAGTAGATTTCCAATAATATTTACCAAATGACTAATCCTTCTGAGCCTCAGCTCTGGGTGTCTGGGGCAGTGGGTGGGAATAGGCACAGGTGATGAGGTACAGTTCAAACAAAGCCCTTGAATCTGACTTTGATTTCTAATGATTTGTCTTTTTTCTTCCACATGTGGAAGGCAGCCAAAAACAAAGCAAACTAATTGTTTGTTCAGGTAGTAGGAAATCAAGATGGAGGTTCAAAGGTCTGAACATGACATGATTCCATGAAGCTCTTGATGGAAGTACCACACAGCTTACCTTTCTGAGATCTCAAGAGAGCAGTTTATTAGAAGTAGCTACTCATTTTCAGGAAACTGTTGATTCAGTTCTATATTTTCTTCTTTCTTCTTTTTTTTCAGCACTAGGGATGGAACCCAGGGCCTGTGCATGCTAGGCAAGCACTCTACCACTGAGCTATATCCCCAATCCTTATTAAAAAATATTTTGAGACAGAATCTCATCTTACTAAGTTTCTGAGATTGGCCTTGAACTTGCAATCCTCCTGCCTTGTGAGTAGTTAGGATTACAGCTGTGCACCTCTATGTCTGGTCAGTTCTTTATTTTCAACTCCCCAGTTCTTCCTCAAATAGGACTTCTCACTCCTCTTCAGAGAACTTCTTCCCTAAGGGGCAACAATGAGTTCATTGTTACTTGGAGGTCACTATTCTACCAACACTGGCCACAAATCCAGCAAGATGTGGCAGAAAGAACACCAGCTGTTAGGGACCAGAGGGCTAAGCCTAGGCAGGATGTTAACTTGCTTTAAGAGTACACAAGTTCTCACACTTCTCTAGTCCTCCACTTTCTCATCTGTCAAATGGGAATGATACCAGCTCTACCAAACTCCATAGCATTCCTGTGACCAAAATAGAGGGTAAGTCCTTTTTTAATTTAAAATGCTTTAAATGTAAGGTTTTTTAAAGTAACATTGATGAATTCCTCAACATTGATGAATTCCAGGTAAGTGAATTCTTCCAGACATGACTCAATAGAGTATTAGTTCTGCCTGCTGAACTTTGTCTATCCTTTGAGCCCATATAAAATGTTTCTTTCTGTGTGAAATCTTAGAGCTACCATTTATTCAGCAGCCTATCATATGCAAATCATGCTACATACATTATCTTAGTTAATCCTCCCAGAAGCCCTGTGTGGTGGGTACTGTTATGATTCCCATTTTATAGACAAGGACACAATGCACAAGGTAGTTAAGGAACTGGCACAAGGTCACAGAGTTTATAAATAGCAGGACCAGGGATAAAATCCAGAATGAATTCTTCTCTGTTCCTATAGCTCTTTGTTTTTACCTTCCCTGTGATCCTTAACACATCTGTGTGCTCTGAGAGGACAGGGACCATGTCTTCTTACACATTTGACACAGAGGCACTCAGTAAATGTTAGAAGATTGATTATTTGGAGTGGAATAGAATGGAATGGAAGGGAGGTGGGGGATCTAGATGAAATGACTGGCTGGCTGAGGATTTCCAGTTCTGGAGTGTCCTGTCTTTCTAGTCTGTTCCTCAAGGACTTGACCCACTTCTGGCCATTACCATTGAAGAGTTATTTGAGTTTCAGGAGTAGTCAGTGTATTTGCTTCCTGTCTTAGGGAAAAGATTGCTTTTGAGGTTCAGGAGACATTCTGTGAATATCTGTAGAAGTTGATAAACTGTTTGAAAAAGGACTTATTTTTTCTGTAAGAAGCTGCTTCCAGATTTCTTTCGATTTCCACAAGTGCCCCTGAGTGCCATAAGCCCAGACTATCCATGGAATTCCTTCTAAAAAATAAAAGCTGTGGAACATATTGGAGGGGAAGATAAGATACAAGAACTAGAGCAACTAATGATAGGATTTTCCAGCTCAAATCAGGGTAGAGTGACTCAAAACTTAAATGACTTTAAAATTAGTAATAATAACCTCTAGAGCAAAATAATACTAAGTACTTACTGTTGTGGCAGGCGTTGTGCAAAATTCTTTGAATGTATCATTTTGGGTAATTCTCACAAAGTCCCTATGAAGTAGCCACTGTTATGGTTCCTATTTTACAGATAAGGAAACAGGTTTGGAGAGGTTAATCAGTTTGCTCAGGGTTGCACAGACTTAAGTAGAAGAGCTTGGGTTGCAAGCCAGGCTAATGTCACATCCAGGTTTTAATCAATATATTTTATGGCAATACATTTTAATTGTATTTGAAATAAGACTAGGTTGGAGACAGGCATAGTTTAAGTGCTAATGAGAATCTTCTTGGTAGAGTCTTGGGTGGCATGGAAAATGCCTTTATACACTTCGGTTTGTTTTCTAAGAGTAATTGCTTGCTTGGGAGGCAGAGGCTAGAGGATCACAAGTTCGAGGTCAGCCTCAGCAACTTAGTGAGGCCTTATCTCAAAATGAAAAATCAAAATAAAAAGTCCTGGGGGTGTGGCTCAGTGGTTGAGTACTCCTGGGTTTAATCCCGCAATACAAAAAAAAAAATTGATTGTTCACTGAATGGCTCTGCAGGAGTCCTTGGAAATTCGCATTTATTCTTGCCTTTAATTTTCTTTCATTCTTGGGGTCTGAGATAACCATTCAGTTCCCCTGCACCACCTCACCAAGCCCAGCCCTTGGGTTCATTAAATTTCTAAGCATCAGTGTAAGGCTTCAGGGCCTCAGACTGAAATAGATGCTCCTGTGAGCCAAGGTAAAGCTGCCGATGGAAAACCAGACCATTAGTGAGGCTAAAGAGAGATGTAACTACAT
This sequence comes from Glaucomys volans, assembly GCA_020662805.1. Taxonomy (NCBI): domain Eukaryota; kingdom Metazoa; phylum Chordata; class Mammalia; order Rodentia; family Sciuridae; genus Glaucomys; species Glaucomys volans. Next base: position 2,660,696 of record JAJEJO010000141.1, on the reverse strand, counting down.
CGCTGAACTTGTGTTAAGATTTATTGGTCCATTCTCACCACTTTTTACTTCTTCCATTTTCATCTCCATCAATAGCTATCGGTTAGTGATCATTTTCAGCTGAGACTGGCAGACTCAGTCCACTAATGGCAAAGCTGAGAGGGCAGTGGGATCTGCTACACTGACCCATAATCCAAGCCACTTAGACAGGCAAATTGTTTTTCAGGGTTTTACAGTGCCATTTCTATTCACCCTTTAATGAATGCTTTCTATCCATAAATGAAGCAGAGATGGAAGAAGAGGTGAATAAGTGCTAACATAAATTGCAGTGGGTCAACCACAAATATAGGCTTTCAAAAAAATTCTTTTTTATTTTTATTTTTTTAGTGTGGGTTAAGGTGCTCGCTGATTTTTAAAGTACTTCCCGAGTTTGATTAGTATGCCAGATGCATCAAAAACTGCTATTGCAAACCTTTATACTATAACCCATGCATCAAAATGGAAGGTCCTTTTCAAAAACAGATAAAGATCAGACTATAATGTGTGCTTTTCATCATTATATGTCTCTTACTGACTCACCAGGAACATGCTAGGTAATGGATATTGAAATTGAAATAGGCAGGCTCTGAAAAGCTATAGTTGACCTTTACTTTTAGTTTTTGGGCACATAAGTTCTTTTTAGGTGTGATTCATTGTGACAAGGGAAAACTGACAAATGGTGGGAAAGAAAATACTTTTATTGCACATGCTTTATTTGTGTAAGTAACTGCATGTGGCTTTAGCAGTTGTACTCCAGTTTTTTTTCCATCATCCTGAATCATATCCAGGAGCCAGAATGACTGTGTGGTGAAGCTGAATGTCTTCCCACAGACTATGTATACCATATTGCTTTTCAGCTCGGCTTTGGATCATTCCTCGGAATCATCGGATCAAACCTTGTTGAGAACAAACGGCAGATGGTAAGTTTTCATCCCTATAGAATTCTTCTGAAAAAGCTCAATATTTATGTGGATAAGTAACACATCTCTTAAGTTTGCACAAATGTGGCCACAAAAGAAACTACTACTTTGTCTTTTCTCCTAAGCTTCCAGGGAATTGTTTTCCAGTGAGCCTGTGGTATGGGACTTGTTCTCATTTTGCCTAATGCTTCCTCAATGGCCTAGCTAGTAGTCTCCTTAAGCCATGGGGATAGAATATTCTGGATCCTGTCCTTTGCTTTCTTCCTCACTCTCAGAGGAGTGAGGAGCCTGTCCAGTCAGGTTGTTGTCCTTGCCTGAAATGCCTTTGCTTCTGTGATTTCTGCCACTGCAGCCCTATATTATTAGTGACCTCTTCACATCTTCCTTTCTGACACATAATCTTTTGAGAGAGTTTTCAGAGGGTTCCCAACTTTTAGGAGATTACTTTGATTAAGAAAACAAATGTACTTTGGGCACAAAAAAGACAAACTGAAATTATGAGGCCAACCTAAACCTCTCCATTACCCATGGAGGTACATGTTCAAAACATGTCGTAAGGTGGAAAGGAAGGATGAGTATACAACAGAAGGTGAAGCTTGGAAAGTTTGACATCCTAATAGTATCCCCCAAGGGCAAACTGTTGTATTTTCCTGGTTCAGTCTGAGAAGGCTTCCTCCAGGGCAAGAGAAGGTACTGAGTGAATTGAAAGCATATTGCAGTTTTATAGACTTGTAAATCAAAGAACTTGGTGAGTGAGTGGTCAGACATTGGACTGATTAGGCTCCCCCTGCACAAGTCTCTGTGGCATTGAAATTTTGATAATGGGGTCTATTTAACAGCAAGTTTAATCAGATAATGTAATAGCTCCAGGGACACAGAACTCTAACCATATGTTTTCCCCTAGCAATGTGGAGAATCACCCTCAGGGGAGTTCTAATAGTTTTCTTTTTTCCATTTTACCTGGACTCTCCCTTACCCACTTGTGTTTGCACTTTGGTTTTAAATTATTCAAAATAATGGGCAAGTTTTAATTGTACAGCTGATCATAGCATAGCTAATAATGCCAATCTCATGACATTGTTCATCCATTATTTACCAATTCTCTGTAGTGCTGTGAAGTGAGATTTATGGCGAGAGGTTTCTGAACAACTCCCAAAGGAGATAAGTACTTCCTCCTAGCCTGTTGAAGTACGGAGAACCCTAAGGTGGCCTTGACTTTGATTTCGTCCTTCTCCCTGGAGAGTAGCTTGATGCCATGCTATTTCCTCATCTTTCCCCTCAAAAACCTCAAGAAAGAAAAATGAGGAGTCCATCTAGTTCTGACGGTCAACAGAGGCAGATGTAGACTTAGGTAGCACATATCCCTGCCCCTGGAAACAACTTCAAACACCTCTGCACTGACATATTGGGTTGTAGTATTACCTTTGTAATAGAAGACAAGTTATTAGGAAAATTTACATTACCTAACATGATTAGAGAATAGGGCAGTCTGGTTTGCACAAATGTTTTTCTTGTTTGAAAGTTTCCATATATAACACACAGAATTGTTCAGTTTCAGAGACTTCAGCCTTTGTAAAATGTCCCTGACATTTAATTCTTAGTACATTGAATGTTGTTTTTTCCAATGAAGCAGAAGGGCATATAGGGCTGTGCAGGACCTCAGAATCACCCATGTATTCATCAGGATTCACTATGCGGTCCAGTAGCAGTGTGAGGGGCATTACAGATAGCACTAGAGTATGAATTGGTGGGTACCAGGGTCATCCATAGACAAGATGGGGACCATGGGCACACCACTTGCCACACTGTGCCTTTGTTTCCACATTAATAAATTCGAGGGTTAGATTACATGATGTCCAGTGGTCCAACATATTTCTGAGTCTGAGGATGGAAGGACTTCACAATTCAAATCTCTCCAAGGACAGCATGCTTGATACCAGCAAACCTCCTTTCTATTTGGTGCTCAGAGAGTGAATTTCTTAGCTTTCCCTGAAAATGTAAACAAGTGCTTCAGTTGCCCCTTCTCACCCTCCCCACTTAGTCCCACTCCCATTCACCCTGCATGACAAAAAAGAGCATCTCCATGGGGTGGCAGGCTAGAGTTGTGCTTTGGCTGGCAGTCTCTTGGGGATCTCCTAGACTCCAGAAACAGCAACTGTAGAAGACTAACAGACACTTTTGTTTTGTTCCCCCTTGCAGCTGGTGGCTTCTATCGTGTTTATCAGCTTTGGTGTGATTGCAGCTTTTTGTTGTGCCATAGTTGATGGGGTCTTTGCTGCCAGACACATCGTGAGTATTATTAGCCCTGTGTTGAAGTAAATGTGCAATACAGCAAGGTTCCATTGAATGTATGCTGGGTGTTCAGTGTTGCACCAAGTGCTTGGAAGGGTACACATTCAACGGAGAAGGCAGGGTCCCTTTCCTCAAGAACTGGCAGGATGAGAACATCAGTGGACACAAAAGCTTCTAGAGAACCAAGTCTAAGCCAGGGGTATAAACTCCAAGGGCCACAGTGGCTCATCTTGGACTCTGTCAGGGAAGGCTGCCCAGTGGTAGTAGGGCTAGATCTAGACCTTGGGACATGTATGATTTGGAAAGGGAAAGATATGGGACTTGGGTCAGGAGAATGGCTTAGAACTAGTATTGTGGGTACGGAGAGAAAGCAGGAAACCACAAAACTTCATGAGAGCATTGAAGGTTTTTATGACTGGCCTTCCCTTCAACAGCAACAGCAGATGATGAGGACACACTCATCCTTTCTCATGCATTTGAACTCTGATGTTCCTACAACAGTGGTCAGAGAGTGCTGATGTAATTGGGAGTCGGGAGAAAGATCAGAACCAAGTCTCCATCCACAGTCCAGTACCACAGTTCAGATGCCAAATGCTTCCTGCTCTGGAGAAGCTTTGTCTTGAATATGGGCCATTTTACTCCTGAGTCCCAAACCTGTGCTCCTTCTCTGGAGAAGCCTGGGTTTCAGGGTACTCCCACGGAGTTTTCTGTAGGAACCCTGGCCCCCTTTCAGCACTTTCTGCTAGTATTGCAGACTTCTGGCACAAGACAAATTTCTCCATTAAGCAGAGCAAACACAGTGCTTAGGACCCATAGTATTTTCAAGGTCCCACAAAGATATTATCATTTCATTTCAAATAAGAAGAAAAATGATGAACTTACAGGTTGAAAAATTGTACATATATTTGTTTTGTACCAATGCAATCATAAAATATAACACATTTATAACAAGTAAAATGAATTTTTAAATATTTTAATGGAGGAAGGGGCTCACAAAGGCAAAAGAACCTAAGCCCTAGGGACTCATAAAGTATCTCACAGACCAAAATCAAGAGTGAGCCACAGCAATTTACTGAGCCCCTGCAACAAACTCAGAGTCCTTTTCTTCCCAACTGAATCAACAATGAAAATAAAAATATCACATGAACTATTGGAAATTATGTTTCCTAAAACAATTAAATCAGAGCAAAATTATATTATCAGAATTTTTTAAATTCCATTTTTAGTCACTGGCTAATTGTTGAGGTCATCTGAAGGAGTGTCATGGGTATGTTGAATCTGGCTTAAGATATTTGGAGACATCACTATTTCAATTCCAACTCCTTCTCGGACCCTTCTCTCAGACAGAAGAGTCAGCCCCTCATTTGTCAAGATTAAAGGAACTTCTGTGGTCAATTCTGTCACCCAAGCAATCTCTGAAATGTCATCTCAGGACACAATTTCTGGGCAGGGGGGAAATATGGGATGGGAGAGAGCACCCTCAGCCTGATTTTCTTTCAGGGCCAGGAATATAATATAAGCCCCTTTATCAGACTCATCCCTTTAGATTTTAGCTGAGAACAATCATCTTTTCCTTCATTTTTCCTCTTAAAAGGACAAATGACACATCAGTAACTCAACATCCACAATTCTACCACCCCAACATAGTAATTCCTATTGTTTTTGCATTTTACCCTCTGAATATATATACCTATTTTTGTAGCATGATTTCAGTCAATCATAGTGTGCATGCTATTTTGTATTCAATAGAAGCCATCTTAATAACACTAATTCTTTGTTTTTGTGTAGTGCATTTAGCTTTTCAATGTGCCTTCACATCTATTATCTCATTTGAGACCCACAGTGATCCTGTGAGATATGTAGGGCAGGCATTATTATCCCCATTTGACAAGCAGTATTCACTCTGAGGCAGTCTCCATGGCAACATAGGCCTACAAGCTAAGAAGCCTGCAGTAGATTTTGATGGCATCATGGGCTAAAATGGCTTCCTTCTTTTCCCTCCTTCTTTCATTCCTAATGTTTTTTAACGGCTCTGTTGAGATATAGTTCATATTCTATGTAATTCATCCATCTAAATAATATAATTCAATGTTTTTAGTATAATCATGGTTATGTGCAATCATCTCTACAGTCAATCTAAAAAGATTTTCATTACCTGAAAAAGAAATCACATGTCTTTTATCTGTCACCTCCTTATTCCTCCCATTCCTCCCTACCCCTAAGCAACCACAAATCTACTTTCTTTTTATATATATTCCCATTCTAGACATTTCATATTGATGAAATCCTATAATGTGTGGTCTTTCGTGATTCACTTCTTTCACTTATACTAACATCATACTGATGTTCTCGGGGTCCATTCTAGTTATAGCAAGTATCAGTGCTTCATGTCTTTTTATGACATAATAATGTTCCATTGTGTGGATATACGACATTCTGTCTGTCCAGTCAGACATTTGGATTGTTTTAATCTTTTTGCTATTATGGATGATGCTGACATAAACACTTGTGTTAATGCTAATATAAACATTTGTGTACAAGTTTCTGCATGGGCATATATGTTTGTTTTGATTTCCTTTCCACCTAGGAGTGGAATTGCTAGGTAATATGATAACTATGTTTAATAGTTTGAGGAAATGCCAGACTGATTTCCAAAGTGACTGCAATATTTGACACTCTCATTAACAGTGTATGAGGATTCTGAAATTCTCCAAATCCTCACCTACTCTCATTATTATTTGATTTTTGGATTCTAACTGTCCTAGTGGGTATGAAACAGTATCTCATTATCATTTTGATTTTCATTTCCCTGGTACTCCCAATGCTTTCGATCAATGACTTCAGTGAAAGGCAATGGGTGAAACTCCAAATTCTATCTACTGGAAGTTTCCTGTAATGATCAACTACTTGCTTCTGAGTCTAGGCCCTCTGCACATCCTGCCATTAGTGACTTGTACTGTTGTATTTGATTCAGAGATTTTGAATAAGGCTAGATAAATGTTTAAGAAAATGTTTCTATTTACACTGCACCTGCCCTAAGACATCTGGCAGTTCTTATTGACACTCAAGAGTTTTGAGGTAGGAGACTTTATTAATCTATGGCAATATGTCAGCCAACTTGAATGAAAGGCATTGAACCCTAGTGCAGCTTAAGTGGGCTGGAGTCAGTGTGCCCTGTTATTGAGACCATTTAGCATCATCTTGCCCTGTTCCTTTGGCTTGGGTGAATCTGAACTTCCTCTCAATACCTACCTTCTCACAATCTCCCTGTGACTTGTTCCTTCTCTCTCTGATCTCATATTTCCTTCCTTTTCCATTTCCCTAGTACGGCCATTAACTAGCTGGGAAAGTCACTTTAGTTTCCTGTACCACAGTTTCTTTCTCTTCCAAATTTGTATAATGGTAACCTGCCTTTCAGGTGAGCATGATGAAATTAAGCAGTGAGTACAAACATTCCCCAAAAGATTCTGGCATAGAGTAGACATTTAACATAAAGCAATTGCCCTTTCCCTGCCTTCCTGCCTAAGTTGGTAGACCTTCGGGTTAAAAAGTTTGCAAGCCCTGGCTGAAGGACCTTTTCTCATCTCCTAATTGCCTGTTCTTGCTTTTCTCCTGAGTCCTCAATGGAGACTAGCAGCCAGAATCAGCAAAGGGGCAATTGTCATGCATATCTGTCTTCATCTAAGGCCCTTGGTGGCTGAATGCACAAAACCAGAAGGTTAGGGGAGTTATGGCCAGTATATTAAGCCTCTTTTTCAGCAGAATCATGATTTTGCCATTACTCAAACATGGAAAATAACCCCTGCCAGCTGTGAGCATGAGAACCCTTATTCCTTTCCAGCCTGACTCCAGGCTGAGGTAGGGCAATGTACTTTCAGAGCATTGAACAACCAGAATATTCATGTAGAATTACCTGATGGAAAGTCCTAGTTCTTTCATGAGCATGCGGGCTAGGAGACAGGGCACTGTTGGGTACCTAGTATAGGAAATTCTAAATCACGTGTGTGGGGAAAAGAAGCCACCAGAATTGAGAATGGCAAAAGAAGTGGAGGCAGAAGGGAGAAAGGCAAAAAATTCCCTCTGCCTGGGCACTTGGACCAATCCCCTAAGGTCAGTTTGCATAAACTATTGTCCTGTCCTAACCTGCCTTTGGAAGAAGCCTTCTGCTGCTCAGGGATATTAGTGAACAGCATTCCATGGCTGCAGGCTTCCAGACAGCCCTGGATGTGTCTATTCTTCCCTACCCCCCCCACACCTGAGAGCTCCCTCACCAGGAAGTTGGCCAGGCCAGCAGTTAAATCAACTGTCCTTGAGTCCCTTGTTAGTTTTCTGGGCTTTAGCAGTATTTTTGAAGTTAACTGGCTTTATCTAATCTGTGTAGGTGAGTGAAAAAAGGCTCATAGTTCAGTTGAGTTAAAATCTACAGCAGTGTCAGTAGCTGCCTATCCTCCAGGGGCTTGCTTTCGTGAGCTCTTCCTTCTGAAAAAACTGTGGAAATGACAGTAGGTAGTACAAGTCAGCCAGCCCTAGTCCCATCTGCAGGTGATAATGAGACCTCATTGTTGGAGCTGTGCTCCCTCAGTTTGGGAGTGTAATATCTCAGTGACCTGGAGTTTTGGTGAATCTTGTTTCCTAGGGACTGCTTGCAAGAAGACAAAAACTAGTAGGAAGAGAAAACCAGAGAGGAAATTTCAAGAAACTCATTTCTCAATCAATTTCCTAATTTCTCATTAACCAAGTAGCCCAATAGCAAGCAATTTTTAGAACATTTTTGTCCAACCCTTACATTCCCAGGCTCCCTAGATAGGGGACTCTGAGTAATTAACCCCATCAACTGCCTCCTCTGGTGTGTATGTGCATGTGTGCGCGTGTGTGTGTATGTGTGTTCAAATATTTTATTACCAAGCAGAACTCCTGGTTTTTATTTTCCAAAGCCAAAACCCCTTTGGTTTGGTGTTTCCCTTTCCAGGATCTGAAACCACTCTACGCTAACCGGTGCCACTATGTCCCCAAGACATCCCAGAAGGAAGCTGAGGAGGTGAGCCAGAATGAGGCCGCATGTCTTTACCTCCTGGGAAAGTCTTCTGTTTTGCCTGAAACCCTGTTTCTTTTACTCATTTTCACAGGTTTAGGGTTTACTGCTAGGCATCTGTAGCTAATTTGTTCAGCGGGTCAGAGCACAGTGCTAATGAGAACATGGTCATAGGTTGGGGCCTTATGAGGCCTAATAAGATTTGCTTCGCACTGTGGCCACAGGCTGCCCCTATGACCACAGGCAACAGTCTCTCAGTATGTGGCTTTGATCCCAAGAGGAACAGATGAATACAGAGGCCACAGGGCATGCCCCTCCCCTGTCTCTGTGGATGATGATTCAGTTACCTGGACTTGGTACCCAGATGAAAGAAAGGTGGGAGTCCCACCAAAGCATGAGGCCTGGACTAAGAAGGCAGAGCCTGAGCCTCACACCTAGGAAAGGTTTGGAGTCCAAATGATGGTAACCTGAGCAACCTGGTTTACTTCAAGGCTCTAGAGAGGTCCAGATTATCAGCCTGATCCCTCTCATAACACCCCCACGAGACTGCCATAATGCTTGAGTAGGCACATAAGAGTATCTCTCTTCTGAATCATGAATCTCTCCTTGAGTTCCACAATTCCTCAGACAGAACTAGAGGCAATGGCAGTGGCCACAGGTAATTTTTGGAGAGCTTTCATTTCAGTACACCATGATCCCTCTCCAACCCAGGGATTGCTTTATATGAAATTCTATCTATGTTTCCAGGACTGTTAACAGTTTGGTACTCTATAATACACAAATTGAAAGCCAGTCTCTTGAAGAATACTTAGAAAAATGATAAATTAGTGACTGGGCGGGGAGAGAAGACAAAGGCAAGTGATGGGCAAAACGGCTACTGTACTGCACAACTTCAGGGAAAGCCATTTTACATAAAATACAATGTGAATGGTGCCTTTGAAGTTAGACAGAGTGACAGTCCTGTCCCCAAGACATCCTGGCAAATGCTTTTATTATAGTTCTGCCATCCACTTACCTCCTTTTTCTTTTACCAACCACAAATTTATCATCGTTTTCTAACTATTCTTGGGTTAGAAGGGAGAAATAAAAATGTGTATGTGCTGATAGTTTCTCAGAAAGACAGTGAGCAGTTGGATGAGAGACCCAGTATAAAAAAGAGTGCCTATTGGGCTGGGACTGGGGCTCAGTGGTAGAGCACTTGCCTGGCATGTGTGAGGCACTGGGTTTGATTCTCAGCACCACATATAAATAAGTAAATAAAATAAAGGTCCATCAACCACGAATAAACATTTTTTTAAAAAAGAAAAGAGTGCATATTTGATGTGAATATTTCGTATAATAAAGCAAAACAAATTTACAGGTACCTCATTGCTTCTGTAAAAAGAGAATCTGGAAATTTTCTTGCCAACAAGAGGTGGTAAAGGAAAATATGTTTTTCAGTTTTAAAAAATGTTCAAACTCAAAATGTGTACAGTGTCATTTATTGCTATTTTCTTGATTTCATTGTGATGACTTTCTTGTGTTACTTTGGTGACTGTGAAAATATTAATAATGACTTCCATAGGTTCACTTGTAACCCTGGTCCCCCTAACCCTATTTTTCCTATGTAAGGTCATAAGTTCCTCAACCAAAAATTCTCCTTCCGCGAGGGTTATGAGGAACCTTACCCAGGCAGCTAGAGAGGTACTATTGTACTTCAGAGTGCATGTGTTGGCCCCTCTGTCTTCTTTCCCATGTGGTCCTCTTTCCTCCAGTACCCTGATTTGCCCTTCCCTCGTATCCTCATTTCCTACAATCCATTTGTTCCTCTGTCAGTCCTTCCATCCATCCTTTCTCCTCTCCATGTCCACCTTTCAGGGACGGGGCACTGAGGGCTATGGATGAGGCTGAACACAAGTCCAGCTCCACAGTGACTTGCCTCCTGCACAAGTCTGGCCACCTCCCCGCCCAGCCCCATCCCTCTCATGCGTGGGTGTGTTCATTTCACAGCCATCCTTACCATCTCCATCAATCACTAACTCACATTTCCAGTCTCAGAGGGTCCTTCTTCGTATTCAATGCTAGCTCATGTCCTCATTGTTATGTACCCTCAGGTGAACTGCCCTCACCTAAGCCGTGGATTCTGCACACCTCGCATCCGGGGTAACACTTGCTTCTGCTGTGACCTCTACAACTGTGGCAAGTAAGTGTTGAGCCTCCAAGCACAGATATAACAGCTTGACCAAAATGGGCACTAGAAAAGCCAAGGGTGGCGATGGGTGTGTGGTGGAGATCAGAGAGTAGAAGACATTGGTCTGTCAACAGATTTCAGCTAACAGTCCTCTCTGTGCCAGGTATTGTGCTAGGTACTTTCATGTACTTGACCTCGTTTGATTCTTACCCATGAGGTATGTGGAGTTGTTTCCATTTTACAGTTGGGGAGGACCATGTCCTGCAAAGCTCAGAGGAAAGCCACAACTAGCCCAACTTCACACCGAACTTGAAAACTGTAGAAGTAGGAGTCGAATCCAATTCTGTGTCTAGGTTCAACACCATTCAAGAAATAGTTAAGTATCTTCGCTGTGTCTGGACTTGTTCTGGACACTGAAGATTCAACAGCAAACAAAGTAAAAGTCCTTGCCCCATGGAGCTTCTATTCTAGTGGGGAGACTGTCAGTAAATGTGCAAATATGTAATGTAATGCAAGTTTGGTGATCAGCTCCAAAGAAAAATAAAGCAGGAGATGTAGAAATATCTTGATGAGATGGGGGCATGTGTGTGTGTGTGCATGTGTGTGTGCACATGTGCATGTGTGTACGTGTGTGTGCACATGTGTGTGCATGCATGCACACATGCTATGTTAGAATAGCCAGGGAAGACCTCTGTGAAAAAGTGACTGTTTAGTCAGCTTTTGTGTCACTGTGACCACAATACCTGACAAGAACAAAGTTTATTGGGGGCTCATGGTTTCGAGGGGTCCCAGTCCACAGATGATCAACTTCATGGCCCTGGACCTGAGGTAAGGCAGCACATATGGGGGAAGGCTCAGTGGAGGGAAGCTGTTCAGGTCTTTGGGGATCAGGAACCAGAGAGAGGAAGGAAGGAAGGAGTCACAGGGAAGTTGCATCCTTTGAGAGCACAACCCCCCACCCCCACCCAGTGATCCACCTCCTCCAGCCACACCCCACCTGCCTACAGTTACCACCCTATCAGTCCATTTAAACTAGGATGGACTGATTAGGTTACAGCTCTCACAATCAAATTATTTCACTTCTGAATATTCTTGTATTAGCTGGAGCTTTGGGGGTACACCTCATATCCCAACCATAACAGTGACATTTGCACAGAGACTTGAATGAAATGAGAGGGCACTTCAAGTAGACATTGCAGAGAGAAAGAATATTGCAGAGGTAACAGCAAGTGCAAAGGCCCTGATGAAGAAGCAGGGTTGGTGATAGTTCTGCTATAACTGCTCTGTCTGTCTGCTTTCTAATTGCCACAATATCATTTATTCTTTCTTTCAAAACATATATGGTGCTAGGAATATATATTGCCACTGGGGATCTATAGACTAGTAGAGAAGACAGACACGTGGACAACTGATTGCAATGTAGTATAAGTACTGTGGGGGTCCATAGATATAGTAGAGACTCTGGTGACCTAAATGCATAAAATTCAGAGTTTTCAGGGGGAAGTTAGTGTCACAGAGAAGGTGATGTGGGAGCTGAGACTTAAAGGGTAAGTAGGAAGTTAGAACACAAAGCAAAAGAGGAATAGAATTGGGGAGGGTATTCCTGGCAGTCTTTAGGAGGCAATGAGTGGAGGTAGTTAGAGGAGGCATGGTAGGAGGTAAGGGCAGAGCTGTGGCCAGGGATCAGATGATAGAGAGTTCATTGGCCTTAAGAATGACTTTGGACTTGACGATATAGGCAACTGGGAGCAGTTGAAGGGTACAGCATGGAAGGTACACTTGAATGGTTAGAGACTGGAAGCAGCTAGGGGACCACTGTAATAGTGCAGGCCACAGAAAATGCAGCCCAGATAAGTTGGCCTGGGGAATAATAGAAAGCAGGATATAATTTTAAGAGCAATGTAGAAGGTGTAATAGACAGGAAAGCAGAGTAGGTGATGAAGAGCATGAGGGAGCACCTCTTCATGTGCATATTTTTTTCACACTTAGTGCAGGAGAGGTGATAGCGAAGGGAGGGACTAAACTGGCAGAGGGAAGCTGGAAAGAAGTAGATCCAGAGGTTTCCAAGGGATGCAGCCTCCTCATCACACACATTCCCCACTCTTGGTATTTGGGGGTTCATTTCTCTGGTTTGAGGATTAAAACCTGACAAGCTGGAAATAGGGAGGAAAAGGAGAACTCACACCAGCCCTTTACCTACTTTGCTAACATCAGTCTCATTTTGTTGAAAGGTTTGGCAGTAGAAGAAGAGACTCAAATGAGGCTAAGGGATTATCTGGGGGGTTCAATTATTCATGTAGTAATAATAGCTAACACTTGTAAGGGACTTCCCTCCTTAGCAGCAATGATTGAGGACTAACTATAATTACACTTCCCAAGCCCATGCTTCCAAAAATGATCAAAGGAATATAAAAGAGGTCCTAAGGGGATTGAGGCTGTTTTGTTATATTTTCTCTTGCCTCTCCTTACCCCTTCCTCCTGTGCTCCATCTTTCCCTATTTTTAATCTCCTCCCTCCTCTGTCCCTCTTCTTGGCACTTCCCTTCTCCTCCTCTCTCTTCTCTGGCCTGCCTCCCTCTCCTTTTCCATTTCGTGGCCTCCTGAGGTGGGGGCTGGGAGCCTGGCTGGAACTGGGCCTGGGATCTGGAGAAGGAGAGAAGAGGCCCACAGAGCGGGCTGAGAAGTGATTTCTTGCAGACACACCTTTCTTTCTGAAATGGGTGTTTCTCAAAAAGGATTGAATACATCAAATCACTCTTTAAATTCCATTTAGCTGAGCCCTCAGATAAATATTTTCTATTCTTTTTTTGAAACTGGAGGCTCAAACACAATTTATCTTCCTGTCAATCTGAACTTAATAGTAACTGACTTGCTTTCTTAAAGCAAGTTATACCAGTGTTGTCGTTAATCAAGGAACTTTATGAGGAGTTACGTTAAACTGTGGGCCTCCCAAAGGGCAGGGGACATGACTTAATCTTATTATCCCCTGTCTTCAGCATAGGGAGAGGCATAAGTAAAGAGGTGATGAAAAGCAAGTGACATTTGCTGAAAAGTAACAAAAGAATTTCCTTTTCACCAGAAAAGTAAAATATTAGATTAGGCAACTGATGGGGGTCATGGGAGCACTGCTCCTAAAGATCTTCAAGCCTGGAAATGACTTTCATCCACCTGGTGCCCAGAGGTGAGTTCCAGGCATCTCTCAGTACCCCTTTCCAAGGCTATCATGCCAGGATTTCAGGGGCATAGCCAGTAGAAAAGGACTTATTTAATTTTGCATTAGGTCATAAACCTAGGCCATGAGACTAAAGAGGAAATGGTTCCAAAGTTGAGGGAAAAAAATTTTTCTTGACCCGGGGCTTTTTCCAGCCAGAACCGATGAGACCTAAACTCACAGTCTAAATATAGCTAGCAACAAGCGTTCTGAGGCTTGGAGACTTTAATTTTGCCGAACGCGTATTTGTTTTCCTCACACGAAGCCTATTTTTAATCAATTGCCAGCTCCTTCAGTCCATTTCCTGGAAAGGAGGCCAAGAAAAAAAAAGTGGGAACAAAAACATCAGGCAGTCATTTGTACAGTGCCTACAGAAACAGAGATTCTACTGTCCCTTCGAACCCACAGACCTTCTTTGACGTCAGGGGTGGTGAGGTTTTAATACCAAACATAGATTATTCCATTTAGCCTTGTGCAGGAGGTGGCTTTCTGTAGGACACAGCTCCTCAGCGGCTGCCTTTCAGAGAACCTCTGGCTTTCATCTACTCACTCATCCTTGGAGAGGTCAAGTCAATATCACTGGTTTTCAGTGTGTAACCTAGAGGAAATGAAAGGAAATGGAGTGGTTTGTGAATTTCTTCCGTTGGTAATAAAATGAAAGAAGATAGCTTACTTCTATCCATTACTTCCTTTGACAGACTTTTATGGAGCTCCTACTATGTGCCAGAGACTGTTCTAAAAGAATAGATATTGCCAGGTGTGGTGGCGCATGCCTGTAATCGCAGCGGCTTGGGAGGTTGAGGCAGGAGTATCGCAAGTTCAAAGCCAGCCTCAGAAACTTAGCAAGACCCTATAAGCAACTCAGTGAGACCCTGTCCCTAAATAAAATATTTAAAAAGGGCTGGGGATGTGGCTCAGTGGTTAAGTGCCCCTGGGTTCAATCCTCTGTACCAAAAAAAAAAAAAAGATATCAAGACTTGGTTTTGTCCTTAAAGAATGGACTTCACCAGGGGGATTGTAAGAGAGGAGACTTAAAGAATGTATCTAATACATGTAGTGACAGAGGGACACAGAGGCAATGCCTGCCACTGCCTACCCACCCACAATTACTGAGTGGTTCCAGATCCCTGTTGAAGAGCAGAAGGATGGCCTCCTGCCTTACCCAAGATCTGCTTCCTTCTCCTTTATTAAGTGAAGACTGAAATACAGAGAAGTAATCTGTTTCTCCAGGCCCACCCAGCAATTTGAGAGCAAGTGGGGGAAAGGCCATAGTGGATAGTCAATCTCATGATCAATGTAGTGATTGGCTGCGCACTCAGTTACTCATTCACCAAGTATTTAACAAGTATTTATCTTTCACACTGTGCTAGGTACTGAGGGAGACTCAAAGAAGTATAAGAAATGACCCTTGCCCTCAAGATGTTACATTTTCAACAGACACACTTCATGGTGACCTCAGCCTTTGTTGTAGCACAGTATTCAGTACTGAGTAGGCTCTCAATACATTTTGGAGTAGATGAATAACTGAATAATTCATCTAAACTAAAAGAAATAGACAGTCTGAGGATGTGAGAGTCCAGGGAAAAAGCTAAGAAATGGGCACTGAAGTTCTTGAAGAAGTGTACTATTGAAGTTGAGTGGTGGGAGAGATTAGGACAGGCAGAGAACAGTAGGAGTAACGCCCATGGAAGGGGAGAGATCTGACAAGGGTTTGGAATAAGTGTCCAGCATAGCCAGTTTAGAGCTTTGAGGAACTTCAGCCTAACTGGAGTGTGGTCACCATTTTGAGGCCAGATTGTGGCAGACTGAGGAATTCGGACAATTTTTCCTGAAGGTAATAGGGAACCATGGAAAGATTTTGATTAAATGGGTGACATAGTTTAAAAAGTGTTTTAGGATAAGTGATCAGGCAACATAGGGTCTTGTAGGAGGGATTTATAGTCTTGGAGGCATGAGGGTAGGGGCAGTAGCAATGGAAAACATACAATTCCAGAGGAAGCTCTGCCCAGAGACTGGACCAGATGGAATTGTGAATCTCAAAACAGAAGCAAAACACATTAATTTGCCAAAACCTGAACCATATCTAGGTATTTTTTATTATCTGCTTCATGGTTCAGTTAAAAAATTTAAATAGTTGTTGAACTCACTCAATTGAAACCAAACATATCTTCTATAGAAAATTATTGAATACTTTTTTTCTGTGATGCTGGAGATCATACCCAGGGCCTTGTGCATGTTAGGAAAGTGCTCTATTGCTGAGCCACATCCCCAGTCCCAAATTATTAAATACTTTAAAATGAACTACTCACCTATCTCCATGTTCACATCTCTGCCTTTAAAGCATTAATGACTTTAGGCACAGGATCCAAAGGTTTGAATTGTGTTGCCAGAGGGTGACTCTTAGAAGGGACAAAATGTGTTTGGTGGGGGTCTTTTATTATGTACTGCAGTTCTGCTTTCATACATGAAATTTCATGTGATTTCATTAAATCTCCCAGGCTCAGAGAGGTTAAGAGAGTTGCTCAAGGTCAAACAGTAAATAGAGATCCAAATTCAGCCTAGTTCCAGAGTTTGCTGTGGCATAGTGCCTATGTATACTACCAGCCCACAGTTTGTGCTTTAGGAGACATGCAAAGATAATTTGAAGGATGTCAACAGCTGATTCCCTAACCACTACTGGCCCCTACAATTCAGCACTCACCTTTATACACAGGACTGCTCATTTCAGGGGGTAGTCCTTGTTTAGCTGTGCCTTTCAGGGGCAATAAGTAAGTAATCTGTATATCCACTATGCCCCATTCCCAAGTCTGACTGTAGTGCTAACTTATGGGAGATACTTGAGGTATGTTTATGAATGGGCTCTTGAGACATGTTCCTGAAAATATTGAAATCCAATTCAAATTCTGATGAATCACAACACCCTTAAATTCTGTGGAAGTTCATAAATTGAAAACAGTGGATCTCTAACATTGATGGACTTGCTAACACAGAGCCCTACTCTCAGAGATTCTGCCAAATTCAGTAGGATAGGGGCTAGGCCTAGGAATCTGCATGGTTAACCATGTCTTTCTATAAGACATATGCACACATGCACATTTACACACACAGACCCTCATAGACATATTCAAATAACACACTGACACACACAAGCAGATACACATGGGCACAAACACTGATGATTCTGATGCAGTCGTTCCTGTAACCACACTGATTTCACTTTCTCAGAGAAACCATTTTTAAAGAATATTAATATAAATTAATCTGTAAAGTTTAAAATATTTTCTTATATGAATAATTTCTCCCTGGTTCATTTTGGATGTTAAACTTTGAGATTTTTTTTCATGTTTGGTATTATAAAGGACAGTCACATGCAATAGCCATCTTGATGCTGGGGCATTTGGTTGTGAGTTTGATTTTTAAAACTACAGAGTTTCAGATTCATGATCAATTCCAGTGACCAAGTTGTAAACTACTTTGCAGCATCCTGGAAGGTAAAGGAACTTTCGTTTAATTAATTCAACAGGTATTTATTTACGTAATACCAAATACGTGTAGGGCATAGCAGTGAACAAAATGAGCCAAATCCCTACCCTCTTGGAGTTCATATTCAAGTGGGAGGGTGACAGTAAGAAAGTAGATACATCAGTAAGCTAATTTCACCTACAAATAAGTGGCTATAGAGAAATTCAATGAGGGTAATGTATTAGTCTGCTCAGGCTTCCATAACAAAGTACCATAGACTGGGTGGCTTAGACAACAGAAATTCATTTGATCACAATTTAGGTTCTGGGAAGTCCAAGATCAAGGTATCAGCAAGGTGGGGTCCTGGTGAGAGTTTTCTAGCTCTCTTCTTACAAGGCTATCAGATGAGGACAGCATCCTGACGACTGCATTTAACCTTAATTATCTTCTAAAAGGCCTATCTCCAAATAGTCATGTCATTGTCCCTTGGTATAGGGGGAGGATTTGTTCTATCCCCCTTCCCCCTGCTGTTACCAAAAAATCAGTAGATGCTGAAATACCTTATATAAAATTGCATAATATTTGCATATAACCTACACAAGCCCTCTGCATACTTTAAATCATCTCTACATTACTTGTAATAACCTAAGGCGTCAGTATGGATTGAAGAGATGTGTGCTTCCATGTTTATTGCAGCACTCAACTTGTTTTAGATTCTACGTGTGAGTGACATCATGAGTTACCTGTCTTTATGTTCTCTAGTTCTATCCATTTTGCTGCAAATGACAGAATTTCATTCTTTTTGAGGCTGAATATGATTACATATATGGACTGCCTTTTCTTTATCCATTCATCAGTTGATGGATACTTAGGTTGTTTCCATTTCTTGGCTATTGTGAATAGTGCAGCAAAGAACATAGGAGTGCAGATGTGTCTTGGACATACCCATTTCATTTCCTTTTAATATATACCCAGCAGTGGAATTGCTGGATCATATGGTAGTTCTGTTTTTAAATTTTTGAGGAACCTCCATATGTTTTCCATAATTTACATATCTATCAGCAGTGTGCAAGGGTTCCTTTTTCTCCACATCCTCACTAGCACTTGTTATCTTGAGTTTTTGATATTAGCCATTTTAAATATGATAAGGTGGTATCTGATTGTGGATTTGATTCACATTTCTCTGATGATTAAGGATGTTGAGCACTTTTCCATGTCTCTATTGGCCATGTGTATGTCTTCTTTTGAGAAATGTCTATTTAGATCTATGGCCCATTTGAAATGGGGGTATTTTGTGATTTGAGTTTTTGAAGTTACTTATATATTCTGGATGTCAACCCTTTCCAGATATATACATTGCAAATATTTTCTCCCATTCATGCATTGTATTTTCACTCATTGATTGTTTCCTTAGTTGTGCAGAAGTTTTTTAGTTTGATGTTATCACATTTGTCTATTTTTGCTTTCAATTCCTGTGATTTTGAGGTCTTGACCAAAAAAACCAATCCATTTACATTCCAAGTCCTGAAGTAGTTCTATGTTTCTATATTTTCTTCTAGTACTTTCATAGTTTTAGGTGTTACATTTAAGCCTTTAATAAATACATGTGGAGTTGATCTTTATCACTATTGAGAAGTAGGTGTCTACCTTCATCCTTCTGCATTTGGATATCCAATTTCCCTAGCACCATTTATTGAAAAAATTGTCCTTTTTTTCAGTATGTATTCTAAGTGCCTTTTTGAAAATCAGTTGGCTATGGGATGTGTGGGTTTGCTTCTAGGCTCTCTATTCTGTTCATTTTATTTTATTTTATTTTATTTTATTTTATTTTATTTTATTTTAT
>JAJEJO010000141.1:2470766-2641739 GCA_020662805.1 Glaucomys volans | reverse complement strand
ATTTTATTTTATTTTATTTTATTTTATTTTATTTTATTTTATTTTATTTTATTGGGGGGTACTGAGGATGGAACTCAGGGGCACTCCACCACTGAGCCACATCCCCAACCCTATTTTGTATTTTATTTAGAGACAGGGGCTCACTGAATTGCTTAGTGCCTACCTTTTGCTGAGGCTGGCTTTGAACTCTTGATCCTCCTGCCTCAGCCTCCTGAACTGCTGGGATTACAGGTGTGCACCACTGTGCCCAGCAGTTCTGTTAGTTTATGTGTCTGTTTTTATCAATACCATCTTATTTTGATTGTTACAACTTTGTAGTATATTTTGAAGTCAAGTTGCATAATACCTCTTGCTTTGTTCTTTTTGGCCAACGTGGCTTTGGCTTTTTTAAAAAAATATTTTTTGTGGTTTCATATAAATTTTAGAATTTCTTCTAGTTATGTGAAGAATGCCATTGATATTTTGATAAGGATTTCATTGAATTTGTAAATTGCTTTGGGTACTATGGACATTTTAATGATACTTATTCTTTCAATCCATTAACACAGGATGTCTTTCCACTTTTTGTGTTCTCTTCAATTTCTTTCATCAATGTTTTTTATAATTTTCATCATAGAGATCTTTCGCATCTTTGGTTAAATTTATTCTGAGGTATTTTATTTTTTTGTAGCTATTACAAGTGAGATTGTTTTCTTGATTTCTATTTCAGATAATTTGTTATTGGTATATTTATAACTTCACTGAAATCATTATTATCTCTGATAACTTTTTTGGTGGAGGTTTTAGGGTTTTCTATATATAAGATTGTGTCATCTGCAAACAGTGAGAATTTAATTTGTTTTTCAATTTGGATGTCCTTTATTTCTTTCTGTTGCCTAATTGCTCTCTCTAGGATTTCTGGCACCATGTTGAATCAAAGTGGTAAAAATGGGCATCCTTGTCTTGTTCTAAATTTAAAGAGATTACTTTCAGCTTCTCCCCATTTAAGATAATCTTAGCTGTTGGATTATTATAAATGACCTTTATTATATTGAGGTATGTTCTTCATATGCCTACGTTTGTTCAGTATTTTTATTATGAAGGATGTTGGATTTTATCAAATGCGTTTTTGAGAAGACCATATGGTATTTGTCCTTTATTCTATTGAGATGGTGCAGCATGTTTTTTCATTTCGTGTATATTGAAACATCTTGCATCCATGGGATGTATCCCACTTGATCATGGTGAATAATCTTTTTTTTTTTTTTTTTTTTTTTTGGTGGTGCTGGGGATTAAGCCCAGGGCCTCACACATACTAGGCAAGTGTTTTACCACTGAGTCACATTCCCAGCCCATGAATAATCCTTTGAATGTACTATTGGATTTGGTTTGCTAGTATTTTGTTGAGGGTATGTCTATGTTCATCAAGGATACTGGTCTATAGTTTTCTTTATATTTTGTTGTGTCCTTATTTGATTTTGGTATGGGGATAATACCAGCCTCATAGAGTGTTTCTGGAAGAATTCCTTCCTCTTCTATTTTTTGGAATAATTTAAGGAGAATTGGTATTAGCTCATTAAATGTTTGGTAGAATTCAGCAATGAAATAATCTGATCTTGGACTTTTCTTTGATGGAAGGCTTTTTATTACTGATTCAATCTTCTTATTTGTGACTGGTCTTTTTGGGTTTGCTATTTCTTCCTAATTCTGTCTTGGTAAGGTGTGTGTGTAGGAATTTGTCCATTTTTTGGGGATTATTAAATTGTTGTATATAGTAGTTCATAGTAATCTCTAATGATCTTTTGTATTTCTGTGGTGTCAGTTGTAATCCTCCCATTTCATCTGATTTTTTTTTAGTATTCTCTCCTTTTCTTAGCCTAGCTAAGGGTTTGTCTACCTTGTGGGAGAACCAGCAATTTGTTTCATTGATCTTTTGTATTACTTTTCTAGACATTTCACTTATTTCTGCTCTGACCTTTATTATTTCTTTCCTTTTATTAATTTTGGGTTTAGTATGTTTGTTCTTGTTTTTAAGTTCCTTGAGATTCAGTTGAAGATTGTTCATCTGAAAATTTTCTACTTTTTTGATGTGGGCATTGATTGCTGTGAACTTCCCTTTTAGTACTGCTTTTGCTGTATTCAATAGGTTTCAGTATATTGTGTTTCCATTTTCATTTATTTCAAGAAATTTAAAAATTTCCTTCTTGATTTCATCCTTGATGCATTAGTTGTTCAAAAGTAAATTGTTTAATTTCCACATACTTGTATATTTTCCAAAACTCTTCTTATTATCAGTTTCTGGCTTTATTGCATTATGGTTAGAAAAAACAATATTTCAGTTTTTAAAAATTTCTTAAGACTTGTTTTGTGATCTCTCTTATAATCTGTGCTGGAGAATGTACCACATGCTGATGAAAAAAATGTGTATTTGGCAGCTGTTATGTAGAATGTTCACAGATGTCTATTAGGTCCATTTGGTTTAAGGTGCAATTTAACTCTGCTGTTTCTTTGTTGATCTTCTGTCTGGATGATCTATCCATTGCTGAAAGTAGGGTGTTAAAGTCCCCACCCATTGGTCTCTCTTTCTTTAGGTCTATTAATACTTGTTTTGTATATTTGAGTGCTCCAGTATTAGGTACGCTCGTGTGTGTGTGTGTGTGTGTGTGTGTGTGTGTTTGTGTATGACATTTCCTCTTGCCAAATTGATCCCTTTGTCATTATATAATGATGTTCCTTGTCCATTTTTACAACTTTCAATTTAAGGTCTACTTTGATGTTAGTCTGGCTTTATTTTGGTTTCCATTTGCATGAAATATCTTATTCCATCCCTTCACTTTTCAGGCTGTGTCCTGTCAAGCAATGTAAGCAATATAAAGTTATATCTTGTTTTTTATCCTTTCAGTCACTCTGTGTCTTTTAATTGGAGAATTTAATCCATTTCTATTTAGGGTAATTATTGATATGCAAGGTCTTACCATAACTATTGTGTAACTTATTTTATAGTTTTGTTTTAGTTCCTTTTGTTCTCTCTCCCTTATAGTCTTTCTTAGTGGTTAAGTAAATTGCTATAGTAGGGTGTTTTGATTTCTTGCTTATTATTTTTAATTTGTTTATTATAGATTTTGCTTTATGGTTATCATGAGACTTACAAATCATCTTTGATTATAAGAAGCTATTTTGAAATGATAGCAACTTAACATGAGCATAAGGATAAGAACAGAATCAAATAAGTGAACAATAAAACAAGATATACTCATAATAAAACTCTCCAGTTTTGTTTCATTCCTCCCCACATTTTGAATTTTAGTCTACATGCTAAATATATGAATATCTTATGTAACATGCTTACAATATTAGAGCGTTCTGAATTTGTGTACTCTTACCAGTAAGTTGTATACATTCCAGTGTTTTCTTCTTAATCATTAATGTCTCTTTCAGTTTGAAGAACTTCTTTTAGCATTTCTTGTAGGACAGGTCTGGTGGAGGTATATTGTCTCAGCTTTTATTTGTCTGGGAAAGTCTTTATAAAACCCTCCTTCCTTTCTAAAGGGTAGCTTTACTGAGTACATTGTTCTTGGTTGACAGTTTTTTCCTTCAGCACTGTGAAAAAAAATCCCATACCACTCTCTTCTGGTCTATAAGGTTTTGGTTAAGAAATCTGCTGTCAGGAGAGCTGTGACACCCCTGGGTTTTTTTTTCTTTTACAGTTTTGAGAATCTTCTCTTTACCTTTCTTTCACCTGTGAGAGGAGCTTAACTGTAAGGCATCTTAGGATAGATTTGATTGAGTTAAATTTGACTGGTGACCTTTGATCTTCTTGAACCTGGAGATCTAGATATTTGTCTCCTTTTGTAGGTTAGGGAAGTTTGCCATTATTATTTCTTTTTTTTTCTTTGCAGTGCTACCCAGAATCACATGCATGCTAGGCAAGCACTCTACCACTGAGCTATATCCCAGCCCCTGTATTATTTCTTTGAATAAACTTTCTACTCCTTTGGACTTCTCAAGTCCTTCTTGAACACCAGTAACTTGAATATTTTCTCTTTGTTATTGTTCCAGACTTCCCATAAGCTTTCTTCATTCCTCTTCATTCTTTTTTCTCCTCCAACTATGTATTTTCAAATACCTTGCCTTTGAGTTCACTAATTCTTTCTTCTGTTTGATCTATCCTGCTATTGTTGCCTTCTATTGCATTTTTAATTTTGCTGAGTATAGTTTTCAGATCAAGAATTTCTGCTTGAGGGCTGGGGTTGTGGCTCAGTGGTAGAGTGCTTGCCTAGCACATGTGAGACACTGGGTTAGATCTCAGCACCACATAAATAAAATCAAGCTAAATAAATAAATAAATGTATTTTGTCCATCTATACCTAAAAAATATTTTTATAAAAAAATTCTGCTTGACATTTTTAATTGAGTGCATTTCTTTGCTCAGTTTCTCTGTTAGAGTATTATAATGTTTCTTTGTGCTTTCTTCAAACCCATTGAGTTTCCCTAAAACAGCTGTTTAAAATTTTCTTGAGATTTCCCCCAGACTTATTACTGCCTGGAAAGCTTCTGACACCTTATTTTTGAGTACTAAGTGAGGTCATGATTTCCTGAAAGCTCTTGATGCTCATTGGCATGTTGGATCATCATCAGGTATTTATTTATTTATTTATTTTGGTACTGGGAATTGAACCCAGGGGCACTCCACCACTGAGTCACATTCCCAGCCCTATTTTGTATTTTATTTAGAGACAGGGTCTCACTGAGTTGCTTAAGGCCTCGCTAAGTTGCTGAGGCTGGCTTTGAACTCGAGATCCTCCTGTCTCAGCCTCCCAAGTGCTGGGATTACAGGAGTGTGCCACCGTGCCCGGCCATCAGGTATTTATTTCAGTCTTCAAAATCCAGATTCTCTGTGCCTCTTTTTTGAGAAATTCTAGGGCAGACTGCTTTTCTTTGAGCCCGTAGTCACTTCCACCATTTCAACGCTAGATTACACTCAAGTCCAGATTTTCCAGGTCCACTATTGGTGCATTGTCACTGTTTCAGTCCTAAAGGGCAGTCCAAGTCCAGGTTTGTCCCAAATACTCTGTGGGTTTATTGTTTAGAAACAAAAGAGTAGCTAGAGAGAGTAGTCTGTCCCCACAAACCTCTCCTAGGAGCCAGAGTAGGCCCAGATGCCTCATCCATAGTAATTGGCCTGTGGTCAGACACTGCAGGATTCTGCTCAGATCTAAACAGTCACCATTGATGGAGCATCCCCAGGCTCTTATGTTACACCTTTTGGTATGGCCACCAAAGCCGACACCTTGAGCCCATGGGCCACAAAGACCAACAACACAGTTGTGCGACCAAAGTCCAGACTTCCATGGGCTGCCTATTGCTATGGCAACTAGCCACAGGTGATATTGGCTGGAATAGAATTTTAGTTGTCCAGGGCCATATGACTTCCCCCAGCATTGGTGCTGTTTCAAAGGCTCCATCCACAGGCAGAGATGGGGATAGGGCCATTAGGATCTTCCCAGTGTTAGGTTTTACCAACTTGGCAGGAAGTTCCAGGGCAAAGTTGAAAGCAGGCCCTTGGCCACCTGAGGTGATGCTAAGTTGGGGTGTGCCTGAGTCTCATAGCTGTAAGGATCTTCACAGTCTCAGGGATACACTGAAGGCGACACTAAAGCTGGCAGTGATGTAGGCTAAAACACAAGTATGTCCCACTGGGGCACAGGTCTCTGCCTGGTGCCAGGGCAGTTCTAGAGCCCCATCTGTGAGCACTGGCTTGGCAATAGCTGTGTTGTCGGAGGTTGGGGGATGGGTGTTAGAGACAGACTTTTGGCCCCCAAGGCTTGTGTTAAGCTGGGTCACACCTGAGTCTCAGCCATAGATGTCTGCACAGTCTTGTGAGGAGGGAGGTGTCCCTCAAGCCCACTCTAAGGCTAGAACTGATGCAACAGAAACTTGGGTCTGTCCAACTAGCACACAGGTCTCTGCCTGATGCCAGAGCTTATCTGCAGCTCTTTCTCTGGGTTCTGACCTGTGAGCTGTGGCCTGCATTAAGGGGCCCTCAGTTTCTATTGGGTGCTTGGTCTTATCCCAGTGTGTCTGCCAGGGGGCTCTAAGATAAAGTCCTTAACTAGCTTTTGTGCCCCATTCCCCAAAGGGTGAAATTCTACTCCCTGATGTGCCTCCAGTGATTAGGGGAGGGATGGTGGAAGCAGTCTCTGTCACTTGGCCTAACACAGTTCCAAAGTCTCAGTTCATGAGTATTGCCTTGGCAGTAAGGGGGTCATGGGGCTCTGCTCATCACTGAGTTTCACCATGGTGTACCTAGTGCTGGGTTTCAAGTCCAAGGCCCAGACTTAATTCTCTCTTCCTTCCCCAATTGGGAGGTGTCTGTCTCCATGCTGGGCTGCTTGGAGGTGGGGAGGGATAATACAGGCAACTCTTCCCTTCCTGTCTTCTTGCATACATCTTCTAATTTTGTTATACTTAAAGCTATGGTCTGTCACCTGATTTCTTTAGCTTTTGTGCTGGTAGTTTAGTGCATGAATAGCTGCCTGACCTGTCTGTGAAGAGAGATCACAGGAGGATCTTATTCAGCAGCCATCTTCCTCTGTCTCCCTATTTTAAAATATTTCAATCTGTGGTTGGTTGAATCTGCACATGCAGGACCTTCATTGACTGTACAGTCCCACGTGATGAAAGGACTTCAACATATGAATTTGGAGCCGGGTGTGGTGGCGCACGCCTGTAATCCAAGCGACTCGGGAGGCTGAGGCAGGAGGGTCCCGAGTTCAAAGCCAGCCTTAGCAACTTAGCGAGGCCCTAAGCAACTCAGTGAGACCCTGTCTCTAAATAAAATACAAAATAGGGCTGGGGATGTGGCTCAGTGGCCGAGTGTCCCTGAGTTCAATCCCTGGTTCCAAAAAAAAAAAAAAAATATGAATTTGGTCCATAGCAGGCAGTGTGAGTGAGGGTGGACTGGATGATGCGGTGTGTTTGAAAAGAGTAGGTAGGGAAAACCTTTCCAAGGAGGTGATACTCAGGGTTTAGTGCAGCAACTGGTTTTTGGTTCTTTGTTGGGACATTGTTTTGTTTGTTTGGTGGGACTTCTGTTGTTGTTATTTTGTTTTAAGAGAGAAGACACTGAAGTCTTTGAAGCCTCAGTTGGATCGCAGCTTTACCACTTACGACTTGGGCAAATTCCTTAACCTCTGTGTGCTTCACATTCTTTATCCACAAAATGGGAATGGTAACAGTACCTGCCTCGCAGAATACCATAAGGATTTGCAGCATTGTCTAATAGACCTTTCTGTGATGATGGGAATGTTCTGAAATCTGTTCTCTCCAGTACAGCAACCACTAGCCACATGTGGCTATGGAGCATTAAAAATGTGGCTAATGAGACTGAGCAACTGAACTCTAAGTTTGACTTAATTTACATTTAGATAGACACATGTGGCTAGTAGCTGCAATATTGGAAAGTGCAGATTTAATGAATTCACACATGTAAAATGCTGTACCTTGTATATAACAAGTATCAATAGATGCTGTCGGGACTGGGGATGTAGCTAAGTTGGTAGAGTGCCTGCCTTGCAAGCACAAGGCCCTGGGTTCAATCCCCAGCACCGCAAAAAAACAAAACCAAAAACAAAAATATATATGCTGTCTAGGATAGGGTTAGTGATGGCTACTCGTATTTCTCTGGCAGATAAAAGGTTTTTTTCTGTTTAATTGTTTATACAGCAGTCACACCTTGTTTTATTATAGTGTCTTTCTCCCCAAGTGAATGGCTATGATGTCCCTTACAATAGCTTCCCAGCTGCCCACTTGTATTTTGCTGAACTACATGGTAGCCAAATCCCTGGGGGGATTCATGGTCTGTCCCCAGGGGTACTGACTATAATGTGCTCCTCCCTTTGCAGCAGGGTGGAGATCACTGGTGGGTACTATGAATACATCGATGTCAGCAGCTGCCAGGATATCATCCACCTCTACCACCTGCTCTGGTCTGCCACCATCCTCAACATTGTCGGCCTGTTCCTGGGCATCATCACTGCTGCGGTCCTCGGAGGCTTTAAGGACATGGTAAGGAACGAAGTGACTTTCCATTTCCCAGTGGTCCCTGTTGGGTGTAGGGAGCAAGGCTATGCAATGGAGGAAATGGAGACCCATATTTTTTTTAAAAAAATGTATATTTTTTAGTTGTGGATGGACACAATACCTTTGTTTTATTTATTTATTTATTTGTTTGTTTGTTTGTTTGTTTATATGTGGTGCTAAGGATGGAACCCAGTGCCTCACACATGCTAGGCAAGCGCTCTACCACTGAGCCACAGCCCCAGCCCTAGCCCCATATTTTGAAGGGACAAATCAGAAGCAATTGTTTCAAGGGTGTAGCTGCCTTCAAACATCTCAAGTTGAAGCAGTGTCATGAGTCTGCAAATATTTCTTGTTAACATGAATTACCTGTGTTCTTGAGGCATATCTTGGGGATGGGATGGAAGGAAGGTGGGGTGTTTTCAGTTCTTCTATTCATACAGGTTATGTAAACACTCTGTCTTACCCCTCCCTGACATTTTCAGGAGAAAGCTTGATTACTTTTCCCCTTAACAACTTTTGGTAGAGAAGGAAGGAATGAAGGTTTTTAGCTGTAGGTAAGATTAATACTAGTCTCCCCCTCTCCAGGAATTTACTCTGGAGTTTCTCCAGATAAAGCATCTAGGCTCCTTTCTCATTTGAAGAGCCAGCCCCAGGCTAAGATGCTTGCCCAATCTTGCCTTCAACCTCAACCTCAACCTCAGCCTACCCACATTCCCATTCCTCTCTTCCAAATCTTTTCCATATATTTATGTGTGTCTGCAAAGGCACACCAGAATTCAGCACACAGTACGTATGCACTCTGTAACAGTAGGTTTCCTCTGTTCTTTGCTTTTAAAGTATTTCTAAGCATTTATTTGCTAATTCAATAAGTCTTCATCTTTTATTATGGAGATTATAATTTTGAGCTCTCAACCTGGCTTCATATTACAATCACCTAATGTGCTTAAAAAGAAAAACCCCAAACACAAAAGCCCAGATGCCTGGGCCTCTTCTCCAGAGATTATTAGTGATTTAACTGGTCTAAACTGAAGCCTAGGCATCAGTGACTTTTTTTTAAAAAAGCTCTCCAGGTGATTCTGATCTGTGGCCAGGGTTGAGCACCACTTCTTTAAAGGAATGTTCCACATGTGTTTAGAGAATTATTTTGTGCCTAAAAGGGATTTGCTTTGTCCCCAGAAAGGAGATAAGCAGCCTTTAGGGCCATGCCTGTTTCTCCCCATTTCAGGTTCCCCCAGGAAGTGGAACCTGAAAGGCAGTTTGTAACTTGATCCCAGACTGTCAAAAGGATGGGTGATGGAAAATGAAAGGTAGGATAAGGGAAAAAAAACTCTAGATTTGAACAGCAAGTCCCCAGCAGGACTGAACTGACTGGAAATACCGAGCATCCCTGCTGGTCAAAAGCAATTCTTTCCTGCCCACCTTCAGTTTGTTTTTCTCTTTTTTCTTTCCCTCTCTCATGTACACATTTCTCATTCACACTCCCCTCCCCTCCCTACAGAAAGCTGAAGCACTAAGGAGTCAGGGATGCACTAACCTAGGTGGTGCCCTAGGAGGGAGAAGGATTTCCTGTAAGTTTAGGCCTGAGGGAGCTTTTAGGTGAGAGAGCTGTAGGAAATCTTTGTGGGTTGAGGCTTCCTTTAGAGAAAAGAATTCCCTTGGAGACTTTCCCCTATGGGCAAGTGAAAGGACTGGAAGAGAAGCTTCCTAGTTGGTAGTTGAGGAGATTAGGACCTCAGGACTGGTAGGAGTTCCCTGACTTGTTCCTAATGCTTTCAGGCCTGGGTGGCAGGGCTGTCTTGATGCACAAATGGAGTAGATGGTGGCCACTTGGTAGGCTCTGTGGTGTTCCTGAAACATGCCTTCCTTCCCCAGTTTTACACTTTAAAAGTAATAGTGCTGAAGATATGACCGTTTTTGGAAAACAGGCATTGTCCTCTTTTTCCTTGTCCACTTTCAAAATGCATGTATTTAAAACAGGAAAAAGGCTAATATGCCACAGACATGCTAATAGCTTGTTCTACTAACGTCTCTGTGTGAAGGATTGGATAAGCTCTTTTTCCATGGTGACAGAAGGCGTTGGGATTTGAAGGCAAAGGGTACCTGGAGAAGATAACTTTTCTTCCAGAAATTTCTGGAAGTTGGGAAGTAGGAAGGATTGAGAAGGAGGTGCTATAAGAAATACGCTTCTGCCTAGTTTTGGTCTTAACTGCAGACCCGTTATTCCTTATTGTGCCCTTTAAAAGACAGAGGAGGGGGCTGGGGATATAGCTCAGTTGGTAGAGTGCTTGACTTGCAAGTACAAGGCCCTGGGTTCAATCCCCAGCACTGGGGGGAAAAAAAGATGGAGGAGGAAGTCACAAACATAAAATCAACCACTTTGAAGTGTACACTTTACTGGCAGTATATTCCCCATGTCACATCATGCAATCATCACATCTGTTTAGTTCCAGAACTTCCCAGTACCTGAAACCTCTATCCATTAAACAGTTACTCCCTATTCCCCTTTCCCTGAGCCCCAGAAGCTACTAATCTCCTTTCTGTCCCCATGGATTCGCCCATTCTAGATCTTTCTCTTCTTTTCTTTTTTGTGTGTGGTACTAGGGATTGAACTGAGGGCCTCACACATGCTAGGTCAGCACTCTACGACTGAGTTACATCTCCCACCCTTTTTTATTTTCTTGAGACAGGGTCTCACTAAGTTGCCCAGACCAGCTGCAACTTGCAATCCTCTTGTTTCAGCCTCCCAAGTTGCTGGGATTACAGGCACATGCCACCACACCCAGCCCTATTCTGTGTATTTTATAAAAATGGAATCATACAATATGTGAATTTCTGTGTCTGGCTCCATTCACTTATAATTTTTAAGATTCATCTACCTTGCAGCATATATCAGTGTTTCATTTCTTCTTATGGCTGAGTGATGATTCCATCATACGGGTATACCACATTTTATTTCTTTTTATCTGTTGTTGGACATTTGAATTGTTTCCAACTTTTGGCTATTGGGAATGTGCTGTTATAAACATTCATATAAAAGTATTTGTTTGAATACATGTTTCCAGTTCTTTTTTTGGCATAAACCTAGAGTTGGAATTGTTTGGTTGTATAGTAATTTTATATTTAACTTTTAGAGGAACAGCCAAACTCCCTCAGCAGCTATATCATTTTACATTCCTACCAACAGTGTATAAGGGTTCCAATTTCTCCACATCCTCACTGATAATTTCCCCTTAATTGTAGCCATTCTGGTGAGTGCAAAATGGTATCACATTGTAGATTTGATTTGCTTTTCCCTAATGACCAATGGGTATCTTATGTGCTTGTGGGCAACTTGAAACCTTCTTTGGAGAAACACCTATTTAAGTTATTTGCCCATTTTTTAATTGAGCATTTGTGTTTTTGTTGTTGTTGTTGTTGTTGTTGTTGTAAAAATTCTTTATTGTATCGTGGATATTAGAACTTTATTGGATATGTGATTTGAAAATATGTTCTCCCATTCTATGGGCTGTCTTTTCACTTTATCAGCAATCCTTTTATGCACAAAAGTTTTAAAATTTTATCTACTTTGGTTGTTTCTTGTGCTTTTGTTGTCATATTTAAGAAACCCAAAGGCAAAACCCAAGGGCATGAAGAATTTTCTCTATGTTTTCTTCTAAGAATTTTATAGTTTTAGCACTTACATGTAGATTTTTAAAATTTTTTCTATTTGTTCTTTTTAGATATACATCACATTAGAGTGTATTTTTACATATTATACATACATGGAGTATAACTTATCCTAATTAGAATCCCATTCTTGTGGTTGTACATGATGTGGAGTTTCATGGGTCACGTATTCATATAGGAGCACAGGAAAGTTATGCCCAGTTCATTCTATTGTCTTTCCTAATCCCATTCGCCTCCCTTTCCTTTATTCCCTTTTGTCTGATCCAGTGAACTTCTATTCTTCCCTCTCTCCTGCCCCCTTATTGTGTGCTAGCATCCACATATCAGAGAAAGCATTTGGCCTTTGGGTTTTTAGGGATTGGCTTATTTCAGTTAGCATGATAATCTCCAGTTCCATCCATTTACCTGAAAATGCCATAATTTCATTCTTCTTTATGACTGAGTAATATTCTATTGTGTATATATACCACATTTTCTTTACGCATTCATCTATTGAAGGGCATCTAGGTTGTTTGCATAGCTTAGCTATTGTGAGTTGAGCTGCTATAAACATTGATGTGGCTGCTTTATGTAGTAATTTTAAGTCCCTTATGTGTAGACTAAGGAGTGGAATAACTGGGTCAAATGGTGGTTCCATTCCAAGTTTTCTGAGGAATCTCCTTACTGCTTTCCAGAGAGGTTGCACCAATTTGCAGTCCCACCAGCAATGTATCGGTTACATGTAGATTTTTAATTTAAATTTTGTATCTGGTGTGAGGTAGGGGTTCAATTTAATTCTCTTGCATGTGGATATCCAGTTGTCCCAGCACATTTGTTCAAGAGACTGTTTTTCCCCATTTTAGGTCTTAGTCCCCTTCTCAAAAATCAGTTAACTGCAGATATGTAGGTTTATCTCCAAATTCTTAATTTCAGTGTTATCTTTGACCTAGAGAAAAAAAAATTTGTTGATAGTCCGTCCTGATAAATGCAGTAGTGGCCCTAAACTTTCTAAAAGTATATTTGCACAGTCACTTTTTCCGATCTTCATTATTACTCTCATGAGTAAGTATTACTGTCCCCATTTAACAGTCGAGGAAACGTTCCAAGAAGGGTCAAATCACTTTCCCAGAGCTAAATAGCAGAACTGGGACTGGAGCCCAGATCTGTCAGATGCCAGAGACTTTGCTCTTTCCACTCCATCCCTGCTGCCCCTAACATTTGGTCAGCCCTTTCTGGTTCTACAAGTGTTGCAACAGACATTACCTCCTTTGTTTAGTTGCTTTAATTTAAAAAAATAGAAGTGAGTTGTTTCCAACTGTTGGGAGCTTCTTTAACAGTAAGGGTGGAGAGGGAGGGAAATACCAAGTACTATCAAATGTCAAACCTGAAAACACTGTCAAGGACCAGTAGAGAAAATGGAAGATGAAAGTAAAGATCAGGGGAGACAATACTTGATTTACAGCATGAGTGAAGACTAGTTGGGGTATAAGATGGGGCCACCAAGGAGGGACTATTACTTAGATCACTTTACTAAAACAAGAACATGAGGTACAAAGTCCTGAAACTACTCAGGTGAGCCTAAATAAAATCCTTGGCCTAGGACCAAATGTCATTGTTGACTGTGTGTCTCTTCCCTGAGTGGAGTGCCCTGGGGTCTCCAGGGAAGTTCAGGGTTGCTGGATGATGGAAGTCATTTCTAGGGAGTGAGGACAGAAGCCAAAGACTGTGAGCTGGCAGCCTTCAATAGAAGCTGCTAGGAGCCACCATTTCCAGAACTGTGGGATCCTGAAAGGTAAAAGGATGTCTTCATTCCCTGGGATCCTGAAAGGTAAAAGGATGCCTTCATTCCCTGACCAGAGGTGAAAAAGATCATAAAAGAAGTTTGATGAAGTATATGTTGACTAAAGATATGCAGACTTAAGAAGAATCTTTAAAAGTGAATAAATATTGTCATTTTTCTACTAACTTATGGCTCTGGTTTGGAGTAAACTAGAGACGAATAAAAGTAGCAGTCTTTCCAAAGTCCACAATCATTGTCTCAGAATTGACTCAGTTTTGTCTAGGCAAGATTGCTTTCACCATTCCCTGTGCTACCTAGTAATCTTTTGTTTTACTGGAACTCAGAATGCTACTGATCAATAATGGGGGGCTCACAACTTGAGCCCAAGAATTTTAACAAATACACAGAGACTCTCTCTTATGTGCACACAAATAGAGACAGAGCCCAAACCTGTTGTAAAATCAGAATTACTGATTTAAAATATAGCCAAACCATTTTGGGAGCCATCTCTTTTGCCTCATACCCTCCCTACTCTTCATGTCCCCCTTTGCCTCACTCCCTCTTCCTCTTTCTCTCGTTGCCCTGTCCATTTTCTCTACATCTTCTATCCGTGACTCTTTTCCCTCCAGTGGCTTTCCAGTGCTTGTTACATTTTCCTCTTGTGTTTCTTTCTCTATAATAGTTTCCTTTCAAATAAAATCTTGGACCCCTAGCCTCACTGAACACACAAACACTTTTATAGATATAATGGACGTTGTCGGGTTTTTCTATAGTTGGGCTTAATTTATTTGGATAAAAGAGCTGGTTTCATTCTGTAAGAGTTATGGGGGTGTTTATGATGGACAAATCAAAGGAACATGATTTCTGGTACTTCACCCAGGGGTAAAATTTTCTTCTTAGAATTCTAGTGGAGAGGTAAGGGCATTTCTAAGAGCTCTTCCTCTATAAAGCAAACCAACCCTTGGAATGGTCAAGATCTCACACACTAGAGAGTCTGATAATCATTTCTCTGGTTGTCTGTGAGCTGCATTGTAATGACTGAGGTTTGCAGCTCTTCAAACCACCTAGAGATGTAAACAGTAACTCACTGCAAGGAAGAGAGCATTAGAGCTGTGTTGAAACTTGCTGTAAGGAAGTTTCCCCTGCCAACACCCTCACAGTTGCCTGTGCCACTGCCAAAGCCGACCCACATATTTTCACGACTTGAGTGGAAGCTTCTGCTTTCTGCTAAAGTGTTGTAGACATGTTCCAGAGAGAAGACACGTTGATCTTTTCAAATAGCTCTTGATTATCCACATGAATGCAGAAGGAGTCAATGACATGGAAGATGGAAAAATCATTTACCCTACATCTTGACCCATATGGTCCAAAGCACAGTCCTACTTGGGAACTAATGAGCTGTAGTAACTTTCTCTAGATATTCTGTGGCCCTATTGAGAGCAGGGACTCCATCCTGAACATGATCGCTTTAAACCCTTGAAAGCTTGAAGGGCTGCATATACCATCAGCTTGTAAAAATGATAATTTTTTTCTGTGATGTTTTGTTTGCAAAAAAAGGATCAATATACTCTGTTTGGTCTTTCATGGCTTCTGTGTACTGCTAGCCATGCAGGGCTGGAGAGAAATTAATATCCTTCATGTCCGCAGGAAAGCTCCTAGTAAGGTTAGAATTTACAAGAATCCTTGCAACTTATACAAGCTCTTTGTGATTAAATGCATTCTGTCATACCAAGAGCAGTAGCCTGTTCAGCCTTGTCTATTTGACATTTTGCATTTTGAGTTTTTTCTTTTTTAATCTTTGTTCTTAAAAATCACATAAATAATTTCAATATTTATGTAGGTTTCAAATTTTCAAATTAAAAAGTTGCAGGAAGGACTGGGGATGTAGCTCAGCAGTAGAGTGCTTGCCTAGCATGTGTGAGGCCCTGAGTTTGATACACAGTACTGCAAAAAAAAGTTTGGGGGAAAATGGCACAAGGCATACTAGTTGTAAAAACTTGGTCATATATGGTGGAAAGTTAAGAGACCCTATTCTCCTCCCAATATTACTCCCCTCCCCAGAGGTAACCATAGTCAATGGTTTATTGTAAAGCTTTCCACATTGATTTCTTTGCATTAATAAATATGAATACATATATAACTGTTTGAATCTTTTTAAACATAAACTGAAATCATTCTGTATTAATGTATCACAGTGGCATTAAAAAAAATCAACAACATGACTTGGAAATTTTTCTCTGTCACTATAGGTCTATCTCATTGTCTATCAACAGCTACATGATATTCCATGGTATAGATGTACCCCAGTTTATTTAACAATTTTCCTAGTGATGAACATTTATGCTGTTTCTAATTTGTGTTTTTCTGCAGAATCCTACTCTCCCGGCACTGAACTGTTCTGTTGAAAATGCCCATCCGACTGTCTCTTACTATGCTCGTCCCCAGGTGGCATCATACAATACCTACTACCATAGCCCTCCCCACCTGCCACCTTATTCTGCTTATGACTTTCAGGTATGTTTGGAAAAAAAAGAACTCTCTATTTCCCTTGTTCTTGCTCAGGCTATCTTGTTTTTTCCCTCAATTCATTTATAGAACCCTCCCATTGTCTTCCTAATATATGTGAGGTAGCCAGACTGTATCCATGATTGCCTTTAGCAACCTGGAGGTACCAGTGACTAGAATAAGGACTACATGGGCAGGCAATAATGGGAGAGATGGGCAGGTGGAAGGCGCACAAGAGGGGAAGAAACAAAGATGAAAGGAAGAAAAAGGAAGAGAAAGAGGATATGACTAAGGTGTCCCAAATCATCTTGAACTACACCAAGAAGAAGATAAATTGGCTGGAAAATGGCAACTCATTAGTACATTTTCATGGACCCCTATCCAACAGTGGCTTTTCCCATTCTTCTGCCATGGGAAAAGGCCTAGCCCTGCTCCTTAGCACAAGGGCACTCTGAGACACACAAGGGTTTGAATCAAACCTGCAATGAGGAAGTTCCTTTTTCTTCAGACTTCCTAAGACTATATAGAGAAAATATTTTTGTAATACCCCTTTCCTTTTGTGCTGTATTATCACATAGGTCAGAAATAGAGTTACCAACTTGCACTTTCCCTTTTTCCTTTTGGGCTGAGACCTAAGTGCAGAAAAACAACCAAAAAAGGCACTTAATTAAAAGGGATTCATTGTGTACATAGCACTGAACTGGGTGCTTTATAGAAAAAAACAAAGTGATCCTTTAGGCATGTATAGTGATTGTGTTAGTCAACTTTCCTTCACTATGACAAAATACCTGAGATAAACAGCTTAAGGGGAGAAAAGATTTATTTTGACTTGCAGTTTCAGAAGTCACAGTTCATGGCCATTTGGCCCTGTTGCTTTGAGCCTGTGGCAGCACCATACATCATGGCAGGAGTGTGTGATGAAAGAGGTCTGTTCATCTCATGGTGACCAGGAAGCAAAGAGATAAGAAGGGGCCAGGATCCCAATATCTGCATTCACTGTCCCAGTTACCTAACTTCCTTCCCATCTCCTAAGGTTTCCACATCCCAATAGCACCACAGGCTGGGAACCAAGGCTTCAGTACATGGGCTTTGGGGGACCCTTCCATATCAGAGCAGTGATTCTAAGCCTTCTACCACAGAAGAGTGGGGTTACACTAAAATC
Source organism: Glaucomys volans (assembly GCA_020662805.1). Classification (NCBI taxonomy): domain Eukaryota; kingdom Metazoa; phylum Chordata; class Mammalia; order Rodentia; family Sciuridae; genus Glaucomys; species Glaucomys volans. Next base: position 2,624,586 of record JAJEJO010000141.1, on the reverse strand, counting down.
TGGTTTATTCACAATTCAGGGACCATAGGAAAAACCTTTTAAGGGATAGAAATAATGAATTTGCCTCTGTTGAGTAAGAGCCCATATATGCTCCAAGAGGACATAAAAACAAGAGTATTTTGCTGGGTGCTTCCAGTTAAAGAGCCGGTTTGGCAATACAAAGCCCTTGGGCAACCTAATTTCAGCTTCAGTTTATCAAATAATTAAAATGTAAAGACTCTATTCAGTTGAGGAAAGTATGATTGCATTTGGTTTAGATACAGTTTGGAGAGGCCTAAGGCTTTATACAATGATCATACACACACAGTATGAACATGGACCTGTTCACTCCTGTAAAAGGCAGTACAAGAAGGTATCCATTAAAGCTTAGAAAAATGTTAGAATTTGTTTTAAAGCCTACTGTATACTGAGATAGAAAACTCTGGTAGCTTATTATAGGCTGGAAAATACAAATATGCTCAAGAAGAGACAGATAAGTGCAGTACTGACAGAGGCAGAAGTTACCCTTTAAGAGAATTCAGGCATGTTAAGGCTTACACAAGGAGTATCACCATTCTCTTGGGGTCCCTATAATGAAACCATTTTGGGATAGGGGACCGCACATGGGTCTAGCCCAAGAGTCCACCTTCATTTTTATATCAAAGTAAATTACATTGAGTTTTTAGGAATTTATACTTTATAATGAACCCCTTAAGTAGGGACAATAATATCTCTGGTGATGGTTCTCAGAAACTCTAAGACAGGAAAACCCTCTTTGGGGTATAGAGCCATATCTCCATCATTCATATGTCCCTCAAACATTACCCCAGGAATGAAAATGAGGTTGACAGTGTCAATGATGACTTGGGCTTTGGGTTGCAGCTCAGTGAAGGCTTACTCTGTGTTCCCATGTGCCAGGAACCGGGCTAGGAGCTGTGGATATAGTGGGTGAATAATAGTACCTGCATTAAGAGATCTGTCTGGGGATTGGGAGTGGGAGGATCAGGGGATAGCAGTGGTAACTAAAAAGTAAACTATTACTCAGAGTGCTATAGAAACAGGGTACCTAATCCAGAGAAGGGATCCAGGTTTAGCCACCTAGTACAAACTTACACTCTGGGTTTATAACAGAAACTAAAGAGACTCTAGAAGCCTCTACTTTTTAATAACAGCTACTGTTCATTGAGCATTTACTATGTACCAAGCATTGTACTTAAGAATTTAACATATGTCATCATGCAGTCATTTAGTTCTTTAAGGGGGGTACTTTTGCCATTGCCATTTTTTAAGACAAGATGATTGAATCATGGAGAGGTTACGTGACTTCACCAAAGGGATAGAGGTGGATAAGTGGAGGGCAAGGATTTATATCTAGGGCTGTCCAATTCTGGAGATTAGCTTGAGAGGTTCTTTGAAGAAGCTGTGAATCTGAGTGCCTATCCATCTTTTCCCCAGTTAATTTAAAGATATTTGTACTTTTTTACTGGTTTAACCTGTGGGTTTCCTAAATCATGACCTCAGAAAGGGTCTGTTTACTCATTCTTATGAAATCATTAAATTGGTCTCCCCTGAAAGGGTTCCCTTCCTTTATGCATTCCCCAATGCAGGGGCTTGTTGAACACTTCTTATACAACTTCCCATTCTTTTTTAAAATTTTTTTGCCAAATTAATGTATAATTTTTTTCTTTTTTCTTTTTCCTATGGTTGTACACAATGTAGATTCACACAATTCATGGAAACTTACATACACAAAGGGCAATACTGTCTGTCTCAGTCTACTATCTTTCCTTCCCCCACCCCGTCCTGTCCCATTTTCCTCTACACTCTCCAAAGTTCCTCCATTCTTCTCATGTCCACCCTGCTACCACCCCTCGCCCCGTTATGTATCGGCATCCACTGATCAGAGAAAACATTTGGCCTTTAGTTTTCTGGGCTTGGCTTATTTCACTTAGCATGATGTTCTCCAACTCCACCCATTTACCAGCAAATGCCATAATTTTGTTCTTCTTTATGGCTGATTTGCAAAAACATTTTTTTTAGTTGTCAATGGATCTTTTATTTTATTTACTTATATGTGGAGGTGAGAATTGAACCCAGTGCCTCACACATGCCAGGCAAGCGCTCTACCACTGAACCACAACTCCAGCCCTAACTTCCCATTCTTGACCTAAACTCAAGCTGTCTTTTCTATACTTTATAGTCATATGGTGTTGGTCTTTAAGGGGATTTTGTTTTGGTCGATGGATCTTTATTTTATTTATTTATATGCTCATGCTGAGAATCTAACCCAGTGTGTCAAACATGCTAGGCAAGTGCTCTACCACTGAAGTACAACCCTAACCTTGTTTGTTCTTTTTAGATGTATATGATAGTAGAGTGCATTCTGACATATTATACATACGTGGAGTGTAACATTCTAATTAGGATCCCATTCTTGTGGTGGTAAATGATGTGGAGTTTCACTGGTCATGTATTCATATATGAACATAGGAAGGTTATGTCTGATTCATTCTACTGCCCTTCCTATTCTGATCCCCCAAGGGATTTTTTTAGAGCTTTAGAGTTTTAGTAGTTGTGTTCTTGACAAAGTCTTGTATGCATGGAATTCAGTTTCAGTTCGTATCCTTCCCCTTCCCTCCTCTCCTTCCTGGCATTCTCCTTCCTCTCTCTACTGATCTTCTTTTTGCTTATTTATTTATTTATTTATTTATTTATTTATTTTTGATTGTCTCTTTCTATGTTTATGTAAAAATGAAATCCCCTGTGGTATATTTATATATGCATATAGTATTTTTAAGATTCATTCTGCATTTCCTCCAAGGGAAATGTTTTTAAGTGATTTGTCTCCCTCTAGAACTTAGTATTTGCATAGAACTTTTCTTTTGTTCACCAAGATCCAGTATAGTCTAAGTTCATAGGAGGAAATACTAGCCTTTACCCAAAAAGGCCAACAGGCCAGGAACATCTGCTTATGTTCTCAGATTAATAAAAAAGCAGTCAGCAAATGCACACCAGCTCTGACGACAAAACCACCAGAAACACACACCTGCCCCCCAAAGTCCAGAGCTCCCCCATGCTCTTCTCTGATTGAAAAATGACCCAAGAACTTGCTAGAAAATTGACCTCCTTGATTTTATTCTGAACAACTTCCCCATTTTTGTAATTTCCAAATAGAACTATTTTTGTGACTTTGGGTTTGATGACTTCTATTTCCTTTTAACTCTGAGACCAATAGGAGGATGAGGACAAAGACGACTCCAAGTCATGCCCTTATTGCATAGCTGTCCAGTTAGGGAGCTTGGGAAGCATTTCTTGTGGAGACCTGAGCAAAGACTTGGTTCTGATCAGTTGGCCCTGAGGAAGTTTTGAGCATTGAGTGTGGGGAAACAGAACTTTTCCGAACATGGCACTCCAGTGTCCTTGCTTCTGATGAACTCCCCAGACTCCAAATCAAGAAGGACAGAAGCTGAGACTACTTTTCCCTCTCTGCTCATTTCCCTGGCACTCATTTCCCCACTGCCCCTTCAGCTGTAGTCAAGTCATCCAATATATGTATAGTGTGTTAAGCAACAGTTTCTATTTCTTCTGGGAAATTAAACCCAGTGTGATTTTATATAAACCCCTGAAAGTGCCCAGTCATACTTCCCCGTCTGGCATATTGGACCATGCACTGGTCCCTTCCATTCGGTGAATTGGCAAGTTTGAGCTTAAAAGCCAGTCTATGCAGAATGCAAATGCCTCTACTTCTGCTCTTTATTCAGCTCATGCAGGTACATTAGGTTTCACCTAAGCCACTAAAAATGACTCATTATCAACTGGGCCCATTTAATGAAAGGATTGCTTTAATCCTGGGGGAGGCAGTTTATGACACAGGTTGCTGAGTGCCTCAGAATGCTGTTGATGCTGTCACTCAACTTTCTCATTTTTCCCTGCCCTGCCAAGTTTTTCCTTTCTTCTCCTCCTTTCCCCCTGTTTCTCTGCTCCATTTGCTTCGTCTTCCTTTCAGCCACTCTTCTCTCCATCTCCCCAGCGTTTGCTTTCTAGGGCAGAACAGAGAGGGAATGTAAAGAACCAACAAATCCTGGATTTTTATCCTTGGAGCACAGCTTCTCTAGCTAGTGATTGTCACCAGCCAGCTCCAGGGCTCTTTTTGGAGTCATTGTTCCACAGTGCTCCTGAAGAGAGATGCATGCCTTCACAGAAATATATATTGATCTTGAAGAACATGGGCCAGCCATCAGGCAGAGTGGAGGCAGGTGGGAAAGGAGCGCCATGGTGCTAAGGGTGGTGTCCCTCTTAGCACCGTCAGCCTATAGGTCATCCATGCCTCCAAGAAGTGACTCAGGAAGCTAAAGGTGACTTAGGCCCAACAGTAGGCTACTTAGGTGCTCCTCATGCTCCATGGTGTGTGAGGATTCAAAGCTCTAATGTCAGACTCTCAGGCAGAAACCAAAACACCAGGCCAGTTCTCTAGCTGCAACAAAGCCCACTCTTTCCCAAGGTGCTTCCGTGTTGCTAGGGAACTACTCACTGGCACTGTGGTTCTCCTCCCACCCCCAAGCCCCAAGGGTGTGTGGACTACAGCCAGTTAGCTACCTAGCTTTGCCAGGAACCCTTCAATTTTATCCTTAAGACTCCCAATTTTGTCTTCAAAGGGAAGTGAGAATCACCTCCCCTCCATTCTCCCATAATACTTCCCAACCATGAAACTGAGAAGTGAAAACCCAAGGGCCGTTGTACCACCCCCTTTTATAATCAAAGTGTACAATTGCCACTCATGGCAGCTGCTGCCCACAGAAGCCTTTTAATGTCTCTCAGGACAGAACTGCCTTTAGCTCTACTGCAGGAAACTTGCTCCTCCCTTCTGTGGTTGGGAACACCTTAGACTGGCCTGTTGCCACCCCCCATCCCTGTAGAGGGATTTAGAAGGGCAGAGTGCCACATGCCTGGACACAGTTTCTTGGCCCCCAGGATGGGGGATTGCTTTCCCTTCTGGTTAGGAGGAGAAAGTTCTTAATTGAGGAAATAAAGAGAAAGGGACACTTTGGGGGACTGCAGAGTGGAAAATTAGGAAATCACTATATAGTCATGTGCTTCATAATGTTTCAGTCAATGACAGAATGCATATACAGCAGTGGTCCCATAAGATTATATCACCTAGGGCTGGGGATACAGCTCAGTTGGTAGAGTGCTTGCCTTGCAAGCACAGGTCCTGGGTTCAATTCCCAGCACCCCCCCAAAAAAAAAGATTGTATCACCTAGTGACATTGTAGCCATCATAGTTTGTACAAATAGACTCTGATGCTTGCACAGTGATGAAACTGCCTAATGATGCATTTCTCTGAACATACCCCTGATGCTGAGTGACACATCCCTGTACTGATGTTTTAACAAAGGACATTTTTTTGGAGGAAGGAGAAAGCCTGAGTTTTTAGGAAGGCATCTGGCCTATCATGAGTCCAGTGCCTTAAATTGTTTTGCCTTTAAAGGCTCTCCAGGTTCTGTGACTCTGCCGTTCCTTCCCTCAGTGAAATAATGGATGGACTAGAGGAGGACAAGGAGGATGGTAGCTGTAGTCTCTTCTCAGTCCTAACATTATGTGTTAAGGGACAGATATTTCAGTGACTTAAGTAAGACCCAGAAACCTGAATACCTCATTCCCAGGAAAGCAGAGGTCAGGACAGGGTATCCAGAGAATAAGGCAGCTGGTCACAGGCTCCAGAAACCTCATGTCAAGGTGGACTTTAGATTGCTACAGGCCTGGAAAAATGACATGATCTACTCAAATTCTGGTTAGCAGCATAAAGTCCCAGTGACCGCTTCACACCCTCTCCCAATAGCATTTAAACTCTTCAGAAAATTTGGGATGAGTGACTTTTAAAAATATGTACCAGCCAGACGTGGTAGTGCACGCCCATAATTCCAGTGGCTCTGGAGTCTAAGACAGGAGGATCACAGGTTTGAAGCCAGCCTCAGCAACTTAGTGAGGTTGTAAGCAATCTAGAAAGACCCAGTCTGAAAATATAACTCAAAATAAAGGTAAAAATAAAATAAAAGGGCTGGGGATGCAGCTCAGTGTTCAGATGCCCCTAGGTTCAATCCCTGGTACCTAAAAAAAAAAGAAAAAAAATATATACACACACACATATATATGCATATATAAATATCAATTATATATATATATACATATGTATGTACATATACACATGTAGGAGGAGCTGGCATACATATATAAGTATACCAACTCCTCATAGAGCTAAGACACAACATAATATTTGTAGTTCTTCCATCCTGTTTGTCAATTTATGTTTGCTCTTACTCAGAGCCTAAAACTTCCCTCCAGTTTTCAGACCTCACTCCAGTCTTATTCCACCTCTGGAACAAGAAAATAGTACCCACATGCTGTGGCAGTATTCTTTCAAAATAGATTTTATTTTTAAAAGGCATGCCAAGTTCTTGTATACACATAAAGATATATTCACTCATTCAGGACTTATTGAGCACCTACTACTTGCCAAGCACTGTTCTGAACTCTGGGGGATATGGCACTGAGCAGAAGAAGTCAACTCCCTTGAGCACAAAGAGCATTAGGATTAAGGGTAGATATGGGCCAGGGAAAGAGAGGGGGAAATTACTCTTAACCTGCCAGTTCACTGGATATTTTTGGAATTTGGATCTGCTCCTTTCCCAAAGATAGACAACACAAAGTAAAAGTGAATCCTTGCTCTCTGCAACCTGCTCCTCCTTCTTACCATTGGTATTCTCACCACCATGCTTTTGTTACTCTTTGCTTTCCAACCTACCCTGAACTTGGGGGTGATGCAGTGGTAGTTCAGATAGAATAGAAAACAATGGAATCAGTGTCAGAAGATTCCAGATCCAAGAAAGTCATTTAATTTCTCTGGCCTTGTTTTTGTTTGTTTTTATCTGTGAAATGGGTTCCTGACCACTGCACTACTTCTCTGTGATAGATTCTTGGAGTGAAAACTTTCCCAGGAACCAATAACTTAACCTCATTAAATGTTCTTAAGGCCCCAAATACCTTTTTTAAGACTAGTGAGATGTAGTTGCCATAGCTCAAGGGAGACTTATTGATGGCCTGGGTTATAGAGGCAGTAAAGGGAGAGGTGAATTCCAAAGACAACACATTAGAAGCAACAGGATCCAGTGACTGACTAGATTCACAATTCAAGGGTAAGGAGACAAGAATCATGTGAGGCTTGCAGCCTGAATGACTAAGCAAACATTGGACCACCTGTTTCACATTGCTCGTTAACTTTGTAAGGTTTAGAAGCTCTCTGAAACAAATCTGGCCCATATTCACTTTTTAAATAGTTTTTAGTTGTCAATGGACCTTTATTTTATTTATTTATACATGGTACTGAGAATGGAACCCAGTGCCTCACATGTGCCAAGCAAGCGCTCCACAACTGAGACACAACCCCAGCCCCCATGTTCATTTTTAAATAGTAATGAGAATTCGGGGAATTGCAATCTCACTGTCTAAGCTGATGTTTTCTTTTTATTACACAGCATTCCAGTGTCTTTCCATCTTCCCCTCCCTCTGGACTCTCTGATGAGCCCCAGTCTGCGTCTCCCTCGCCCAGCTACATGTGGTCCTCAAGTGCACCACCCCGTTACTCTCCACCCTACTATCCACCTTTTGAAAAGCCACCACCTTACAGTCCCTAAAGACGAATGCCTGCTGGCTATTGAGATTTTTGTGGCTTTTGTATTTCTGCTTTAGTGGAAGTGTGTAGGGTACAAAATTTAAAGTGTGACTCTTACGCATAAAGTTTTGCAATGGCCTGCCAGGCTAGGGAGAGATAGGGATGAAGCTTATTTGCTATCAGTGCGGAGCAGGGGTGGCTAAGCTGAACCCAGCACTCCCAAGAAGAGCAGCTCACACTTTTAAGCAAGGCTGGGGAGCCAACCCAGCAAGAAGCTTGTCATGTTTGGACCTGCATTACCCTATGCTCCACCTCTGTATTCAGCAAAAGCATGGTTGCCATCTGTTTCACTTTATGTAAAGGAGTGTTGTCCTCAGGCTCTTGGCAGATTGCCACCCTAGCACCTTGGTTGAAGCGCCCAGCTTATAAGCCCTATCTTTCCCTACTACTAATGTCACAGTCCTTAAGGAAAATTTCCCAGCTGATGGGGCTACACAGTAGTTCCAATACAGAGAGTTCTGGCTGAGATTTTGTTTGCTTATCCGGATGTTGAGAAAAGCTGCCCATATCTTACTCCTTTCTTCTCTGTATTGTAAAAGTGGCTGTTGTGATCATTCAGCTCAACTTTTGTTATTGGTACCTCCTAAAGGGAAAAGTGCAATATTCCCTCATCTCGAGTAGTGGGACACAGGATTGATCTGGAAGCACTGAAATACGTAGCAACATGTAAGCTGTTTTAAGTAGATGTCAGTAATACATCTGATAATTTAGGAGACTGTGGTTCTACTACATGTTGCGTCATTGCAAAATGCATTTGCTACAAGAGATACAAATCTTACAGTTGAAATTCCAAGTTTAAAAATGCTAGATTAGGTTGGGTCGTGATATGAATTGTTACTAATCTTTGTGACTATTTAATCTTCAAATATTGTGCTTCAACCCCAGCAAACCGCACGTATCCTGCACCCCACCCTAAAAGAATCATCTGTATTTTAATGCCACTGCTCTTATTGGTCCTTTTTCTGTTGAGACCAATCATGACAGCATTCAATTTAAGATTATGAAAGTGTTACAATGCCGCTTTAAGTCTGCAAAACCTCAAATGTAGCCAACTTGACAAATTCTTAAGTGTTACGGTAGATTTAAAATCCATCTGGCACATTGTGGTATTTGTACAGTTCTTTTAATTATACATAGCTTTAAACCATCAACTTGATGAGTTTAAGACACTTTGGCACCCATGCCTTCACTTCAGAATGAACACTTTCATTAGGATCTTATGTCAACCCGAGAATTGATTGGTGTAAAGAAAGATTGTTAATCCTACACTTGTATAATGTAAAAATACAGGGGCTACAGGAGGGTGCCTAATTAGACAGTTCTGCAAACATGGAACACATACTGGAAAATTTTCCAGCCAATTTTGCTACCTCCGACTTGATGGATTAGAGGTAGCAGACAAATGCTGGTGCTCCCATCTACCTTGTAGACACCCGACCATCAAGAATCATCAAGGCACAACCAGTGCACTCATTGTTCACAGTAAATGTTTGCAAAATATCGTTTAACTTTCAGCATCATGTCTTATCCAGATTTCAAATCTGAAAATCTATAATCCATATGCATTATACAAAATCACTATTATTTTTTACAGTTCTGAGCATATTAAAATTCTATTGGATTTCAAAAAGGGACTAATAACCAATTGACTTACTATACAAACATCAACTTGTAATACTCAAATGAATTTTTTGCCATTTACACTTTACCTTTTGCTTTAGTGGATGTGTATATTTTTAAAGGCACCATTACACAGTATATCCTACATTTCTTAAAGTGTTAAGATTCTATGACTCATTTCTATGTATTTTTCTTACTTTACAAAATAACTTGAAACAGTATAGATTTTGTAACACTTAATTTCAGCAGCTTCTTTTTTATTACATTGAATTATATAAAGTGCATGTTACCTTAGAAAAATATTTGCTGCTTTACTCTTTTGCAAAACATTTGCTGTAATGAAGGAATTTGTATTTCCACTATGTATCCTGACTGCATTTTGTAATATTTACTGCTTTATTCCTAATTCTGCTTTAAAGTATTGAACAGGGCATGAAACATTAAATATTAATCCAGAACCTGTATAAACTGGATGTTGCTTAAAATCTGTATCACTGCCATGTTGGAAACCCAGACTGCTTTTGTGATGATTCAAATTAATAAAACTATCCTCCTATCCACTTACAGGTGTCCTTACAGTATCCACAAAAGTTTAGCAAATGCTCTAAAGTGACTCATTTTGACTATTATGGTTCAAAAAAGAATGACACATTGACTAACCAATACATAAAATCTAATGGAGCTGGGGGTGCTGGTGCATGCTTGTAGTCCCAGCAACTCAGGAGTCTGAGGTAGGAGGATCACAAGTTCAAAGCCAGCCTCATCAACTTAGGGAGGCCCTAAGCAATTCAGTGAGATCATGTCTCAAAATTAAAAAAAAAAATTATAAAAGGGCTGGGGATGTGACTCAGTGGTTAAGCCCCTCTGGGTTTAAGCCCTGGTAACAAAAAAAAAAAATCTAATGGGATATTTTGCCATGTTGTCATCAGAAACACAGCTCATTCCCCTGCTACAAAAATTGAAAAACAATGGAATATAAACACCTATAAAACTTCTGAAATATAATCTTATAAGAAATGCACTCAAAAGTTAGAATTAAAACACTTTATTTTGCCATAAGAAGCTCTATGAACTAATATCAGGTAATGGTTAATGAAAAGTAGAACTTAAAGTCATGACAGGGAAGATTGTACAAGTAGGAACATTATAGTATTAGGGGAAATGAACAAGGTTTCATATGACTGACAGAGGTGAGGAAGCCAGTGCTGTTGAATTAGCACTTAATTCTTTAGAATATGCATGCCTTGACGATACAAAATACCTTGATCAATGTTTACCATTTATCTTCTTAGTACAGTGGAAAAATGTGGCATTATTCCCTCATAGTGGTTGTAGATGGGGGATCATTACCACCCAAATGATAATCATCAATTAAAATGTTTAATCCTGCAAGACTGTTATAGCATTTAAAAATCTTTGCTTAGTCTGAGCATTTTGAGTAACAAATTTACTACTTCAAATAGTTACTGTCCAGAATATTTACAGGTAATTTCATATTAGAGCAAATTTGAAGCCCACCTGAAAGACTAAAGGAAGTTCAATGGCCATAAAGCTAAGTATAAAGTAGAAAAAAAACCCATGGTAACTTTTAAACAGCAGCTTGCTACAAATTTCCAATACAGTAAAGACTGGGAGTGAAGTTTTTGTCCAAAAGGAATATTCCACATGAACTCTTGAACTTTGAATATGGAAACGTCTAGAAAACATGAAGACCCTGAGACACATGCAAGTAAGAGTCTTCTAGCAAAATTGCAATTTAATTTTCCAGTTTTCCTCCTCCCAAAAAAACTCCATAAGATACCTTCAGTAGGCACAGATTTTTAAATTTTCATATTCAGAATTAGCACAGCAGCAGCAAATAATTATACCAATATTACACAGAATTGATAGTTTTCAATTATAGAATTAATTCCTGGTTTGTCATAATAGGCTTGCAGAAACTACCAAGTTTTTATTATGACAAACTAATTTATCTAGAGTTAAGTCTGAAAGATCTGGAAGCTCTGCTAGCATCAGTATCATTTACAATGGCAGAAGTAATTATGTCTAACTGCTGAAATAATATTAATGAAACTCAAACAAATTTCCACTGAGAATATTTTAGACTCAGAGAGTAATGTTATCAATATCTACACAGAAAGGAAACAGATATTGTGATTTCAGAGATAGAGTCTTAAGTTATAAGATGATTTCAAATTTTTAAGGTTTAGTTGATAAAATGGTTTGAAGGTCTAGACTAGCAACAGAAAAAAGATAAATGCACATCACTCCATCCCTTGGTAAACAAAGGATTATTTTTCCTTGTCCTTGTATAATTGCAAATATTGATGCTCAATACCCTCAGCTAGCAACTTAAGATACACTGAATGATTTATATATGAGAAGTTGTGATTAAAGCTTTAAGTTCAAAGTCAGGAAATAGACTATTTTTAAAAATACATGGTAAGGAGAAAGAAAATATCTATGTTGAACTAAGAAATACTTAAGGTTATGAATGACTAATAACTATGCACAACAATCTTTTTCAGTTATCTATTATTTTTTTCCTTTGCAAAAAACCATTTACAGTTCAACAAGTTAATTCTGTTATAAATGCTAGGCTATATATTTGTGCCAACCCACTTCCTTTTAGTACTAGCACTTAAGTTTTAACTTTATTTTCTAACTGTTTAAATATGTCATTTTAAAAGGAAGAAAGCTGGTATTTATTGTTGTCAAGATAAATGGGAATTGACAAGCCTATATACCATTCCATATGTAGTTTCCAATTGCTATGTTGTCATTTGGAGAGGGAATGGAACTTACTTTAGAAGGGCTAAAAAAGTAAAAGATCTTGCTGAAAGGAAAATACTAGATCACAGCTTCAACTATTCCAAATGAAAACTTCCTATACAGGATCTAAGAAATATGAATATTTAAAAATATATGCCAATAGCCTCCGCCCAAAATACATGAGTCTCATCTATGAAATCTATCATTTACAAAGATTTATACATAATTAGATTATGTATAAAGATTCATTTGGTGGCTTTCAGATTCAAAATTTCTAACATTTCATGGGAATATTTTTAACCATATCAAACAAAAAGGAAATCTCCACTTGATTCCATTCTCTTTCTTATCATGTAAGAGCAGAGAATTAAAAATAAGTGTGACAGGACTTTTCATCTCCTGTCTGCATTATGAAGATTTGTTTTTCCACTAGTTTTTTGCCTACACAGATCACATTGCAAAGTTAGAGTGGCCTAGCCACCAAAATCTTTTACAGACTATGGCAATAAAGGCAATGATTAATTCTAATTAACTAAAACTAACTCAATCTTCATACAAAACTTGTCTGCATGGCTATTTTCATGAGGGGAGGCAGGAGGTTGCTATCCATTTGGACTAGCAGAATACACAATCAAGTGGAGACTTAGTCTGAAATATTCTAGACCAATTTCAGAAGTTTTTTTATGTCATATACAAGACAACACACATTTATAGTCTCAATGTTAAGAAAACTGAATTCAGCAGTAAAGTGCTAACATGGAAGGGGAAAAGTTGTGTGACGTACTAGGGTATGCTAGTAACTCCAGTTATTTTCAAAAAACATTCAGACTGCTTCAAATTCTAGTCAGAAAACTATCTCTCCGAGCTTTTTTACTTTTGCCTCTTTTAAATGAGCTGAAAGCTAACTATATAAACATACTGGGAGGGGGGACTTCTCAACCTCTACTCAAACTTTAAGAAAAAGTTGCTTCTAAAAACCATCAACAATAATCCAACTAGACTACTTTCAGATGATATGGCAGATCAGATTAACTTGTTTTCACCTTAATTGGTTTTACAGGTCTTCTGAAATCCCTGCCCCTTAATCCAAACCGAAACTTCCTGATATTTCAAAGGAGTTCAGTAAGATTCTGGTATTATAAATTCAAACTCGGTACTGCCATCTGTTACATTCTGTTTAAAAATTGAATCATTTTCCTGCTGAATAAAGATATCTTCCCAGGTCATTGGCTTGTTTTGAGTAGATGTGGTCCCTACTGGAGGTTCCTTTCCAGCATCAACCTTATATCCAATACCATCATCCTTCATTACAGGCACAGTGCTTGACCTATCAGAAAGGTATGCATATTGTCTGATCTGTAAAGATTTGCATGGATGTAAACGGTAAAGCTTCGAGTCCCCAGAAGGATCTTGACTATGAACTGACTTTATATGTGAAGACATAAACTGATAGTTGATGAAAGATTTGCCACATGCCAAACATTGATACCTCCGCTCCCCTGTGTGATGAATTTCATGCTTTGTGCGATATTCTGCAAGAGGAAATACCTTCTCGCAGTAACGGCATGGATACTTCTTCTCCCAAGAATGAATATTAAAATGTCTCCGCAAGCTTGTCAGACAGACATATGACCTTTTGCATACAATGCAGATATAATAGACCCTTCCATCTACTATTAACTCATAGTGATCATCATGTTTTACTTTCATACGTTTGCTTGCTGACTCATTGCCAGACGTTTTTGGTATCTCATTCTCAAGTCTGGCCTCCCCTTCGTCAGGGTCATCTTTGACAGGGATCACTATGTCATAAGTATCTTCACCAATATTTGCATAAACCTTGCAACCAGTCGACAAGCCTTCAATTTCAGTAGCTGTGTCTAAAGTAATGATCTTCTGACCCTCCATTAGGTGTTTTGATCCTAAACCTGGATCATTAGTGTTTCTAGTAATTATGTCTGAAATTTTTAAAGAATTGGAAAGTGGTTCTTGCAGAAGTGTAGGAATCTGCATCTTCTGTATCAATGATCCATCAAAAGTGGTATTTTGGGAGGTATCAGCCTGTGGGACCAAAGATGTATTACTGACTGCCGAGTCTGGACTGGAGCTAATAGTGTCATCATCATCATCTATAATTTCCTCCTCCTCCTCTTCACTGGCTTTGTTTCCTGTTAAAACAGCACTATTTGGTGTCTGCTGATTCTGCATAAGTAAATTGATTGAAGAAGACATATGAGTTGGAAGTGAAGAACTGACATTTGGTGGTGTATTAAGTGGTGCCTGATTTAACAAAATAATGTTGGGAGTCAGATGTGTTGGAGCCGAAGATACCAGCATTTTTTCACTTCCTTGTGTCTGGCTCAGAGTTGCCTGATTCACAGGAATAGGAAGTTTCTGAGTAGGTGTGATATTTGTTAAAGGGGGAGAGTTATTGCTAGCACAAGGTGCAACATCTGAAATAGCAACAGGGCCTGGGTTAGGCTGGACCTGTGTCACTGCATTGTTACTCGGCAAAGTCTCCTTTGCAGGCAAAATCTCAGAGCAGAAAATGACATCATCATCATCATCATCATCTGAATCAGTAACAATGATCTTTTTCGTTTCATAATCTTCAGCAGATAATGAAAATGACTCTGTTATAATAGGCATTATAGTTGCCCCATTATCTTGGGTTTCATCTTTTGATTTCTGTATTACAAGGTTTTTGTCACTAGAATCAGGAGGCAAGGTTTCAGCATTACCATCCTGAGGTGTACCTGAGATGCTTTTAACCTGTGATAGTGGGACACCAAGCTCTGCTATAAATTTCACTCCTAATAACTGCCCTGATTTAATTAACTCGTCAAGTAAATCTGCTCTAACTCGGACAATTTTAGAACTATAGATATAATTGAGGATTTCTGCAAAGATCTCTGCTCTTATAAAGCTCAGTTCAACAACTTGCCCAGCAACTGAGAAGAGCTGATGGAAGTATGTACTAGAAGCTGAAAGAATATTCCTGTGGGCCCGGAATTTTCGGTCTTCCACAATAACAGTAACATCACAAAAGAGTCCATGGCCTCGTTGCTCATTCAAGGAGTTCAGCAGACTGCCAGAGTACTGAATGTCTGTAGCAGAAATCAGTTTTCTACTCTCCATGCCTATAAGAGAAAGGGAGGGGGAGGGGACAGGGGAGGATTAGGAAGAAAAAACAAAAGTACTTTTATTATTCAGTATTTAAGTCACAGAATCATTGGTTTATTCAAGTTTTAACTAAAGTTTGGCATAACTTTTCGGCTTTTTCATAAACTGTTCATACAGACTGGCTTTTGGACCATGTATCAAATCTCATGACTTCCTCCTGAAAAGAGTCAAGCAAATTTTAAGATGCTAGACAGATTTGAACAGTAATCTCCATAGTCACCTTCCTTTGAATCTGATTTGTGCATCTCCACTAAATGTTTTTTAAAGATTAGAATTCATTTACTTAGTCCTACTTTGGGGTTTCCTCCTCAAGAAGAGCTAAGAGGGGTTTTTTGTTTTCTTTTCCTTTTTGTTTGTTAAGGGTACTGGGGATTGAAGCCAGAGGCTCTCTACCACTGGGCAACATACATCCCCAACTCCCAGCTCCCCTTTTAAATTAAATTTTGAGACAGTTTTGATAAGTCATGGAGGCTCACCTAGAACATGTGATCCTGCCTTAGCCTTGTAAGTGCTGGGATTACAGGTGTGTGCCACCGTACCTGGCAAGAGTTAATTTGGCTGTCTTAAAATTGTTTTAAGGAAAAACTTCACCATAAATGCATAACAGTTATTTCATCTGTAAATGAATGATTTAAATGTCAATGTTCAATACTGAGTCTGAAATATATACTCTTCCTAAATTTTAACTATTTTTAAGATTATATTAAAAAGTTCCTCTCTGCAGCCAATGACACATAAGAATGCTGACAATTATTATCTCACAACTTTCAATTACTTTTTTGTTCTTATTTAAATTGGGGTGCCTCATCTAGATGAACTATTAAAATACTTTTTTGTCCCTTCCTCTTTTTTCATCTCCTTGCCCATCCCCCTCATCTCTCTACCTTTACAGTAGAGAGTGGAATGTTAAAAACAGTGCCAAGTCAAGTCCATTAACAAATGCTATGGTGAAAAAAAGACACTATAAAAGGAAAGCATACCATTTCTTAATGCTTATTTGTATGAAAAGCAGAAACATTTCACTTTGTTGGTTAAGAACTGTGTGCACTGGCCAGGCACAATGGCACACACCTGTAATCCCAGCTACTCAAAAGGCTGAGGTAGGAGGATTGCAAGTTCAAGGCCAGTCTGGGCAACTTAGCAAGCCCCTGTCTCAAAATGAAAGGAAACAGGCTGGGGGTGAAGCTCAGTGGTAGAGCGCTTGCCTAGCATGCACAAGGCCCTGTACTGTGGGGGCGGGGGGGGGGGATTATATTCACTGGCCAGGCACAGTGGTACACACCTATAATCCCAGTGAGTCAGGATGCTGAGGCAGGAGGATGGCAAGTTGAAGGTCAGCCTTAGTAATTAATGAGACCCTCAGCAACTCTGCAAGACCTCTCAAAATAATAAATAAGTAAATAAAGGACTGGGGATGTGGCTTGGGGTAGATTGCCCCTGGGTCCAATCCCCAGTACTCCAAAAAGAAACTGTGCACTGGTATGAAAACTTTTTTCTTGTCAAATGAGTTAGCAAAAAACTTATGGGAACAGAGGAGACATTACTCTAGAGTGTGGGGCATGCCACTAAATCACACTGCTGTGTACCACCTCCAAAGCACCTTTTCTTGTACTTCACAAAAGACATCTCCAGTAACAATGATGCCAAAGCTATAAAAAAAAATTCCCAACGCCCATATGTACATACACACACATGTATGTGGATATTATATATTAGCCATTACTTGATAAATATCTTTAGTAAAGACATATTTTTATTAATATTCTTTCCCTTTGAAGTTACCCAGAGAGTATCACTGTCACAGTTAACACACTTGAAAGGCAGAACATCTCAAATTTTTAAAAATTATAGCTTAAGAACAAAAAAATGGACAAAAAGCTTAAAAAATCAAGGATATAAAACATCATCTGTTAGGTGTTGCATGGTTAACTGTACCAAGGAATTCTAGGTTACCAAAGGCATTCATCAGAAAGGGTGACCTTTGGACAACGTGCCAACAACCAGAGATTCCAAAATATGGGGATTTCGACAGAAGTCACTTTTAAGAGGAGAGACAGGCTGTCTGAATATAGTCCCACAATTTTTGTCGTTTGCAAACAGATGTTCCCAGTATGGGAAAGCGTCAAATGTAAGTCTAGGTGACACTGGGACTTGGTTTCATTTGATTTGTGGCCCCCTCCTGCCCATCAAGGTGGGCCCAGGTTAACACAAGTTGGTCTGCACCCTTCCTCCACCAAGATTTGCAACCTGACTGTGTTAAAGCCATTCCACCTCATTGTGTGACAAATCCTTGACTGAGGGCAGGTTCAGCGGGGTTGGTGAAGGTGAAAGAGAAAAGCCATCCGCGAGGGAGTGAAACAAACCGACACGCGGCTCCCTGCAGCAGCTGAACCCCCATCTCCCTTCCTCCGCCTCCTCTTCTCCATTTGCACCCTGCCAGCTGCAACCGACGTTTTTTAACCCCATTTCACGTGGGAACCCAGCTTCTTGCAAATACAGATAGATGGAGGTACAAACAGCGGAGTGAGGGAGGGAGGAATAGAGGTGCCAGGGAAAGTAGAGGGTGGCGAACAGTAGGGTGCGGTGTTGGGGTGGGGGGGCGAGGCGAAGCAGGCGGCATTGTTATGCCCCGGGAAGGGGACGGAAGGGGAGGATGGGCCAGGCAGGAAAGCTCCAAATCAAAGCAGGGGGTAGGCGGAGAAAAAGAGGCCCCAAAAGGAAGGCAGCGGGGCGAGGTAAAGCCAAGTGGGTTTCTCTGGTGGGGTCCCCACGCCCTGGGGCCTACCCAGGGCACCGGCAGCCCTTCAGCCCCTGACGGCGAAAGGGACCGCGCCGCGGCCCTCCGGGTTCTTCCCCTCCTTCGATCCCCGGCCCACACAAAGAAAGCCGGAGGAGCGGAGCCTGAGACTCCGCCGCTTCCTGGTTCAAGTGAGGCGAACGCAAACGCAGGCGCGGCCCAGGGACCAAGGAGGCAGGCGCGCTCCTTCGCCCCCTCCCGGATTGGGGCCGGGTCCTCACCTGCTTCCTGGCGCCGCCGCTTCTCCTCCTCGGGCCGCGGAAGGGTGGGAGTCCTCCAACAAGAAGAAGCCGGACTCCCGGGCGATTCTGCTGCTTCTTTAAACGTCGCTCCAGTCTTGGTCGACGTCGACGCGGCTACCGCCTCCTGCCGCCACGGCTGCTACAGCTGCCCCACGCCACCGACAGAGGGCACAGCGCGGGGGCGAAGCGCTGAAGTCCGAGGCGCCCTCCTCTTCCGAGCGCAGTCCGAATGTGTCCGGAAGGCCCCGAGCTCAACGCGACTCCTCTTCGGCTCCCTACTCAGCCTTCGGCTCTTTCCGCAAAGCGGCGGAGGAAGACTGCGAAGTTCTTGAAGCTCTTTCCGGAGGGTGAAAGGGTGGGAAAAGGAAAGGGAAAGATCAGGTAACGCAGCCACAGGCGGTGGCAGTGGAAGGGGTGCTAGTCGCGTTCATCTAAATTCAGTATAAGCTCATAGGACATTGAAAAAACCCAACTTTTAGAGACTATATGGATTTCCTTTCTTTTGCAAGTTTGAATTCTCTATATTTGCCTGATGGACCATCTTGATAAACCACCTTGAAATATAATTTGAATAAATAAAATTCATCAACTCTTGATAATACAAGTTTTAGGATAACAAAGTAAGTTACAGTTACTATTTTTAAGGAAGAAATCTAGTGTTTGAACAGGTACTGTCTTCTTAATCGAATGCTAAATGGTGCAGCACTATGTTAAATCCTTCATTTCGACTAACATTTATTGACCACCTGTCTGATCTGTAGCTTGTGCAAGGCTCTGTGGAATACAAAAAGGAAAGCCACGGGTCTCTACCTTTTCAGAGGACTCAGTACATAGGCACACAAGCATTGACAAATTTGTAGAAGGTATAGAAGCACAGAGAAGGGAATAACCAACTGAATATTACCATTTGAGCTGTATCTCAAAAGGTGAATAATATTAACATTTGCATTGTCAGTTTATTATCATTTCCATAACATTTCATCCTCAAAGGACTTTAGGGTCTGACACATATTAGGCTGTCAGTAATTGTTTAGTGAATGAATTATGAATTACATAACTTTAAAAAATCCTCTGGTAATGCCCTCCTAAGTACCATTATGAGTGAAACAACAGGATGAGTGTTTGGAAAGCAAAATATTTCCCTTTAGGCTGATTATTGAGCATATTCAACTCGGGAAACAAATAGTAACTTTTCTGCTGCAAGTCCATTCACTACCTGCATTTTATTTTTAAAAGATCTGTATAGGATAGAGCTGGGGATATGCCTCAGTGGTAAAGTTCTTGGCTAACATGTGTGAAGCCCTGAGTTCAATCCCCAGTGCTGCAAAAGAAATGAAATGATGTATAGGATAATAATGATCAGTCTAGTTTCCAAAAGCTTGAATGCATATCTATTTACCTCTTATTTGGAATTTCTGTGCTTCTTTCTACAAAAATATTGCTGAAAATGTCCATCGGGACACTCTAGTGTGAAAATAGAGGTAACTATATCTAATTTCCTTAAGTAGGAAAATTTATCCCTTATCTATTCTATATTCTCCTCAATCAAGTAAAGCCACTAATAATAAAACATCAAAGTGGTGCAACAGAGCTTTATTTTCACTTAAAAATGTGAAATTCCTTAAAGTCTTCTCCAAGACTCTGTATTTTGGAAATTATTGCATATTGATTTTTCAATTAGTTTGATTGGTATGATTATGTTTGAAGATTTAGTCAAGCAATACCAGCCTGGTTTTACTCACCAATCAGGAATAATAAAACTAATGCTACCCCAGATGTTTTTTTTAATCTATCTTTTTTTAATTGGCTCTTTTTAGTTATATATGACAGTAGAGTTCCTTTTGATAAAATTATACATGCATGGAATATATCTTATCCTAATTAGGGCCCCAGTCTTGTGGATGTATACAATGGTGGAATTCACTGTGGTATATTCATATATGTACTTAGGAAAGTTATGTCAGATTCTTTCCACTGTCTTTTCTATTTGAATTACTGATTTTTGTATTAGGACTTAAAATTATTAAAATTTTACTGTTTACTGTTTACACATTTCACAGGAAATAGGAGTGTGCTGTTGTAAAGTAAACTAAGACAGATTAGTATTTTCTTAGCAGTTGAGCACTTGAGAAAACTAGTTAGCAGATTAATGACCAGTTTTCTGAGTTGCACTTCCCAAAAATTTAGTAGAAAAAAAAAAACCTTAGGAAATAGGACAAAGTATATATTGAAAATTTAGAATCTGTTTATCTTTCAATAGTTTAATGGAAACTAAAATGAGATATATCTTTGAGATAGAGATTACAATGGCAGTAGATGCTACTCTTGATATCATATTTGTGGATTTCCTTTCAGTAATCAAAAGGCACACTATAATTTCTTTTGCACCAGCATTAATATCACCAAGGCTACCAACAGAATGAACTTGTCCCTTTCTTGGAAGGGCTTCCAAAGTGTTGAGACCCAGCTGAGGCATGGTGAAAAGCTGTTCATCCTATGGTAAATGGATGGAACTGGAGACTATCACGCTAAGCAAAATAAGCCAATCCCAAAGAATCAAAGGTCGAACGTTTTCTCTGATGTGTGGATGCTAATTCACAATAAGGGGAGGGGGGGTAGAGGTACTTTGGATTAGGCAGAGGGGAGTGAAGGGAGGGAAGGGATATGGGAGTAGGAAGGATAGTAGAGTGAAACAGACATTATTACCCTATATGCATATATGACTAAATGACCAGTGTGATCCTACATTATGTACAACCAGAAGAATGAGAAGTTACACTTCATTTATGTATGATGTGTCAAAATGCATTCTACTGTCATGTATAACTAATTAGAACAAATTTAAAAATAAAGGTATTGATACTGTGAGACACTTAAAAAAAAAAAAACCTGCACGATGCATTTGGGGGCTGGGGATATAGCTCAGTTGGTAGAGTGCTTGCCTCGCAAGCACAAGGCCCTGGGTTCAATCCCCAGCACCCCAAACACACAAAAAAAAAAAAAATTAAAAAAAACCTGTTTATTCTAAAGCACAAGAAACCTCTTCTCTTCTGCTCATGCCCCTCACACTGCAACCCTGAAAAAAAAACCTGGAGTTTAAAAGCTACCTATAATAAAAGAAGATCAGGAAAGGAATTTTGTTTCTAGTCCAAGAAACTTGACTGGCCTTAATAATTGTCTTTGGGGCAGGATCATTGGGAAATTTCATTAGTTTTCTGTTTCTCAATGTATTATTTCACCTTTTACCTTCCTTTTATCTGAGAGTTTAACCCTACTTCAAACAACCAGGTAGATATTAAAGAGAAGAACCTGTGTCAAATGGATATGGAGGTATCAATTATTTTACATTCTAGAAAGGTTGTCCATTGGTTAATTATGGGCAAATAGATTTTATAACCACATTGTCAGTGTTTACTTGCCTTGTCCTTGATTGTGAATTCCATGAGTGCAATAACTGTCCTATTCTGTGTTGAAATGCCAAGAATCTTGTGGGTGTTTACTATATAGTCATTGATGGCAATAAAAGATTTAAAAAGTGATGTTCATTCCATCCCAGAGTCCTTCCTCTGAGTTATATTTAGGGTCATAGATTTGGTAAGGTCATTACACAAAAAGATCTTCAGCCTGATTCTTCATCTGTAAAATACATATAATAATACCTCCCCATAGAATTGTTTTGAGGGTTTGGGTTTTTTTTCTGTTTTGTTTACAATGCTGGGGATCAAATCCAGAGTCTCACCCATGCTAGGAAAGTGCTCTGCCACTGAGCTGCATCCCCAGCCCTGTTTTGAGATTTAAATGAAGTAACCATTTATAGTGTAAAACTGCTTACAGTTTCCAGAACATGCCAAGCTGCCTACTGTCCAAGTGTAAGCCTGGAACCCTGAGCCTGGATTAGTTATTCCCCTGTTTCTACACAGCTACACAGCTACACCTCACCCCACCCCTCCTGTTTGGCAATTACCTGTTTTTTGTTTCTTTGTTTTGGGGGTTTTGGCCTTCCTTTCCTTTCCTTTCCTTCCTTCCTTCCTTCCTTCCTTCCTTCCTTCCTTCCTTCCTTCCTTCCTTCCTTCCTTCCTTCCCCAGGGATTGAACCCAGCAGTCAACCACTGAGCAACATTCCCAGCCCTTTTTATGTTTGTTTGTTTGTTTGTTTTTGAGACAGGCTCTTGCTAAGTTGCTCACTAAATTGCTGGGGCTGATTTTGTATTTGTGATCCTCCTGCCTCAGACTCCCAAGTCACTGGGATTACAGGCATGCAGCACTGTACCCAGCTGCCTGGTATTCCATAAGAACCAAATTCAGGCATTAATTTGTGAAGCCTGCCTTAGCCCAATAAACAGTAGATATGTTTACTTAATGTTGAACAAGTGAGAATCTAGACCCAAGTAAATGCTAAGTATATGTTTGCTTTCTCATCACTACCCCCTGTTCTGCTTAATCCTACAAATCTTTAAGTTACCTGTTTAATGCTGTTAATTGCTCTTTTCTTCTTAAAACATTCTAAAGTCAACTGGATAGGCATATATAACCCTCCTTCTGGGGAAGAGGGAGTAGATAGTTGCTAACAATAACGCACTTTACAAAGCAATAGACATAACAAACATAGAAAAAAAAAAGAGGGAATGTACTATCCAGGAATCATTTGTGAAAAATTACTTGGCAGTTTGCAGTCAAACCAAATAAGAAATGAGTCAAATAATGAAGAATGGAGATTTTACAGTGAGACTATCTATTTAAAAGAAGGATGTGTTGGTAAGCTTTTTGTTGCTGTGACCAAAATACCTGACAAGAACAAGTTAGAAAAGTAAAATTTATTACGGGCTCGTGGTTTCAGAGGTTCAGTCCATGGTTGGCTGACTCCATTGTTCTGTGCCTGAGTGAGGCAGAATATCATAGCAGGAGGGCATGGCAGCCAGGAATCAAGAAGAGAGAGAGGAGAGGGACAAGATATATAATCTTCAAGGCGTGCCCCTAGTTACCTACCTCATCCAGCCATGCCCCACCTACCTACAGTTACCACCCAGTTATCAATTCAAATTATTAATCCAACAAATGGATTAATCCACTGGTTAGATTATAGTGATCATAGTTTAATAATTTCACCTCTGAACATTACCACATTTTCATATGAGCTTTTGAGAGGGCTCCTCATATCCAAACCATAACAGAGGACAACTAAGACCAAACAACAGGGTTATGACTACATGACAGAATGCAATGTCTACGACTTGACACAACAAACATTCATCCATTTATTTGTTCAATACATATAAACATATCATTTAGTACCTACTCTGTGCTGGGCACTGGATGTATATAATCATCCTCAAGTCAAAGTTCCAGTCTTGAGACATACGGTGAACACATGTGTTTATATAATTTCAATATATCAGACAGTAATAAGTTCCCTGAAGAAAAATAAACAGGGAAAAATAAAAGAATGAAGAATGATAAGAGTGCTAATGTAGATACTATGGTCAGGGATTGGCCTTTCTGAAAAGATGATGTATGAGCAAAGAATGAAATGAACTAAGGGTAAGAGCATTCTAGGAAGTGGAACATGTCAATGCCCTTCAATTGAAGACCATATCCATAGTGGACAGGTTGAGTTTATAACTCTTTGTAGGGAGGGCAAACACACGCTACAGGAAACTGGAGTGTCTCAGCAAGAGGATTTAAAAAGAACCTATTAGAGGATTTGGACAATTTGAAGATGGGTCTCAGGAAGAAGGAGTTTAACTCTGGAGTGGGGTCATGGCTCAGTGGTAGAGCTGTTGCCTAGCATGTGTGAGGCATTGGGTTAAATCCTCAGCACCACATAAAAATAAATAAATAAAGGTATTGTGTCCATCTACAACTAAAAAAATTTTTTTAAAAGAAGGAGTTTAACTCAGATGCAGGGGTAATTTTGTGATTGAGCATTTCAGTAAATCATATCTATAGCAAGGGCAGACTAGAGTGAGACTAAAGCTGTAATTGATGGGGCTGAGGTTGTAGCTCAATGGTAGAACACTTGCCTAGCATGTGTGAGGCACTGGGTCAAAAACAAACAAAACAAAGGTATTGTGTCCATCTACAACTAAAAGAATTTTTTTTTAAAAAAAAAGAAGCTGTAATTTGTGAAATAGCCGTTACCTATCTTGACCAAGAGAGGTTTTTTGGTTTCGTTGGAGTGCCATGGTGACCTTATTTTTGTCAGTGCTTAGACAAAATTATGTCGTGTTTCACTCACTTGGTGAGCTTGGCCTTATTTTAGGTTGGTGTTCTGTGCCTTTATGTCCAACAGAGGAATAACCCGATTAACTGTGAAAGCTACACTAGCTTCTGGATTTCAGGGACTGCCAATCCCCTTTTCTCAAAGAGCAAGTGAAAAGCCTTAGAATATAAGGAACAGATTTTAGAAGTGGTGAGAGAGGTGGGAGGAAGTACAACAGTGGCCATCACATCTTTAACAGAAAGGAGTCATTTAATACTGCATTATAATTACATAGGAAAAACTTACACTAAAACATTATTTGTTCTTTATTTGAAATTCAAGTTGTAAGTGGGTCTACTATATATTTTCTTTGTGCTCAGTCTGACAACACCACAATAAACACACTGTGGGTTACATAGGCAATACTTCGGATACTTTGTCCCTTCTGTTCTCATCAAATTTTTTTTTCATTCAAATAGATTCAGAAAAATATGTGACCACCAATGTGTGCCATTCCTACATATTATATATGTATGTATAGTCACATAATTGTGTAGATTATATATATGGTGCAGTACACACCCAATATGTATTGAATAACATACGCAAGGAAAGCACCTGAAACACGAGCAGAACTGAGTGTATGGTTGATACAGCCACTCTCAGAAGTGCATCCTGTGACCCAACGTCGTACCTTTCAGTTATTTGAAGTGGGAGCCTGAGAAAAAAGTGGTCTCTGGTTTAGACTCATGAGGAACCTAAGGATGAGCAGAACTAGTTGCAGTGGTGGCTTGCTTACTCTGATACACACAGCCCTTCACCTCCCCGGGGGACTCAGACCTTGTGAGGGCTTTTGCCATCATATTCACAAGGGTTTCCATAGCGTTGGGCAGTTTTGTCAGGCGGGTTCTTGGAGTCAAGGGAAAAGGAGGTCTTCCGAAGCTCTTGGGAGTGTCCCCTGTTTTTGTGGCTGCAAAAGCTTCAGTGCCCTGTTCTGCAGTTCTGAGGGTGGCTCCGGGGAGGAGCGCGGTGGGGGAAGGACATCGCAGTTCCTCAAAGAGCCCCAAACCCAGCAAAGTCACCCACTCTCCACGGGGCTGTCACAATTACCTCAATTTGGGGACCAGAATGGTCTCAGACATTAACTGGAGTGCCTGTTCCTGAAACTGGCCTGCTGCTCCTGCGTGCGGTCCCATTCTCGACGGGTCCACCGCGCTGCGGAATTTCTCGCTTCCGCCTCCTCCGCCTCCGGTGGCAGCTACTTGCGCTGCTAAGCGGGAGGTAAGCCGAGGCTTAACCTCTAGGCAAGGTCAGCCTGTGGCGGAGGGGAGACCGACCGCTGCACCTTCTCCCCCAGGTGACCGCTCGCTTTTGAACTCTGACCTCTGTTCGTTCGCATCTCGCTCTTTCTACCTTCCTTGCGCCCATTTTCAGCCTTTCCTTCAATAGATCCATTGGCAGCCCCTTCCTTATTCGCCCTTTTCCTCCCTTAAGTTCTCACTCATCCTTGGGCCCCTTCGTCGAGTTCCCACATCTTTCTCCACCCTCTTCCACCTCTGGTTTTGGACATGACCAAGACGTGAAGACCTAAGTATAGCATTTATTTGTTTTGTATTATCACTGTGAGCATACTTTTATTTTCCACTAGAGGGGATTCTTGGAAAGGAGAAGCCCTATTCATTAACGAATTCGCAATGCCTGGCACTTACTAGGTGCTCAATTAATGTGTGTCTTGAATGAATGAACAGACTGGTTTGAGATAACAGGTTGTGTAAGTGGAAGTTCTTGGTTGGGAATTCGCAAGGGTTGAGAGTAAGGGTGTAAATTGGAACAGAGAAAAACTTTCCTCTGAGACAAAATCATTGGATAAATGCAGGAAAAGAAATGTACTAAACTACAGATTAGGCTACCTTGACAAAGGTCTTGTTAACTGCTCTCACTCATTTTTTTGGCGGGGAGGTGGGAGTGGTGCCACAGATTGAACCCGGGGGCGCTTTACCACTGAGCCACACCCCCAGCCCTTTTTTCTATTTTATTTAGACACAGGGTCTTGCTGAGTCGCTTGGGGCCTAACTAAATTGCTGAGGCTGGCTTTGAATTCGCGATCCTCCTGCCTCAGCCTCCTGAGCCACTGGGATTATAGGCATGCGCCACCCAGTCTGGCACAAGTTCTCAATCTTGACCTTGAAGTAGGAGGGGTGGGTAAAATCAGTTTTCCTTTAAGGAGAGCAAATATTGGAGTGGAAAAAAGAGATGATTTTGAGGAGAAGGAAAATAGTTATAATTATTGCTAAGTATTCATATCTAATATTATGAGTATGTCAGGTACCAAAGTAAGTACCTTACACGCTCTATGTGTGAAAAGTGAAAAGATTGAAATATTGCCAGCATTGAGAGGTAGGTTGAAACTTAATGTGTCTTATTTCCGTGCTCCATTCACAGGCTGTTCTCTTCTGCCTGGTTTCCTTAGTTCCTGTGAAGGTGCATGGATAGTTGTTCAAATCAGCATTTCTTTCTTTTTTGGGGGGGGGGTACTGGAGATTAAACCCAGGGGCACTCCACCACTGAGCCACATCCCCAGCCCTATTTTGTATTTTATTAGAGACAGGATCTCACTGAGTTGCTTAGGGCCTCGCTAAGTTGCTGAGGCTGACTTTGAACTCGCGATCCTCCTGCCTCAGCCTCCCAAGTGCTGGGATTACAGGCGTGCGTCACCACGCCCGGCTTCGGCATTTCTTTAAGTGAATGAACATTGCAAACTCCTCTTCTGCAGTCTTACTTATATCACTCCTCTTGTTTTGCCAGGCTTCAATTCTTATCTGGCTGCTCAGGTTTTCTGTGGTTTCTTCCATTTGATAGTTTATCAGAATATTAAGTTTTAAGTTTTGAGGTTTATTTATACCAAATTTTATTAAAGTTTAAAATGTAAAGGGAGACCAAGACTTAACTGAATCTGTTGAATTTTATTTTATATAATTATATGTAGTTAAAATTTGTAATTGCATATAATAAAATTGGTATAAAATTATATATAAAATTATATTGTAAGTATGTATTTTAAAAAACAAAATTCTGACATTGAGACATAAATTACTTCCCTACATCTTTGAGGAGATTAAGTGAGAAAGACAGGGGATTAGAGAGCTGGGAGCTTATAAAGAATGGGGACTTTGCCCAAAGAATCTTTGTTATGGAATGATTATGCCCCCTTCCACCAAATTTATTTGTTGAATATCTAACTCTCAATGTGACTGGGTTTGGAGATAGGGCCACCAAGGAGATAATTAAGGTTAAATTAGTTCAGAAATGTGAGCCCTGATCCAATAGGAATGTTGTCCTTATAAGACTAGGAAGAGATACTAGAGATCTCTGTCTTCATGCACATAGAGGAAAGGCCATGTGAGGACACAGTGTGAAAGCAGCTGTCTACAAGCCAGGAAAAGTGCCTTTACCAGCAACCAACCCTGATGGTGCCTTGATCTTGGACTTAATAGCCTCCAGAATGGTGAGAAAACAAATTTCTGTTGTATATGCTATCCAGTCTGGTATTTTATCATGGCAACCCTAGCTAACTAATATAATCCTGAACCAGAGTAAGTTTTTTAAAAATATTTTTAAAGTATGTTAGAACATTTATTAAATTTGGAATATATCATCAATATTTTTATTGTTTTGGTTTTGGGTGTTAGGAATTGAACACAGGGCCTTCCACATGATGAGTGAACACTCTACTACTGAGTTACACCCCAGCACTCAAAATTTTTATTAAGTAAAATATTTTAAGTACAGTTCACATTTTTTCATTTTCATTTTTTCTTTCTTTCTTTCCTTCTTTCTTTCTTTCTTTCTTTCTTTCTTTCTTTCTTTCTTTCTTTATTTTTCTCTCTTTCTTTCTCTCTCTTTCCCTCTCTCTCCTTCCTTCCTTCCTTCCTTCCTTCCTTCCTTCCTTCCTTCCTTCCTTCCTTCCTCCTTGAGTTTTAAAAACAGAATACAGCCCAGGCATAGTGGCATATGCCCATAATCCCAGCACCTCCAGAGGCTAAGGCATTGCAAGTTCTAGGCCAACTTCAGCAACTTAGCAAGACCTGTCTCAAAGTAAAATTAAAAAGGATTGAGGATCTAGGTCAGTGGTAGAGCACCCCTGAACTAAATCCCCAGTACTATGAAAGAGAGGAAGGAGGGAGAGGGAGAGGGAACCTACTTAAGAATTAAAACATGTTGCTGGTCAATTTTTTTTTTTTGGTACTTGGGATTGAACCAGGGGCACTTTACCACTGGGCTACATCCACAGTTCTTTTTTATTTTTTATTTTGAGACAGGGTCTCACTAAATTGTTTAGGGTCTTGCTATAACAGGGGTGGAGGGAGGTAGGGGAAGAATGGAGAAAGGATGGATTGTATAGAGGAAAATGAGGGGTGGGGTGGGAGTGGGGAAGGAAAGATAGTAGAATGAGACAAACATCATTACCCTATGTATATGTATGAATATGCAAATTGTATGATTCTACTTTGTGTACAACCAGAAAAACTATAGTTGTACTCCATTTGTGTACAATGAACCAAAATTTACCAAAAAAAATCTATAAAAAAATTGCTGAGGCTGACTTTCCTCCTGCTTCAGCCTCCCAAGTAGTTAGGATTACAGGCATGCCCCACCATGCCAAGCTGTTTTCTTTACATTTTAATGTGTGTGGTGCTAACTGCTTCTTAATAGAAGGGTTTGGTGATAAAACAAAAAGTACATTTATATTATTTTGAAATTTTCTTAACTAACCCAGTAGCAGATATCATACCTGATAATAGTATTACAAAGGGATTTTTTGAAATGAATATACCAGTATGTTTCGAAAGTTTGTATTCCTACATACAATACTATCGAAAGTTTAGTATTTTGATTTTTTACTTATTTCTTCTCAGTGTTATAATATGTTTAGTCTTCCTCTTCTCTATTTCTGGGATCCACATTAGGTTGAATTGAAACAATGTGCTTGACAGGTTGTTATATTCCCTAAAAAGATTCTCCAGTGCCATCAGGAGAGGAGAGTCGGCCCCACCCTAATCCCTCCCCTCCCTATAGCCCAACCCTAATCCCTCCTGCGCCCTATAAATGCTGGCAGCAAAAGAACTAAAGCACGATTCCCCAGCACACCACTTTTAGGTGTAAGGTTGGTCGTCCCTGGCCAGCAAAAATAAAGGCTTCTTTTGGCTTTACGTGATCGGCTTGGATGACCTTATTTTCGTCGTGTACAACATTTGGAGGTCCCACCGAGATTTGATTTCTCACGCCTAAATTGACCTCCTGTGATGGTTGCCTGGGAGCCCTACCCTGAGTAGAGGGTGAAAGAAATTGACATCAAGACGCAAGGCTCACCGTTGGAGAAGTTCCATTTTATTGAACAATCACCAGGGTTATGTAGGGTGCAGTAGGGGATTTCCACAAGAGGCAGGTTGTTGGTAAGTGGTGGGGCAGCAAGCTTTTGGTTCCCTGCATTAACTGCCACCGTGTAGCTTGGTCATTGGTCTAAGGTTCGCGCCATTAGCAGGGTGGAGCAGGGGAACAACCCAGAAGAGAAGCTCGGCTGGCGCCATCTTAAATAAAGAAATGGCGGGGAAGTAGGAGATCCTTATATTCCTCCCTTTTTGTTATTTTATGTGGGATTCTGGACATCGTTCAATCTGGCTACTTCCTGCTGATTTTGGGGCGTCGTTAGGGGGTGAAAGGGACTCAGGGAGAAATGTGCTAAGGATACCCCACATTATGGCAGAGCAGACAGTAATCTCAGATGGAGACAGGTCGCAAAATGTGCCCTGTAACCATAAGTCCTGTACGGCTTTCCACCAGTCATCTGGGCAAGAAATGGTCATACAGAGCCAGGCATCGTCATGGAGAGCAGCGAGGAAGGTCATTCCTTAGAGGATGTGTGTGAATCCTCTGTGCGCAAATGCTGATAATACCAATTCCTGAGGAGAAGCTGATTGAAAGTTTGGTTAGAAATTTTTCTGACCTGGTTTTGAATGAACTTAATGAGTGCAGGACCCAAGATCAGCCAGACCCACGTGAGAGGGCAGTTACCAGGTGATCTTCGAAGTCCCGTGGCTAAGTTCTACAGTTTAACAATCTACTAGACCTGATTCACAGCAGTCCTCCTGTAAGGAGATCTCTGGAGAGTTACCTGAGCCAGGGAAGTCCTCCACTGCCCACAGAGAGTGACCAAGTGCCCCTACAGAGGGAGCAGCTCCTGCAACAGAGGTTGTTAGAGACACACTGACCGAAATAGGTAGAAAGGCTGCCTGTTTAGTTCGTGGGGGAGGTGACATAAAAGCCAGAGACAGACTAGTGAAACAAACATTGACTTAGGTGACATCTAGTATTGGTTTGAGGAGAGAGATGTGAGAGAAGCAGAGCTTCAAGGGTTTGCAGGGAGAGGAAGAACAAGAATATTTTGGTGTGAAGTCACGAACAGACACTGCTGAGGTGGGATCTGGACAGGCGTCCTTGAAACCGGATGAGGCGGGAGGTGGCTTTAGCCTGGAGATGTGAATCCAAGGAGTCAAATGGTGACCTGGACCTGGGAGGGATAGGTTAGCAGCTGTTGGAGTACATAGTATAACCCGTGTTGGGCCTTCCCATTTTGGATGTAATGAGTCTTTATCTCCCGGTGGACAGAAGTATGCAAACTGTCCAGGTTGTAAGGGAAAGGGGTTTTGGGATCTATCAGGATCAGGAAGAAGCCAATCTTGATATTTCCATAATTCAGCCCGAACATGGAAAAGAAGAGGCAGGGAATATTGGTCGGGGATGGGCCAGGCTGAGGGATTGATGTCTGGGGGACCGAGAGGACGGCCATACATAAGTTCAAAAGGGGAGAGAAGTGAAGGTTTCTTAGGTAAAGCCCTTAAGCGAAGTAGAGCAAGAGGGAGTAAGGTAACCCAATCCATGCTAAGTTCCATTGTGTGAGCACTTCCTTGATGGATCAATTAGTCGTTCAACCTTCCCAGAAGCCTGGGGGCGGTAGGGGCAGTGAAAATGCCAGGGAAGAGACAGGGCCCAAGCAACAGATCGGGTCATTTGTGAGATGAATTCAGGGTCATTATGAGATTGGAGAGAGGTAGGCATCCTGAATCTGGGAATGATTTGGTTGAGTAATACACTGGCTACAGTGGAAGCCCTCTTGCTGGATGTGGGGAAGGCTTCTACCCATCCTGGAAAGGTATCTACCATTACCAGAAGGTATTTAAAGTTTTTGACCCTGGGCGTGTTAGTAAAGTCGATTTGCCAGTCTGCAGCAGGGATATGTCCATGGGCTTGGTGGGAAGGGAAAGGTTTTTAAAGGGGCATTAGAATTAGTACGTTGGCAGACACGACATGAGGAGGAGATTTGATGCAGAAGAACCCTGTCCTCTGCTGACAGGAGGAAAAAGGAACGGAGAAAGAGTTCAAGACTTTGAGGACTTGAATGAAATAGGGAGTGGAGAAAGTGGAAGAGTTGCTCTTGTTTGTCCTTGGAGTTAGGACCATGGTCCTGCTCAGAGGGCATGAGCACGAGCACATGGGATGAATTGGGAGATTGTAGGGCTGCCGCTCACACAGCCGATCAGCCTTGGAATTCCCAGCAGTAACAGGGGACGAATCAGATTGGTGGGCCCGACAGTGAGTAATACCCAGTTTAGATGGTAATCTGGAAGCATCATTACTGAAGTGCCCTTGGATGTTAGTAGGCCCCTTTCTCTCCATATGGCTGCGTGGGATAGCAGGATATGGAAGACATATTTGGAGTCTGTGTATAGGGACAAAGTTTTCCCGACTGCGAGTTCACAGGCCCTAGTGGCCGTGATTACTTCAGCCTGTTGGTTGGTGGTGTTAATGGGGAATGGGTTTGCCTGGATAACTGCTGAGAGACAATGGCATATCTGGCCCTCTTTATCCCATCCTGTGTGAATGCACTTCCATCCAAGAACCAAGTAAAATCGGATTGGGGTAGGGGGCCCTCAGAAATAGAGATGGAACATGGTAAAAAGGTCTTCAGAGCCTCAGTACAGTGGTGCACAGGCGAGTCGAGTGAATCAGAATTGACAGGAAGCAGCGAGGCAGGATTCAAAGGAGGACAGGTTTGGAAGGTCTGGAGAAAGGATACAAGTAAAGAAAGTATCCAGGAAGTGGGGAGTGTCTGCAAGCCTTTGTAAGTCAGTAAGTCTTTCAGGTGATGTGGAGAAAGAATTGTGAGTGGAGAGCCAAAGGTAAGTTTGTTAGCTTCCTTTTGGAGATTGTGACCTGCTGCCAGTGCTCATAAGCATGAAGGCCAGCCTCTAACAGTAGGATATAACTGTTTGGATAAGTAAGCCACGGGGGCAAAGGTAGGGCCATAGTTTTGGCCCAGGATACCCAAACTGTGGCCCTCCTTCTCATGCACATAAACGGAGAAGGGACGCATAAGGTCAGGCAAGTACAAGGCTAGTGCTTAGAGAAGAGCCCTCTTTAGGGTCTGGAAGGGCCATGGAGGAGGACAAAGTTTCATCCTGGAAGCCATTAGCTAGATCAAAAAGAGGTCTTGCCAGGAGAAAGTCGTTTTTGGTGTTGGCAGAGTTTCAACGAGAAGTTTCCTATCAGTAGTAATGGCCTTTTTCCTTTGGGAGATGGAAAATCTCAAATAGGTAACCTTGGGACAGGAAATCTGAGCTTCCTGTGGAGAGGCGCGATACCCTTTTTGAGCTAAATAGTTGAGTAATTTGATAGTATCACCCATGGAAGCATGTTCTGAAGGACTACAAAGGAGGAGATCATCCACATACTATAGAAGAGTCGATTTGGGACATTTAGGATGAAAATCTTGCAAATCTGTTGCCAAAGTCTGCCCCAAAAGATGGGGGCTATCTTGGAAACCCTGGGGGAGTACTGTCCATGTAAATTGTTGAGAGTGTAGTGGGGTCAGTCCAGGTGAATGCAAAAATATCCTGGGATTCAGGGGCAAGAGGAATAGAAAAGGAGGCATCCTTCAGATCAATGACCATGAAGTGGGTCGCTGTTGCGGGAATCTGAGATAACGGAGGAATTTTCACCAAACTCACGGGAACTGGAAAATGATCCCTTTTAGGATGGGGATCTATCGGCCCATCGCACTCAGAACAAAATGGGAGGGTGAGTTCGTCAGCCAGGAAAGCCAACAGGAAATGTGGGGTGGTCAAGGTGGGCAACTGCATAGAAATGGTGGTTTTCAGTATTGAAAGAATGTCCCTTCCGAGGAGTGGCACCGGGCATTGAGGCATTACTAGAAAGGAATGTGAAAATGGGAACCTATTAATAGAGCACAGCAGTGGAAGAGTTTTTTGAGGCTGTATGGTTTTCCCTCCTACCCTGACAATAGGAGAGGACGACAGCACAGTAGGCCCCCAGAACTCCCTCAAAACCAGAAAAGTAACCCCGGTATCAAGAAGGAAGTTGATTTGGCACCCGTCTACTTGAATTTGTACCCTGGGTTCCTGCCTGTTGATGGTAACGGCTGGGGAGGAGGACCCAAGGCCCCATCAGTCATTGAGCACTATGCCCAAGAGGTCGGTAGGGCCTTTGGCCGTAGCTCCCCTGCGGGAACTAGGACAATCAGAACCCCAATGACCCATTTGCTGACATTTGAGGCAGGGTGTATGTGGGGTCCTAGGAGTTGGGCATGCTTTAGCCCAGTGACCCTCCTTGTCTCACTTAAAACAGGCACCCGGGGGAGTTTTGGTGCATGGCAGTTGCTGACGTCACATTTGAGGGATCCTTTGAAGGAACTGGGCAAGCATTTAAAACTTGCTCTGTTCCGCCTTCTCCTGTCTTTTGTATCTACGGCGCTCAATCTCCTCATCTCGATTGTGAAAGACCTTGAAGGCCATGGCTAAGATTTCAGTTTGGGGAGTTGTGGGTCCTTGTTCAAGTATTTTAAGTTTGGCTTTGATATCAGGATAGCTCTGTGATAGGAAGTATGTCATAAGGACATGCCGGCCGTCAGGGGTTTCAGGGTCTAAGTTAGTGTATTGCTGTAGGGCTTTAGTGAGCCGATCTAAAAATTCAGAGGGGGTTTCATCCTTCTTCTGAATAATTTCCTGTATTTTTTGAAAATTGACAGCCTTGCGTGCTGCCTTTTTTAGGCCTGCCACAATGCATGCGGCAAATTGATCTCTAAGTTGTAACCCAGCATGGGTGTTCCCAATCAGGGTTTTGCTCTGGTACTACATGAGGTCCGGTCTGATGCGTTTCATCAGCGTGTGCCCTAGCAAGTTCCCAGACCCTGGTGCTCTCCTTGAGAAGGAGAGTATTGGCTAGGAGCATGTATATATCATGATGTGTAAGGCTATAAGCCTGCAGGACCACTGGAACTCTCAGATATAGGTGATAGGGTCAGTTGTAAAGGAGCCCAATCTCTTCTCTAGCTGGACGAGATCAGTAATGGAAAAGGGGACATGAACTCGCACGATGCCTTCAGGGCCTGCCACTTCTCTCAATGGTGCCACAGTCTGGGGCAACTGGGTGTGAGATCAAGTAGCAGGAGGACTAAAGGAATCTGGGGAGGGGCTATTAGGAGCTGAGGGAGGTGGACGATAAGGAGGTGGCTTGTAGGCCAGATACAGGCAAGGAGGACTTGGTGAGGACTGCAAGTGGAACAAAGTTCAGGATGAGAATGGAGAAGGAAGGAAGGGAATCTCCTTCCACTTTTTGGAGCGCTTGCAAAAGTTGAATAAATCTTGGAGAATTTGGGGGTCTAGTGATCCCTCAGAGGGCCAAACACTGTGGTTGTCTAGGGAGTATTGAGGCCAGTATTGTGTACAGAATTTAACAAGAAGTTTAGGTTTAATATCTGGTGTGAGGGACAGTCGGTTCAGATTGGATAAGAGACACTTTAGAGGAAAGTCGGTAGGGAGGGAAGAAGAGGCCCCCATAGTCAAGAGATGAAGAGTGAGTGAGGAAAAGACTTCCAGACCAGAGAATGAGCTGAGCAGATTACCCCTCAGGCGTCCCCAAGTGGCGTACTGCTCGGCTGACTCAGGAGAGTCAGGGCAAGGAGGACAATCAGATCGTCACCTGAGGGTCCAGCTGCCAGGCATATGCGCTGGAGGTCACGGAAGACCTAGCGCCAGGATTTTTTCTGGACAGTTCCAGAGGTAAAGAAGGAAAGATAGAGGAAAAGGACCTGTTCTTCCACCCCACCTGACAGGAATGGTAAATTGAAAGGCTCCAAGGAGTCCACCATGGTCATAAAGACCAAGTGGGGTGTATTCTCTCCCCTTGGTCAGACGTCAGGGGTTTGCTGGACGATCATGGTCAAATTCCCTGCTATAGTCCGGCCAAGGGTGGTAGCCTCCACAGGGGGAACTTCAGTACAAAATGGCTGGTGTTGGTTACAGGGTAGCAGGTGCTCGAAAAGGTGGACGAGGACAGCAAGCCTTAGTGGAGGGGGTCCTCAATAGATGAGGGTATCCCCCATCCGAGTCATGGCACCAATGAAAGAAATCGACATCAAGATGCAAGACACACCATTGGAGAAGTTCCGTTTTATTGAACAATCACCAGGGTTATATAGGGTGCGCTAGGGGATTTCCACGAGGGGTGGGTTGTTGGTAAGTG
This sequence comes from Glaucomys volans, assembly GCA_020662805.1. Taxonomy (NCBI): domain Eukaryota; kingdom Metazoa; phylum Chordata; class Mammalia; order Rodentia; family Sciuridae; genus Glaucomys; species Glaucomys volans. The sequence goes on along the minus strand of JAJEJO010000141.1, from coordinate 2,588,466 downwards.
GTGGGGCGGCAAGATATTGGTTCCCTGCGTTAACCGCCACCATGTAGCTTGGTCATTGGTCTAAGGTTCACGCCATTAGCAGGGTGGAGCAGGGGAACAACCCTTAAAAGAAGCTCTGCCGTCGCCATCTTAAATAAAGACCTGGCGGTTAAGAAGGAGATCCTTATAGCCTCAATCCTGGGGGACTCCAGTCCATCTTCAGGACGCTTTTCTGGATGAAGCCACCTGGTATCCTGTCTGTTTCGGTGAGTCAGCTATCTGTATCTGGGGGACATGGTGAGACTGGACACAGTCATTTATACAGTCCCAGGTCAGGGCGAGATGTTGCTCCTGTCCCCTGGTAGGCCTCCCGTGAGGCCTAGTCTGGTGGACCCCCCTCATGGGGTCCAGTCTGGTGGGCCTGGTCCACTTGGCCTTCAGTTGTAGGCCTGGGGCTGGGCCTGCTCAGCTGCTGCGTGTGGCTTGGGCCTAGTCCAATAGGCCTCTGTGCAGAGTCCGGTAGGACCTCCATGTGGGCCCAGTTTGGTAGGCCATTGTCTGTCTGTCTGTATTTGTCTTCTTAGTCTGGTCTGGGTGGACCCAGTAGGGGAGGGCGGGGGAGGGATCACCCATGTGCCAGGGGCTGAAGGCAGGCAAACTGCTGGCCGGTGCCCCTGAGAACCCCCCTGCCTGCTGCCACCTGCGAGTGGAGGCCAGGGAGGAGAGGGGGGCGAGAATGCTGTCGTGGGGTTGTCACACTGTGGTGTGCGCCTGGCGGGGAGAGAAGAGGATGCTGGGGAGGCGCTGCTCCCACCGAGCTGTGCCTCCCACGTCTTTTTCTGGGCACGGCCGCCCCACTGCCCTGCGGTGGGTTGCCTCGCACCTCGCAGCCCTGAGCCTGCCCTCTCGGGATGGCTGTCATTGCCTGCCGCGACCCGGGGATGTGTGCCCCGGCGGCAAGCTGTGGCACGCCACGATGTCACCTACCGTAGCATGCCTGCTGGGAGTTGGGGGTTGTGTCGCCACTGCCTGCCTGCCTCACAGCACAGCGCCAGCACACAGCTTCGGGGTACAGCAATGCCCGTGTGGCTGGGGCGATCCACGGGAAGGGCCCAACTCCTGTCCAGATTTGCCTTCACTGCTGGCCCCCTGGGTGTGCCCCACTGTTCTGTTGATTATTTTTAGATCATTTTCAGGACTTCCAAGAAGGTGCCACTGACTACAGAGCTTCTGTTAGGTAACTCTGCCAAAGCCATTTCCTACTTTGTTGTCTTAGATTCCAACTGCTGCTTGGTTTACTGTGTTATATGTGGAATCCTTGCAGCACTAAAATTTGGTTTGTTATTGAAAGACTTTCTGGTTTCTATCAGTGACAGATAGCCCACAAATAAATGGATTAAGCTGGGTACTTTCCATGGTAGAGATGAGCAGAATGTCCAGAGTTTCCCTTTAGATGAACAGAGGTTGCAAAATAGGTAAAGATGTTCATCAAGTACATAAAGGTCAAGCTGGTATCACATTTTGGGTCAGAGCACTTTTGTCCATTAAGCCTTATAAGGGTATTTGGCACTAGCAAGGTAGAAAAATATGAAGAAATTGCTGATTCCCAGTCTCAGTCAAATAACTTTTTAGGTTTTTGAAGCTGCAAACCCTACAAGGTTTAAATGGTCTGTGCCTGAAGCTCAGCAGTGTGGGTCAGAAAAACGAAAGAGTCTTTTATTTGAACTCCAGCAAAAGTAAATTGTAAGATGCTTTACTAAAATAATTAATGGCCATGTAATTTTTCTAGGACTCTTGTTTTTGAATTTTTGAGCTCATGACTTTTGATCAGTCCTATTTTTATTTAACTCGAGTTTTTGAACATCTGTTACACTGCAATGGAGATAAAAAGCTACCAGGCCTTTTTGTGTTGTGTGTATTGTGTTGTCTTATCTTGTGTGATATCGAGTTGACATAAAGAGCACTCAAAGAAAATGTATTAAAATGTATTTCAATTGGGTACCTCACAAGTCTCTAGGTGGTCAAAATAATAAAATGTTGATGTCCATACTTTTCTTCTGCAGGAAAGAGATGGCAGGTACTACTTGTCTGATCATGGTTTTTACAGTAAAATAAGTAAATTAAATTTGATACATATAAAAATTACTCAAATGTGTGTGTTAGAGACATCTGATTAAACATTATTGGTGTTTTCATGGATTGGTAAATAAAAAGGGTTTAAAATTGCTTTGTGTCACTACTAAAACAAGGTTACTAAGATATTAAAATGGAATGATTTATCTAAATTCAGAAATTTCATAGGAATTGTTTTAGAATATGAACAAAAAGAAACCCCCAGAAATGAAGGAAACATATTCACTCACTGTGTCCTGCCACTGGAGAGGCCTCCTCTGTGTGTGTGTGTGTGTGTGTGTGTGTGTGTGTGTGTGTATGGTGCTGGGGATTGAACCCAGGGCCTTGTGCTTGGGAGGTAAGCACTCTACCAACTGAGCTACATCCCTATCAGATTGGAAAGGAAAAATAGAAGGTTCTAGGTATGAAAATATATTCGGTAAAAGGAAAAAGAAAATGTTTCTGGGTAAGAAAGTCTGTGTGTAATTAAAGGGCAATTTCCAACAAGTTTTTGTGTAATTAGGGGTTATATGTATGTGAGACCATCAATTAGAAACTGTTTAAGGTTTTTCCTTAAGCTCAAATATTAATGGGTTGATATAAACCAAAGTGTAATCAATATGTTAAAATGACAAGGATTCTTTAAAAACACTAATTTACTGTTAACATTGTGTCTGTTCAGTTTTGTTCCTTGGAGCAATTGGTCTTGGAGATTGGGGTTTATACTATTGTGGTTAAATAACTGGTGGGGTATTGTGCTATGTTGCAGAGCCTAGGTTTCTCTTGAAAAACTAAGTTTGGTTGCTCTTCTTTGTATATTAATGTGTCCGTGCCTTCCAGACTTGTGCACAAGTCTTTAGAGCAGAGGATTTGTTGGGCTGATGTTCTCCAAACTAGGCTTGTCTGTGCTGGTAATTTATAAGAATAACAAATTTTATTGGGGACTTAATTTTTATCATTTAATGTTCTATAACAGAACCTGCTAAATTTGTTACTTTTTACAGAGATCAAAATTTAAATGCAAATGTATTCAAAGTTAGGGAGAGCCTGATTTGTTTAAAGGTTAATATCATGAAGCATAAAAAAAAATTTTGGTAAAAATTTGGTAAAAATAAAACTTTGCCACACAAAAGGAAAGTTAGAAGCTCCCAGCCTTTCCCTGATTTGTTTTAAATGTAATATGTTGTATTAACTACCATTCACATAAACTCAGGAAACAATACATGTAAACTCTGTCAAATGGTGTTCAAAGAGGAGGAAAAGATCAACTTCAGAACTAGAATGCTTTATCTAAGATTTGTAAAAGGCCCTGTCTTACCTGAAGTGGGGTTCTGCCTCCCACCCTGCTATAAGTCTGAATGTCTCCAAAGTAAGTCAGCTTTCAGCTCATTTAAACTTATATTCAAAAGATTGTTTTTTGTTGTAAAATTACTGTGATATCAAATAGGAAATATAATATATAACTCAGGCAGGACTTAGGATGACTATTACACAAACTAGATATGTTTTTACTGTTGTTAATTCTATTTTGTATTTTTCCTTGTAAGCTCTATGACTGATGCCTGATTAATGTTTTGAAGAAGTACTGCTTCGGGAAATTAGTTTGAGATACTAAGCCATCACCTATAGAGCAGATAAGATGATTAAAAAACCCAGTTAGATAAAAGGGAGTAAATAATTGCAAAGTTATAGACATTGAAATTAAAGCCCAGTACTCTTACTTTATAACTGGTGGAATTGGTTTGCTGGATGTTTAAGATCAAACTTAAAGATTGAGATTAAAACAAAAGGGCCAAGAAAAACCAATATTTAGCTCTTGCCCTCAGAGTCAGCCTGCATCCAGGGAACAAGAGAACTTCTTTAAGGAGCTTTGCAACTCTGTGTCACATGACCACCTGATCAGGGAAATTGATGAGACTCACTGGAGAATGACAGACAGAGCCAAGGAGTCAACACTGCTTCCTTCACTGCTGCCAGAACTCACAGCTTTCATCCATGCAGCCAGTGGGCAGAAGACACCACCTGGCTTCTATGTCGCACAGAAGACATCGCTGTGTCCAGAGCCGAGGAGATGCCGGCTGCCATCGGCCTCCAAGTTGCAGGAACTGCCACTGTCACCACCACAGCCAGAGCACAAAAGCCACTGGAACCCAGATGCCACTGCCACCAGAGCTCAGAGCCATCCAGGAGAGAACCCAATCTGAATGGTTGCTTCTCAAGGCTTGGCTGTGGTCCCCATGGGTAAGTGAGCAAAAGGAATACAGTCTGGCTGCTCTCACCATGTGATAACCCATGCATTCCAGGCTTGTCCTCCAGAGTTGGAGACCCAGCAAAAATTGCTGACAGCAGTGAAGCAGACAGGCTCAACCCCTGCCCTCCTGGGACTGATGAGAGTGAGCAAGGTCCAACTTCCCTTTGCCATGAATGGAAGAAAAGAGCTGTCAGCTGTCCACAGGGTGGAAGCCACTGCCTTGGAGCTGCTGGAATCCAGGAGAAGTTCTGCTGCCCACCCCAGAATGCAAAAGCTGCTGGAATGAAGGAGCTGCTGGAATACAGGAGCTGCCACCACCCAAGCACAGGAACAAAACTAAGAAGCTACTCTCAAATTCCCCACGAGTGACCCCTGTGAGAACTCAGCTGACTCTTAAGAGACAGGAACAAATCAGATTGACCAACTTGGTCTTAGACACCTAGCAAAACAGTTAAAACCAAACCATAAACATTCTTGGGAATTTAAAAGAAACAATAGTTTGTGTAACTTAAGATGTACATGTGTTTGCCCCTAAAATAGAACTGGAGGCTACAAAAGAGAGATTCTTAGGTAAATGTGCCTGATAACTATCAAAAGAAACTGCCAGAGTCAGAAATTTTTAGTCAGTTTAAGGGCTACAGATCTTCCTGAGCTGCACAGGTGGGTTTAATCTATGTTTGCGAGTATGATTATCTAATGTTAAAGTTCCCAAATAAAGGCCCTGACTTCTCCAGCCTTTGATAGGCCTTGTTATGGGAACAACTTCTCAGTTCTTCCACCTGGTGAGAGATTGACTTCTATCCTGTTCATGATACATGTTCCATATGCTGCAACATTTACTCTGTATTAATCTCATTTTGTTCTTTTTGTTTCTCTCTCATAGAAGCACCCACCCCAGATGACTTTACAACCTGCTCTTCCCAAGCAGACTTCTACCCTGGACCCCTCATTGACCAGATTTCTAAAAGGAACTTCAAACTGCTTCCCCCACTCCGCCCCCTTCCAGCTCAGAAGCAGTCAGCGTGGTCGTCACCCCCCTCTCCTTACAGCAGTGAAAAGTTCCTAATTAAGGACAGGCAGCTAGTGTAGAATAAGGAATCTGGTCAAATTGAGGAATGGAACCCACCAGAGTCTGGGAAGTTGGAAACTGAAAAACCACTAGTTTCCTAAGCAAGGATTTGTTAGTGTGGATAAGACCAGTGGGGAATGTTATATTCCCCAAAAAGTTTCTCGAGTGCCATCAGGAGAGAGAGGGAGAGAGTCAGCCCCGCCCTAATCCCTCCCCTCCCTATAGCCCCACCCTAATCCCTTTCTTCGCCCTATAAATGGCAACAAAAGAACTAATGCACAATTCTCTGGCACACTGCTTTTAGGTGTAAGGGAGGTCGTCGTTGGCCAGCTAAAATATAGGCTTCTTTTGGCTTTACATGAACAGCTTGGATAACCTTATTTTCATTGGGTACAACAGGTAAACCTGTATTTGTGATAAGGTGATTAAGCATTATCATCAGAAATTCATTCTTATAAATACCTTTGGAAAATGCTCAACGGATTTGAAATCATAAAATTAGTGTTGGAAGGAATTCTCAAAATATTTTGGGGGCAATACCCAAATTATCACAGATGTAATCTTCAAAAGAAAAAATTACTTAATATGGAAAAAATCCCTTTCTAAATTATTCTAGAATTTTAATAATACCCATTTCTTGAATTCTCTACAACAGAATGAATTTTTTTTTTTTTTTTTGTACTGGGACTTGAACCCTGGGTGTTTTCCACTGAGTTACATCCAAATCTTTTTATTTTATTTTTTTATTTTGTGACAGGGCTTAACTAAGTTCTTGAGGCTGGTCTCAAATTTATAATCCTCTTGATTCAGCCTCCAGTGTCACTGGGATTAGAGGCATCTGCCACCATGCCCCACATGAACTGTGTAAAAACACAAATCTAAGCATATCAATCCCCTACTAAAAAATCTTTCAGTACCTCTCCCTAGCCTTCAGGGTAAAGAACCTAATTGATCCCTCTTTAGTCACGTATGCCCTGTCATCCTCTCTTGCACCATCATCTGTAGCTTGAGAACTACTCTCTATGTCCTCAGTATCCCATGTTCTTTCTCTTGACGCTGTCAGTACAGAGAGGCCCTTTGCCTACAGTCCCGGTCTGCTGCATCTAGCTTCACTCATTCATTGCAACCATGAACATGTAGTATTTTTGTAATAAAGTGATTTTTAAAAGAACTAGCTTAAGAGTCACCTTTTCCTAATCAACCATTTCTCAACCACTCTCCCAAAATCAGTCTAATTTTGAGATTTCTCTGTATTTCCATAGCACCCCAAGCTTCCTTTTGTCACTCTGAATTGTATTTCTCTCTTTACCTATCTGTCTCTTTCATTACACTCAGCTCCTAGAAAACCATTCCCCTCCTCTGCTACATACACATAGTTTTCTTTCCTTTTTATTATGAAATTTTCAATTTTTTCAGAAAAGTACATAGAGTAGTGCAATTAATACCATACACCTGTCATGCATGGTGGTGTATGCCTGTAATCTCAATTTATTTGGAGGCTGAAGCAGTAGGATCACAAGTTCAAGGACAGCCTCACCAATTTAGTGAAACCCTGTCTCAAAATAAATAAAGAAAAAATAACTGGGGTATAGCCCAGGGGTAAAGTGCCTTAGGTTCAATCCAAAGTACAAAAAAGAATACCATAAATTTATCACTAGAGTTGTTAGAATTGTGACATATTTGCTTCAAATATTTTTTTTTTTGCTCGGGTATTCAAGGTAAATTACAAATGTCATCACCATTCAATGCTAAATATTTATGTATGCATCATTTTAAAAAGGACATTTTCTTATTGGATGATAATGAATACCATAACTCACTGACCAAATTAATAATTCTCCATATCATCTAATATCTAGTGTGATTTTAATTTCTATATCCCTAGTGCCTAGCACAGTTCTTGACAAGTAGCAATAAATATTTGAATGAATTAATTTCTATATAACAGTGAATGGGACAGCAAAAATCTACTTAACATTAGGTTTTAGGGGGAGTATTTATGAATAATAACATGTTAAGTAAAGATTTTAAAAAAGACATAAACCAGAAAAAGCAAAGAAAAATGCAGATGGACAGCCTTTTTTCCCTTTAATTTTTATTATGAAAAAATCACATGTATATAAAAGTAGAAACTGGTATAATCATCCCCCATGTACAGAGCACCCAGTTATCAACTTTTGGCAGTTGCCACCTCCCCAATTAGTATGAAATTAATTCTAGGAATTATTTCATTTCTAAACAATTTAGCATATCTCTCTACAAGATAGACATTCTTTTTTGAAAACATAACCATCATGCCATTATCATATCTAAAAATTCCTTAGTATTCATCACACTTCATTTTCTATTTTTGTATTTTTCTAGCCTGGAAGTTTCCCATGAGGAAGACAGTATAAAGAAAGCCAAGGTCTGACAGCTTCTTTATAACAATTGATTAATCATTGCAATATTAATTGAGGGATTATCTCCTTCTTGTTTTCAGCATCACCAAACCAAAATGCTCCTTTTTAGTGTTTAATCCTCAGGGTCCTCTCAAAGAGATTGAATAAGACAAAATACATCTGAATGTGTAATTACCAGTTCCCTAGATAGGCTGTAGGTGTAATAACATGTTTCACTGGGCTGGGGCTGGGACTGGGGGAGAAAAGGAAGAAGAGCCTTACTCTGGTTTTGATGGAGTTTCTTCTGTTTCCTTTAAAGCAGCAGGACCTGTGGACCAAATTGCTCCTATTCCCACATGTCCTCCACAAAATGGGAGGGTAGTGAACAGAAGTGAGAACATACCAGATGGATATTTGGCCACCACCTCCCCATATATCCCTATGAGTAGCTTCTTATCAGATTCCTTTAGAATCTATAGAATTCTGTTTGAGATCCTCAGCATAAATGGAGATGGGCCATATCTTGAAACACACTATTCTCTTGCTAGGTATTTCCCTTTCCCATTTTGCACATGTATGTATCTGAAATGTGCAGAGACTATTGATGGTGATACAGGAATATCATCTCATGAAATGAGGCTTCCTTGCAATTCTATTTGAATGGCTTTTCCTGAGCAATTTTTATGCATACCCCATTTGGCACGAAAAACACAAATATATAGAAAATTTACATCTTTATTGAAAATACAAAATGTGCCTTATAAAATAATTGAACTGACTCTTTTGGTTTATTCATTTAACAGACATTGGGTAAATTGCTCTTGATGATGTGCTATGCAGAATTTGAATCTGGCAGGAAAACACTTAGGAAAAACTATCGTAAAAGCAGACCTTAGAAAATGGAGTCTGCAAATTGAATGGCAATGACAGGGGCCCATGCCATGCCAAACAAAACCAAAGTAAAGGAAGGCACAGGCAGAGGAAGCAAGAAATGACAAGGCAAGGACAGCATAGTCAGTCTGGGTGTCTGGGAACAGTGTCAGAAGAACCCAACTCCAATCAAGTTCTAGAACAATGATGGCATTATAGGACCCATCCAAGATTATGACAACAAGGTGACCCATGACAATGGGTGGCATATTTTGGAAGCTTGAAGCTTTGTGACAACACTTCCACTTGATCCTCTTACTCTTAGACTAAACCATCAGAGAGAAAAAGATTGGTTTAGTATACTGAATAGTTAATTTCTTAATAGAAAAATACAACATGCAATTTTATATACTACTGAAATTTTAAACCACAATGGAAGAAGCTACTTCTTTATTACTGAAATTTCTCAGGAAACTTAACACTTCCTAAGTGTTAACACTCCCTTCAGTTCACTTTTAATGAACAAGAACTATTTACCCAGTTCTGGACTAGGCTAATGGCTTTATTTCTATCCTCCCACTTTTACCATTCTTTCATTTTTTTCCAGGTCTTTGGATGCAAATCTAGCTAATGAACTGCACTGTGCATGTCCTTGCTGTCAATACCATGCCTTGTAACATAATAAAGAAATGTTAGTGTCCTGAAAGCTGACTGTTATAGTTTGGATATGAGGTGTCCCCCAAGGCTTCTGAATTAATGTAGGAATGTGAAATGATTGGAATGTGAGAGCTGTAATCCTATCAGTTCATCCCTAGTTTGAATGGATGGGTGGTAACTGTGGGTAGATGGGACTGACGAGGTGGATCACTGGGGCCATGCCCTGGAAAGATTGTTCTTCCTGCACCCCCTACCCCTACCTCTTTGCACCACCACAAGTTGAGAAGTTTTCCTCCACTGGGACCTTCCCCCATGACATGCTGCCTCAAGCTTGGGCTCAAAGCAATCAAGTCAGCTATCTGTGGACTGAGACATTTGAAACTGTGAGCCCAAAATAAACTTTTCATCCTCTAAGTTGTTCTTGTTAGGTATTTTGGTCACAGCAACACAAAAGCTGCCTTAAAAAAATTGGTACACTGAGAGATGGGGTCATTGCTGTGTCTAACATGCCCACGTGGTTCAGAAGCCTTTGGAGCTGGGTTGCAAAAGGAACTTTGAAATGTTTAGTGACACAAGCTGGAAAAACTTTAGAATGTTACAACAAGTGGAGCTTAGTAGGCAATTCTAAGGTGGGAGCTAAGAATACCAGAATGCAGTAGAAGTATGGACTGTGCTTTGAGATTTCAGAGGGAAATGATGACTCTATTGAGAATTGAACTGGAAGTCACTCATGTTATATTCTGGGAAGGAACTTGGCTATGTTTTGCCCATGTCCTAAGACTTTATGTGAGGCTAAATCTAAAGGTGATGGACAAATTAAACTGTGGAGAAAATTTCAAGGCAGCATAGTAGTCAGTCTGTGGCAAGGATATTGATGAAAGCTTTTATCCAGGTGTACTGTGAGAATTGGGGGCATAAATTAGGGTTGGAGGATTTTAAAACTTACAGTTTGGTCAGAAAAGTGCATGTAAAACTAGGGCCAAGGAAGATGTGCTTGTTAAGAGATTACAGATCCTAAAGAGATGCTGAGTACTTTGCACAAAGATAATAGGAAAGATGCCTCAAGGGCATCTCAGGAATTAATACAGCCACACCCACTGCAGGCTACAAGATGTAGAAGGGAAAATTCCTTTGAGATGGGATCATGGGGGTGCCCTGTCTGCACAGAGGTGGGCTAGGAAGTTGTTTCACCATGCTGAGCTCTGCAGGCACTCAGAGGCCACTACTGATGTGATTTCAAGGGGCCTAGGTATTGAGGGAACTGGCAGCAGAGCTTGGCCTCATCCATATGGTGCTCATTCTGCAGGAACACAGGATTCTTGAGATAAGGGGTCCACCAAGATTTCAAAGGAAGGCCTGGGAGGACAGGTAAAGTATAGCAGGGTCAGAAATCCTGCAGGCTGCTCCTGAGAAGGCAATGCATGAAGCTGTGAAGATGAAGCTGAAGCTGGAATGGAGACCCCAGGAAATGAGAAATGCCAATAATGTGGACTGTCTGCCAAGAAAAACTGCAGGCTAAAAGAGGGCCCATGTACACTGCAACCAGCAAGACCAAAGGGGAAGAGCTTCCCAAGACCTTTGGAAATATGATCTCACAGCCAAGTGTCTTAGATGCTGTATGTGGAGTTATGGGACCTGTTTGCCTGGCTGGGTTTTGGTCTCATTTTGGCCTTATCCCTTTTTTTCTGTTCCCCTATTCCTCCCTTTTGGGATGGAATTGTTTACTATGTGCAACAATATATTAAATATATGTAACTTTCTTTTTTATTTTTACAGAGGTTCACAGCCAGGAGTTTGTCTATTGTCTCAGGTGAGACTTTGGACTTGGACTTGGGCAGTCCTAGAAATGCTAAAACTATGGAGATGGACTAAATGCATTTTGCATTGTGAGATGGACTTCAGACTTAGCGGCCAGGGGCAGAATGTTATGGTTTGGATATGAGGTATCCCCCCAAATTCCTGTATTAATTCAGGAATGTGAAATAATTGAACTCTGAGAGCTGTATTCTAATCAGTCCATCCTCATTTGAATGGACTGGGTATATGGGGCATGGCTGGAGGAAGTGGGTCACTGGAGGCATGCCCTAGAAGGTGTGGCTTCCCTGAGGCCCCCTGCCCCCTTTCATGATGCCCCCTCCATGAACTGAGCAGTTTTCCTTTGCTGGACCCTTCCCCCATGATGTGCTGCCTCACCTTGAACCCAGAGAAATAAAGTTGGCCATCTATGGACTGAGACCTCTGAAACCATGAGCTCCAAAGAAACTTTTTCTCCTCTACATTGTTCTTGTCATGTGTTTTGGTCATAGCAACACAAAAACTAACTAAACCCTGACTATCAGCTGTCCAGCTCCTCTACCCCCTCATTACTAGTGATAGTGTTACCCTGGCCTTGTGGGTAGCTGAGCATCATGAAAAGTCATATTGAAGGAAATGTCCTTGTGGTATAACAAGAAACATTTGGTTTTCATCCCTGATTTTCATCACAGAACTCCTATAACCCTTGGAACTTCCTGAGTGATTTCAATATCTTTTGATACTCATAATGAGCCCCTTTTGATCACACCTGAGTTTATACTAAAAGGGCAACTTAGGTTCAGACCCTTAAATAGCCAAAGATGGGGTTGGTCACCTGAAAGAATAAGCAATATGGGATTGGAAGATTGGAACTTTCAGCCTCACCCACCAACCTCCAGGAAAGGGGGTGGTGAGGCTACAGGATAAGCTGTATGGAGATTCTTGAATAACAAGATTTGATGAGCTTCCAATTGCTAAACACATGGAAGTGCATGGAAGGTGATATTCCTGGAGAAAGCATGTAATCTTCATGCCCCCTCTGCCATACCTTGCCATACACACCTCTTCCATTTGCTGTTCATCAGTATCCCTTGTAATATCCTTTATGATTATAATACACTTGTAAATTGTTTTTCTTAAGTCCTATGAGCTACTCTAGCAAATTAATGGAACTCAAGGAGGGGGTTGTGGGAACTCCCAATTTATAACTTGTCCATCAGAAGTTTAGGTGACAAACTAGAACTTGTGACTGGCATCTGAAGTGTGGAGCAGTCTCATGGTATGAGTCTTTTACTCATGAGACCCGTTGCTATTTCTAGGTAGAGAGCATCAGAATTGAATTGAATAATAGGGCACCCAGTTGATGTCTGCTGAAGAATCTGGTATCAAAAGTGTTCTGTGTTTGAGTATTTTATTAACTGTGAGGATAGAGGAAAAAGGGTTTTTCCCCTTAAAAGTCCCCTATTTGAAAAGCCCATCTTTAATCCGAATTAACTAATCAATGTCAGCATGTTGAATTTTTAGACATAAGGTTTCCTTCAATCATGATTACAGGGCACTTTATTCTCTGAATCCTTTTGAGAGCTATAATTGCATGGTAAGGGATGCTTGGTCATGGAGCCAGGGTGGGGGTTATGGCTTGTCTTACTGAGATAAAATAGTTGCTAACATTCTAGATGCTGCCATATTACCCAATAATGCTATGGAAAGTATAGCTTAACTGACTTCCAATTCATTAAAACTCAAAAATTCTGCACAAAGATTTGAAGAGACAGAGGCATACCACTGTCAGTTCTGCATGCTTTAATCTGCCACCACTCTCCAAATCTTCCTGGGTTCAGAACACTGTCAGCTAGCCCTGTTCTAGCTGTAGACTCAGGATTCTTTTTTTTTTTTTTTTGATTCGGGATTCTTGATAGAGGCTGATATTTGCCCAGTGTGGCAGGGAACCCTAGATTCTGCCAACCTACTCCTAATTGACTAGGAGATCCACTCTCATCACATCACCAATTCCTAGGGGAAGAAAGTGGAACTAGGCATTTTAGTACAAGGTCAACAGACAGGGCTTTTCCCTCAATGCCTGGCAGCTGCTTAAAACCAGAACAAAAGAACCCCATAATTAGACTTTACTGTCCACTTAGAAACGTAGTTATGGGATTTACATTATATTTAATATTAGGAAGTCCCCAAACTGCAACTTGTGACATTCTGGACCTCTTCTCCCTGCCTGACTCCTTACTTTCACTCTCCTATTTTAGGATATAACATCCTTTGTATGAATACATAATTTAAAGGCCAGTGAATAGAGTTCATGTTGGGGGGATTCAAACGTACCAGCAGTCAAATCTTTCTAGGTTGAGACCTCTATGGTTCTCCAAGAAGTGTTTTACAACTTGACATGACTACATCCATCTTGATCATAACCACCATTTTGCCTGCCAGGTAACTCTGGCATACATTCTTAAAGGAAAAGCAAAGTTAAGTTCAGCAGGCAAGATTTTTTTTCTTTTTGAGATGCTGGGGATTGAACCCAGGGCCTTGTGCTTGCAAGGCAGCATTCTACCAACTGAGCTATGTCCCCAGTCCCAACAGGCAAGATTTTGTACCAGCCATGGACACCCGGACTGCTTCTTAGTTGACATTTGACATCAATAGTCTTTTGTTGTTGTTTTGAGAAAGCCCAGATACATTCCACTTGGCAGCAGGCCATCTTTGTCTGGCTTATTTTATATACCCCTTCCCTCTGCCTCAAGGTTCTAGGATCCTACTGTCTTGCTGTTATTCAACAGTTGGGTCTATCTATAGGTTCCTAATAAATTGAATTCTTCACTATCCTGGATTTGTCCACCTCTTCCTTCAGTCTCTTGGCATGTTCCACCCTTGGCAGCCAGTTTTCATACACTGGGTTTCCTCAAATACCCAGAATGTGTTAATCTTCTGAATATTTAAATTAATTTCTAACCATGGGAACAATGCTTGACACTGTACATTATTTATCCTATTTTTATCAGCACAACCACCCTTGTCATCATCCCCATGATAAATAAATTAAGAATGGCTCTACCTCACTCATAGACAAGCCATTTCTTGCCTTGATGGATGAAGTGGTTCCACTCACTGGATTTAAAAGGATATGGCCCCTTGTCCACCAGCAAGTTGGAATAGAAAAGTAAGGGTGCACAGACAGAGGCCAGGCATGTTGTGTCATAAAACCTGCTTTTGGAGAACAAGGAAATTTGATCAAACCATCTCTTAGCTTCTTTTATCCTGGAAGACATTAATCATTTTTATTAATCATTTTTTGTTGTTAATTAACAATGCCTGGCACAGTAAGTGCTTGATCCATGTGAGCTATTATACACATTGTTAGTCTCATATTATTGATGGAAATTATCTCTAACTCAGAAACTCTTACCTAAAACTTTCAGTTATGAATGAGAACCGAGCCTGAATATGGAGGTTGATTAGGGATTCATGTAGCATGTAGCTCAAGCAGAAAGAAGTTGAGTCAGGGCCCTAGGCCAGGAGCATGCAGGGACATCCAAGAAATGGAGAAACAACCAGGGATTCATAAAGTGTGTGTGTGATGAAAAGGAGATTATAGTTGAAAATAAGGTTGAAAAAGAAGTCAATATATGGCCATGCCATACAAAATTGTATATTAGAGGAACCAGGAGATATAAGCCCATTCATATTTTGGGAAGGTAATGGCAGGCTGCAGTAGGTAGGGAAGAAGAGAGGTGGAAACTAAAATTTGGAATCAAATAGGAATTTGTTGGAATGGTACAATAGGAATACAACTGAATAGTGATCTGGCAATGGGAATTTGATAAAAGGGAAAATCAGAGAATTCAAGAATTTAGAGACTGATTACAGGGAAAGTGTTGAATAACTCTAAAGTATTGAGTGTGAATGTCTGAGTGGTAATGTCATTATCCAAGCTAGGGAACATGGGACATTGTGAAAAATAAATTATACAGGTTGAATTTGAGAGAGCATGTGTGAGTCAATGAACTGTTAATAACATGACCTGGGATTCAGGAGAGAGAACGGAGATAAAGACATAGATATGGAAGTTGCAAATGTGAAAGGATAGTGATCGAATCAATGAGAGTAGAAGGATCATAAAGGTAGAGAGGATAGAGTGAGGCTTCAAGGATGCCAAGAACTGGATTTGGGGCAACAAAGTTTGGGCAACATACTTCTATACTTTGTGGAGTGGAGAAAAGATAAGCTGGCAAATCAGACAGAGAGGGAACATTTGGAGAGATAGGAGATAATCTCAAAGAGTACAGGTCATGGAAACCAAGAGGAGAGAAATTCAAAAAAGAGGAAGGATGCAACAATGTTAAGAATATGAAGTGAAATGAAGGTGGAACATACATGTAGGTAGTCCCAGTGACTCAGGAGTCTGAGACAGGAGGATCACAAGTTCAGAGCCAGCCTCAGCAACTTAGCAAAGCCCTAAACAACTTAGCAAGACCCTGTCTCAAAATAAAAAATAAAAAGGATTAAGGATATAGTTCAAAGGTAAAGCACTGCTGGGTTCAATCCCCAGTACCCACCATAAAGAAGAAATAAAATAATAAAGTATACTGAGACTTGGATTTAGTGTTTTTTTAAGTCCCTGGAGAACTGAAAGAGTGTTTCGTAAGACAGAAGTCATAGCCAATAGATTGCAGAGAAAATGAGAAGAGAAATAAGTTGACAAAAAGCTTCAAATACTATTTAAAGAAGTTTGACATCAAAAAGAAAAGAAAGCAAGGGTAATAAATGTTTACTTTAGTGTCATGTACAAAACTTTTTTTGCTGGGGCTGGGGATCTAGCTCAGTTGGTAGAGTGCCTGCCTTGCAAGCACAAGGCCCTGGGTTCAATCCCCAGCACCGCAAAAAAGAAAAACAAAAAACAAACTTTTTTTCCAAAATAAAAAATTCTTTCATAGTATCTATAATCCTATATTTGAATTGCAAATTTGGGTGTAAAATAAGAATCACCTAAGCTCAGTTGTAAGGTTGATCAAAGAAGGAAAGTGAAAAGCAATGTGATTACTATAGAGATTAGACCTTGCACAATTGTGGGAGCTTGGAAAGAAGTCAATGGAAGGCTAGTGCCTTTGCATTTGATGGTGCCTTGAAGTCCCTGTAGTTATATTTAGGTCCCATGGTTGGGAAGAAGAGATGTACATGACATGCAGGAAAGTAAGGATGATCTGGAACCTGCGAGTATTCTCTTGAATCCAAGGGGACAAGCTCAAATCTATGAAGACTTACTGGAACCTGCACCTGTCTCTTACTACCACCAACCTGGCAAAGGAGCTGGCAGTGTCCTTTGTCATGGAGTTGCACTTATATCCAACCCAGTACATAAAACATTTGAGGAAAGAGATCTTGGAGTTGTAGTTACTGCAGGCCCCACTGCTGCCCCACATCACCAAAGTGTGCCACTGTGTACAAGTGGTAATAGCACCCAGTTCTATACCAAATATTAGAATATAAATGTCCATTTCTAGTCAGGTGTGATGGCACAGGCCTGCCATCACAGAAGCTCAGAGACTGAGGCAGGAGAATCACAAGTTCAAAGCCAGCCTGAGCAACTTAGAGAGACCCTGTCTCAAAAGATAAAAAAGGGGTTGAGAATGTAGCTCAGTGGTAAATCACCCTTGGGTTCCATTTCCTGTACCCTCCCCAAAAGTGTCTATTTCTCCATTTCTTCACTTCTACCTCCCAAACCTTGCACAAATTCTTCTGGCCAATCTTAACTCAGAACTATATAAGGAAGGCAGTCTTGAGAAACCTAGTTTAGCTAAGTTGGCAAAGCCACCACAACAAGTGTGAGACATGGTAAAATGTCACTGGTCACTATTGATGGAGGGATGGCAAAAGACATATACAGGGCATCAGTTATAGACAAGGACTTCCCATTGTTTGGTACTCAAAGTCAACCAAAGCTGTGTCCAGGAAGGACCCATTTAACTAGTCATATCCACCCCAAAATCCCGGCTGAGTGACTATGTCTGCAATGTTCAGTGGAGCAGCAGAAAAAAAGAACAGTTACTGGCAGGATTTGGGGAAGCTCTGGTCACTATGAACTTTGGTCACTGACCTCTGACTTCTGAGATAAGTCATCTAACACTGAACCTTCCACCCACCTTTTCAAAGAAGATGGTATTTCCTTATTGTTTTTACAACATTTGGAGAAATCAGGGTGGCACATAAGTTGGGTTAACTGTATAGGCTTTGATAGGAATAGTGATTAGTTTCCAAAGCTTCAGACAGGAATATGAACCTGAAATCCATCCCGTGTGACTCAGGGCTATCTTCTTAGATTAAAAGCAAAGTTTCAGAGGCAACAACATCTGCCTCTATGCTTTCAGCAGCACCTATTAGGAATGTGAAATAGTGGTAGGCCCCAGGGATACAAGAGAAACATGAGAGAATATCTCGAAGGTAGTAGGAAGCTTGATGGGGGAATGCAAAGATATTTTGCTGACTTTATGGGATAAGCTGTGCATTGAGCATTTTTTGTTGTTGTTGTTGTTGTATCAGGGGCACTTAACCATGGAGCGCTATCCCCAACTTTTTTATATTTTATTTAGAGACAGGGTCTCTGAGTTGTTTAGGTCCTTACTAAGTTGCTCAGGCTGGCTTTGAACTCACAATGCTCCTGCCTCAGCCTCCCAAGCCACTGGGATTATAGGTATGTGCCACCACAACCAGCTCATTGAGCATTTTCTAAAGGGGAAAGTATAAGAAAAGGCTTCATCACAAAAAGTTGGTTTTTACTTAAGAACCTTCAATGTAATACTACATTCTTCTTATTTTGACTGTCATTAAATTATAACCAGAACGTGGTGAATAATTAAACAACTTACACCTAGTTTAAATTTATTGTTTCCTCTGAATAAATTAAGTTAGAAAAAAGGAAATATTAATTTAGCTACTAAAATTTTGCACCTAGAAACATCTTCATGAAATTCTGGTTATTCTCTTTTAAAGAGTAATACAGAAGCTGGGCACAGTGGTGCATGCCCATATTCCCAGCAGCTTGGGAGGCTGAGAAAAGAGGATCAAGCATTCAAAGCCTGCTTCAGCAAAAGCAAGGTGCTAAGCAAATCAGTGAGACCCTATCCCTAAATAAAAATACAAAATAGGGCTGGGGCTGTGTGTGACTCAGTGGTCGAGTGCCCCTGAGTTCAATCCCCTGGTACCACACTCCCCAAAAAAGAGTAATGATATTGGCCAATTTTGTGTGTGTGTGTGGTGCTGGGGATTAGAACCCGAGGCCTTGTGCATGCGAGGAAGCACTCTACCAACTGAGCTACATCCCCAGTCCTTCCAAATTTTTACATACATATTGTTATGTTATGTTGTATGCATATATGCATATGTAACAATGAATCCCACCATTATGTACAACTATAAAGCATCAACAAAAATATGGAAAATATTTAAAGAGTAATAGAGAAATATGGGTGTTTGTTTGAAAAGCCAATGTTCTTCAAGGGTTGTGACAATAATAATAATACATAATATTGAATAAGGATTTGCTATGTGCTAGGTGCTAAACAATTATTTACATGTGTTACCTCATTAAATCCTCTCAACATCCCTAAGCAATTGGTAGTATGACACTTCCACTTGAAGATGAGGAAATTGGAGTCCAGAAAAGTTGTGACTTATATAAAGACACAGAGTAAGTTTCAGAACCAGAATTAAAACCCAGCCTACACCATTGCATTACATTCCTACAAAAATTCACACTGATCAGTAGGAAGACATTACTTCAACAAAAGATGTATGAATAAGAATGGTTTACTGCAGTGTTTTTTCAACATTTGTAAAATTTATATGTCTACCAATAAGGGATTGATTAAGGTGGTACATCCATTCATTGGAATTTTCATGCATCTGTTAGGAATCATATTAAAAAGAAGTATGGTAGTGTAACCCATTTTAGTAAATTAAATTCCACCAGTATTCGTGCTGGAAAATTGTACAGCAAAAATACAACTATCATCTTGTGGTTAGTGGAACCCTAAGTAATGTAAAACATTAACTTCTTCCAATTTTTCCCACAATAATCATGGGATAAGGAATAGAACAAGATCTTTAAAACGCATACCGTTGTGATTTGGCTAAGAAACACTGCTTTCCCTCTTAAGCTGCAGACTGGAAATCAGCCCTGACTGCACTCAAGTGCTCTTTGACCTTTAACAAGTCATTTATCCTCTCTGGGCATCCAGTTCTACATATATAACAAGAAGCTGGTTTAACTTCAAAGGTTCCTTTCAGCTCTAATATTCTTTGACCTCATGAATCTCATTTGTAGTGAAGTTTTAAAAGAAAAGAACAAATGGTGTATGGGGATTTAAATGTTGATAAATGGCCTCTTCGTGTCTTATCTGTGTTCTTTGGCACATGAACTTGTTGTTCCTATTATTCACTTCCCATCAATCTTTTGAGAAGAGTTAGTTAATGTGTTTTGCCAGAAATGTATCAAATCACTCTGGAAAAGTAAGTGCCTTTCCCCTGAAAGACAATTTTTACCCAATATATTAACAAACTGTCAAATGAAATATATTAAAACAGCACACCCCACAAAAAAAATAACAAAAGCAAACTATTCATTCTCCACTCACCCTTCTTCATTCTTAAAATCACATGTTACCTACATACCTGATTAATGATAACAATGATGATGACTTGCCTTTATTTTATAGGTATCCATAGGGCCATTTTAAATTTTTTCACAGACAAGCATGGTGAACTCAATGCCAAGCAAAAGAGATTAAAAACAAAGAGTAGTTTAGTTTCTAAAAAAGCAGTGGCTGACTGACTTGGCTCACATCCGTCAAAGAATTAACCCAGACAGGAAGGCGGCTCCCGCAGTAACTCCTATCCCTGTGTGTCCTGTGAGACAATGTCCTCGGGCGCCCTCTGCTGTTGAGTTGGCGCTGTGTCACCTCTGCCCAAGGGTCTTCCTGGCTGCTCACGGACTGTCCCCACTGTTGCCTTCCGTATTTGCATTTCCCCCTCTCAGTTGTAGATGGACATTTATTTATTTATTTATTTATTTATTTATTTATTTAATGTGGTGCTGAGAATTGAACCCAGTGCCTCACATGTGCTAGGCAAGTGCTCTACCACTGAACCACAAACACAGCCCCCCACATTTGCTTTTCACAAATAGCCATTTCTTGACATTCTGGGGGTGACATGGGTCTGCAAGTTATGAGACCCAGGGATGGTGTGTGATGGAGTGAAGCTTGAGGGAGCTTCCATGGGGGTGTTTGTGGAGACTGAGAGGTAATGTAGAGACAGGTGTGTGTGTGAAGGGAAGTCTCTTGTGGGGGGTGCAGGGGTCACATGCAGTTGGGCAAGGAGGATGTGCAGCCTGCAAGGTGGGAACATGCAGCCTCTAGGTTGCTATGTCACTAAGTCATACTTTCCCCTACATGAGCATAGTCCTGGCACAACCCATGCCATCTGCATCTGTAGCCCTTTGCCCTCCTCAGGCGAATGATAGAAATTCCAAGTGCAGTTTCCCAGTCACCTTTTAAATTGCCTCCTTATGATAAGTCAAAAAACAAATCTGCCCTCAGATAAGAAGTGCTACATTTTCTGTTATCTTTCCCAACCAGGGGAGTCGTTGAGCAATCTGTACTATGAAAACAAAAGATATTTTTCAACTAATATAAATATTGAATATGTATCTTACTCTCACTCTCCCACCCCCAGATAAACATCTCCCTGAGAATCAAAGTTATGGAATCTTCTCACCTGCATGTTCCACACTTCACCCCTTCTTCTCTTTCCCATCCTCCTAGTTAGCAGTCTCCTAAATGGTATATTCACCTAGGAACTGTAATTCTGGGTTCTTATCCATTTATGTCTGCTTGCTGTGTGGCAACGAGTAAATAACTACACTACTCTTAGCTAATAACGTCAACTTCATAGAATCCATTTATTTATTCACTTATTCAACACACATCAACTGGGAACCTACTCTAGGTGAACCTAGGCTAGGTGTTGGGAATACATAGGTGAACAAGGCAGATGCTTTCCTTACTCTCATGAAAATTTCCACCCATTTAGAGTGTCAGACAATTACCCAATAAATACAAAAATGGTGGTACATGGAACCACCATTGTACAGGGTACAAGGAACATGGTACAAACAGAATACAATGAATTTTTTTGTTGTTGTTACTGGGGATTTAACCCAGAGGCACTCTACCACTGAGCTATGATCCCCAGCCCTTTTTTATTTTATTTTGACACAGGGTCTCACCAAGTTGCTGAAGCTAGCCTCAAACTTTTGATCCCTCTGCCTCAACGTCCTGAATCACTGGGATTATAAGAGTATGTCATCACACCCAGCTAAATGCAATGGATTTTAATTTTGATTGTAGACCATGGGAGTTCACTCCAAGGAAGGGATATGAAAGTTGAACCTGAAGGATAAACAAGAATAAGCAAGGTGATAATGTTGGTTAAAGATCCTGAGTTGGGAGCTGGGGATATAGCTCAGTGGGTAGAGTGCCTGCCTTGCAAGCACAAGGCCCTGGATTCAATCCCCAGCACCACAAAAAAAAATCCTGAGTTGGGAAATGTTATGGTTTGATCTAAAATGTCCCCCAAAGGCTCACATGTTGAAGGCTTGGTCCCCATTGCAGCAATGTTCAGGGTGGGAAGTGATTGGATCATGGATCATGGATCATGAAGGAATGTTCTGAGGTGAAATGATTGGATTTTGAGAGCTGTAACCTAATCACTCTATCCTACTTTGAATAAATTGACTGGGTGGCAACTATGGGTAGATGGGGCATCGCTGGAGGAGGTGGATCACTGGGGGCATGCCCTGGAAGGGTGCATCTTCCCTGTGGTCCCTTACCCCACTCCACTGTCTCCCCCATTTGCTTCTTGATCCTTCCATGAGCTGAGCAGTTCTCCTCTGCTGGACCCTTCCCCCATGGGGTGCTGCCTCACCTTGGGCCCAGAGCAATAGAGTTGGCTGTCTTGAACTGAGACCTCTGAAACTATGAGCTCCAAATAAACTTTTCCTCCTCTAAGTTGTTCTTGTTGGGTATTTTGGTCACAGCAGCACAAATGCTGATTAAAACAGTAGCTGAATGGACTACTGAGATATGGTGGAAATTGTAAGAGGGGGGGCCCAGTTGAGGAAGTAGGTCGCTGTGGGCATGGTATGCTCTTGGGGACTCTATCTTGTCCCTGGCCTGTTCCTCTCTCTATTTGCTGGCTGCCATGAGGTGAGCAACCTCCTCCACCACACATTCCCACTGCCATAATATTCTGCTGCACTTCAAGCCCAAACAATGGAGCCAGTCAACCATGGAATGAAACCTCTGAAACTGTGAGCCAAGATAAATCTTTCCTCCTATGAGCTGATTTTCTCAGGTATTGTCACAGTGACAGAAAAATGACTAACACAGGAAGGTTTCATATATTCTAGGAGAGGTTATATGGGCAAATTATGAGGAGCAAAGAGAAAAAATGGTCCAAAGGAGTTTGGAGAATTAAGCAAGGGATGGATTAAGTAAAGTCTTAAAGGATGTGCTAAAAATTTTGAATCAAATCTTAAGGTATAGTGGAAATTCATTTTTTTCATTGTTAATCACTGACCTGATCTGATATAGATATTGAAAACACCACTTGGCCAATATATTAGATGGGAGAGAAGAAAGAGTGAGAACTGGAGACTAGTAAGGAGCTAGTCTCTGAACCTTGAACTACAAAGGTTCAGAGAAGAGCAAATGATAACAACTTGGTTATGGTAGTGTTTTAGTCAGCTTTTTCATCACTGTGATCAAAAGACCTGACAAGAACAATTTTAGAGGAGTAAACGTTTATTTGGGGGCCCATGCTCTCAGAGGTCTCAGTCTATAGATAGTCAACTCCATTGCTCTGGGCCTGAGGTGAGGCAGAACATCATGGCAGAAGAGTGTGGTGGAGAAAAGTAGCTCAGGACATGGAAATCAGGAAACAGAGAGCTCTGCTCACCAAGGTCAAAATACAAACCCCAAAGGCATGCCCCCAGTTACCCACCTCCTCCAGCCACCTTCCTATAGCTACCACCCAGTTAATCCATTCAAGTGCATTAATGCACTGATTAGATTAAGGCTCTCATAATCCAATTTTTCACCTCTAAACTTTCTTGTATTGTCTCACACATGAGTTTTGGGGGGACACCACATATCTAAACCATAACAGGGCGGCCACAGTGAAAGTGGTAAGAAGTAATCAGATTCACAGCATATTTTGAAGGAAGGGAAGACAGAATATGCTGACATGATAATATGTGGGGATTGAGGAAGATGAGGGTATCACAAATGGTGTCTTAGTCTGTCCATGTTGTGACAGCAAAATACCATAGAATGAGTGGCTCAAAGTCTGAGATCAAGCTGTTGACATAGTCAGGTTCTGTTGTGGTCTCTTTCTGGTTTGCAAATGGCTGCCTTCTCCCTGTGTGCTTACCACATGGCCTTCCTTCAGTGTGTATAAGAGAGAGAGAGAGAGAGAGAGAGGCCCTTCATCTTCTCATAAGGTCATCGATCCTACCCTTATGACCTCATTTAACTTTAATTAGTTCCTAGAGGCCCTATCTCTAAATATGCTCACATTGAGAATTAAGGTTTCAACATATGAATTTTTGAGAAGAGATATAATTTAGTCCATCACAGATGATATCTAGGCTTTGGTTTTGAGAGTGAGAACTTGGGGAAGAATGGTTTCATGGAGTTGTTTTACAAAGATCATGTACAGGAAAAAAGCCCAGTAGCCTGGTCAAATCTGCAGCTGCATATAAAATATGTATTGATAAATATACCCAGAAACATTGTTTAGGGAGACACACTTGATGCCAAACTTATGTATTAATAGCATTTAATGAAGACATTTGTTGAGTAATACTTTTTTATGTACAAGACAAACATGAAAGCAACTCTAGACATGCATTTTAATTTAGTGAATTCGAATTTCATTTATTGGAAAGATAATGACAGCCTGTATCTAACAATGTCAAAAGAACTAAAGTGAAAGTGAACATGGGATATGGGAATGGCATAGGGGGCATGAGGAAGGGAACAGTTAAGCATCCAAATCAAGTTGGGTCAGTCACTATGCAGTCTTTGGAAATTTTAATCAAGTGACACAGTCTCATGCTTTGGAATCAGTGTAGGGCTTTTATTATTTTTACTTTAGTCAATGATAACCTTCAAACCAATTGGACCCTGAAATGAGAATAAGCACCAGGAGCATCTGAATTATGACACTCCTATTGTCATCTCTGACTGGTAATTGATATAATCATAATAAACAGAAGGATCACCCATTATAACATCTAGTCAACTAAGAAACATGGGCTGAGCAGGCATAGGCATCAAGATCAACCAGCAACCCATCCATCAGCAGGGATAGGGGAAGGGTTGTGTGGCCAAGGTGAGGTGGGCTCTCTAGCTACCCCCTTGTGTGGCAGGAACATTAGGAAGAAATTCTTGCACATTTTTTCTGACTCCTAGGTCCTTTCTTTGGGCACATGAGGGAAGACGAAGGAAGGAAAGATAAAGCAGAGACAATGAGTTACAAATACATTTCAGATTTCTGTGAAAGCCAGAGCATTTGCTAGGCAGGCCCAGAGCCATTCCATGATACCTGTGTAAGGTTCTCCTCAGGGTCTCTCTTGTTCCTACCAGACTGATGACCACTTTGAAAGGTCGCCCAACTGCTATAGTTTGAGTGTTTTCTCCTCTACAAAATTTACATTTAAACTTCACATTCAAACTGTTGCCCCAATGCAACAGTATTGGAAAATGTGACCTTTGGGAGGAGATGGATTTATGTAAATGGGATGAGATGCTCTTGTAAAGAGATTTTGTCCCTTTTGCTCTTCTGCTCTGTGTCCATATGAGGACACAGAATTCCTCTGCTTTGGAGGACATACTATTTAAATGCTGTCTTGGAAACAGAGCCACTTTCACCAGACAACCAAACCTGTCACCATTTTCATCTTGGAGCTTCCAGCCTCCAGAACTGTGAAAAATGAACTTCTCTCATACATAAATTACCCAGTCTGTGGTATTCTGTCATAGTTGCAAAATCAGACTAAGAAAACCAACTACTGTGGCCACACACTGTCAGGAGATACTGCTACGTAACAGTTTTGAATACCTACTTTACTATCCTAAGTCAGAAAGTTTTGCCTTAGTAGGTTTCCTTAATTCTCAGAGCAGATTCTGGGGTCCTACAAACTCCATTCCTGAGATCTGAGTTAGCAAGACATGGACCTTCAAGTGCTTACACAGGATAGAATATTTTTAATAAACTCTATTTCTGAATAAACTCCCTCTGGTTTGAGGAAGGGAATTGGGAACTGGGTTCCTGCCTCCTCCAGGCAAGAAAGACTCTGGAAAGAACCTCACACAGGATTGTTCAACCCCAGAAATGCAAAGTCCCCAATGTTGTTTTCTGATCCACAAAGAAAGAATTTGGAGGACACAATGGAGAGGGTTTGGACATTTTATTATGTATGCATTCCTTGGCAATGGCAGGCTGGGATACAATAGAGGGACACACTAAGTCTGCAAGAGGGGGAATATACAGGATAGGCAGACCCACTGCCCAAGTGGATTTCTTCAGATGTTTTATGAAGAAGTTACTTTACAACCAAGGTCACTCTGCTTTGATCTTTACCTAAAAATTGGAGACAAGGGAAGAAGCCAGTTTTTCCTCTCCTTTTCTTTCATTATCACATTCTTTAGAGTCCTTCTTATCACTGCCTGTAACAACAAGTTTTCCTGAGCAGTGTCTAGTGTTTACCCCAACACTCAAAACCTTCAGTGCCTTGGAAACCCCTGATGTCCCTCATAATCTTGTACCACCATATATCTTCCACAAAGCCCTACAGACAGGGCTCCAGGGCACATTTCATCCATTTCTTACAATGGCAGTACAAAAAGCAAGAATCTATCAGCAAGCATGCTAAGGTGGCTAAGATAACATTAATTTGTTTAGACACTTGGGTTAAAGCATGAGCGATATTGTGCTTTTCATCCAATTCTGTTTTTATCTAAGTCCATTTGGTCTCATCTGCAGGTTGGAGTACCCAGAAAGTCCTTGTGCTATGATCCCAGGGAATTCTGAGGAGATCCAGTAGTCAGTCTGGTTGATATGATGCACAACTTTCATTGTCCAGTCCTGGAATAGGTTCCTTGGAGAATATGACAAATGTTTAATAGGCACCAATAATTACAAATGTTTAATAGGCACCTCAGCTGAGGCAGTATACAGGTTATTGTATGATCTTGTGTTATTAAAGTAGCCATAACAGTAGGCTTTCCTGGGCAAATGTATATGTTTGTACTTCGAGGTTTAAAAAGAATAAAAACCCCTCTGAAATATATAACTGTCTTAAACTGATACAAAGAGTTCCTCAGGTGATGATGCCTCAAGGTAGCATCACCCCTTCTTGCAAGGGCCAGGTTCCCAACACAGTTGACTTTACTTGAACATTCAGACATTCTCTCTCCCTGCAAGGAGTCAGTGAGGCAACCACCAGGAGCTTACTTGTACATTCCGTGGCTCTTTGTCTCTGATGTGATGTTTTGAGATGCTGACAACAGTGAGTTGTTACTTGTTCCCCAGGCCAACTTGAGAAAATGTTCAGTGGAAGTTTCTCTTATCTGTAACCTTTATGCTGGTGGCCATGGGCGAGATAACATAGAAACAGCTGCAGGCTGCTGATGTCTGGGTTTCTCCATTAGTGTCCTCAGTGCCTCTGGCAGATAAGCAAGTCACCCCTTCATAGAGTTATTCTCAGTTCTTAGGGCTTGTCCCAGCAGGCCATGCATTCTTTCAGTTCATCCAGCTCCTGTTGGATTGTATGGCAGGTAGGAAATCCATAATATGTCCTGGTCTTGAGCTCACTATTGTATGTCATGGCCTCTGAAATAGATGCCTTGATCACTCTTAGTTACCTGTGATGTGCCATACATGGCACTCAGCCAGATCAGTCCCTTAATAGTTGCTTTTTGATCAGCTCTTTTGCTTGGAAAGGCTTACATCAAGCCTGTAGCTGTGTCTGCACAAGTCGAAGCATATTTATTTGGTCCCTTCTGGTGGTAGGCTTACGGTCTATCTGCCCTCACTGAAGAGGGACATCACCTTGTTTTATATGCCCTCTCAGTGGTATCCTGTTGTTGTGGATAGTACTGAGATCAAGTCAGACAGTTGTGGCATGCAGCAACAACCTCAGACAGTCCCCAACATGTCACCACTGCCTACACAGTCTTTTGTCCTGCATGCTTTGATCTATGATGCAGCCCACTGGCAATTTCCTCTTCTGGGGCTTCCTCCAGCCATCTTATCTTTACCACTTACATGACCTTGACTGATGCTTCCCTGGTGATGAGCTCCTTGGCAAGGGAGGTAGCATAAATGGCACACAGTTGTCTTTTCAACAAGCTATAACATTCTTCTGCCCCATTCTTGACTGACCAAAATCCAACGGGGGTCTTATATCTCTTAATTCACTGCCATAATACCTAATCACAGCTGTCTAGAGTGACATGGACAGTAAGTTCAGCAGATTTTGGTGTGTCTAGTGCTCCAAGGACTTGTGCCTGTTCTACTGTTCATTTGGCCTGATTAAATATTTCAGTATGCCAGTCAGTCCAGTCCCATACTGCGCCCCTCCTACACAAATTATATATGGGTCATAATAATTAAGCCAGATGAGGACTGAAAGCCCTCCAATGTAGTAGCCCCACAAATTCTTGAACCTTCAACTGTGTTGGAAAGTGAAAACACCTGAACTTTATCCATTATAGCCTAAGGTATAAATTTTATCTTACCTGACCAGAAAACAATGAAGAATTTCACCGATAAGCCAGGGCCTTGCAGTTTGTTGGGTTTCATGGCCTGTTCTCTCCCTTGCAAATGTGTCAAAAGGTGTGTGTGCAGCTTTGGCAAGTGCTGGAAATGATTTAGAAGTAAGAAGGAACCAGGTACAGTGGCACATACCTGTAGTCCCAGTGGCTCAGGAAACTGAGGCAAGAGGATTTGCAAGTTCAAAGCCAGCCTCAGCAATTTATCAAGGCCCTAAGCAACTCATTGAGACCCTTTCTCTAAATAAAATACAAAAAAGGGCTGGGGATGTGGCTCAGTGGTTAAGGACCCCTGGGTTCAATCCCTGGTACCAAAAAATAAGTAGAAGGAAGGAGAAAGAGGGGGAGGAAGAGGAGGAGGAGGAGGGGAAAGAGTAAATGGGGGAGGAGGAGGGAAAGAGGAAGGAGGAGGGGGAGGGGGAGGGGGAGGGGGAGGAGAAGGAGAAGGAGAAATGATGTCATCAATATGCAAAAACTTTTTACTGTAGAAGTCAGGACCAGG
Source organism: Glaucomys volans (assembly GCA_020662805.1). Taxonomy (NCBI): domain Eukaryota; kingdom Metazoa; phylum Chordata; class Mammalia; order Rodentia; family Sciuridae; genus Glaucomys; species Glaucomys volans. Next base: position 2,559,950 of record JAJEJO010000141.1, on the reverse strand, counting down.
GCTGGGGATGTGGCTCAGTGGCAGTGTGTCTGCCTGGCATGCATGAAGTCCTGGGTTTGATCCTTAGTGCCACAAATAAATAAATAAAGATATACAACAGTGCTTCCTGCTTTGTGAAAAAAACAAAAATTAAAAAAAAAAGAAGTCAGGTCCATGTTTCTAACGTTTGGGCTACCATACCATGACACTAGATGGGGTTATGGAGACATCCTTGAGGTAATATGGTGATCATTCTTTGTAGTCCTTCGCACATGAAGGCGAATGGGTCTTGACTCTCAGGGGCTATATCTGTGCTAAAGAAGGCATTAACAAGAGTTAGTACACAATGAGATGCTCCCAACTGGGTGCTGAGCTCTCCTAGAATGGCGGCTGTTGTGAAAGACTGCATAAGTGAAGGAATCAACTTATTTAATTCTCTGTAATCCACTGTCACATGCCAAGTTCCATTCTACTGGCCACACAGGGGAGTTAAAAGGACCGAAGGTTGGGCCAATTATGTTTACTGTAGCCAATTTGAGTATGGTCTCATCTCTTGATGGCAACCAGGGAAACATGGGGCATAGACAAAACAAGAGGGTGGTGTTTGGCATGCCCCCTTAATATTGATTTTACAGTTGGCATATGCTTAGTCTCCTGGCAATGCATATGAAATTCCCCTATATTTATTTGTAGGTGTTTGCCCCATAAAATATCGACACCTATAATATATTCAGGAAGGGAAGCTATGAACACCAGGTAGAGGGTGAATGACAGGCATCTAAGTCACAGCGACAATGTTAGGGCTCAGATTCACTGTTTTCTCCCCATATCCATCAATAGCAGTTAACCTGTCTGAGAACTTGTCAAGATTATCATATATCAGGCGATTTCCCGGCACGCTGCTTTTAGGTGTAAGGGCAGTCGTCGCTGGCAGGCTAAAATAAAGGCTTCTTTTGGCTTTATGTGATCGGCTTGGATGATTTTATTTTCTTTGGGTACAACATTTGGAGGCCCCAGCGAGATTTGATTTCTCCAAGCCCTCACACGTAAATTGGCCTCCTGTGATGGTTGCCTGGGAGCCCTACCCTGAATAAAGAGGAGCTCCTGAGAGACGTGCCTCAGCCTCACTCTTGGGGGGACCCCAACCCATCTGCAGGATACTCTTCTGGACGAAGTCACCTGGTATCCTGTTTTGGTGAGTCAACTCTCTGTATCTGGAGGATGTGGACAGACTGGATGCAGTTGCTTACACCAGTCCCAGGCCAGGGCGAGACGTCACTCCTGTCCACTGGTAGGCCTCCTCGTGAGGCCTAGTCTGTCTGGTGGGCTCCTCGTGGGCCCAGTCTGGTAGGCCGCATGGGGCCTAATCTGGTCGGCCATTGTCTGTCTGTCTGTATTTGTCTTGTTAGTCTGGTCTGGGCCGCATAAGGTCTGCTCAGCTCAGCTGCCACATGGCTGGCCACCCACATACCCACCACATGGCTTCCCGCATAGCTGCCGCCGGGGGCCTGGTCTGCTTGGCCGCCCCGTGTGGCTTGGGCCTAGTCTGGTAGGCCTCTGTGCGGAGTCCGGTAGGACCTCCATGTGGGCCCAGTCTGGTGGGCCGCACCCCGGGGACGCATAGCCAAGGGGCAAATCGTGGGACGCCATGATGTTACCTGCTGTCATGCGCCTGTCGGGAGTTGGGGGTTCTATTGCCACTGCCGTGGCCGCCGCCTGCCTGCCTCACTGCACAGCACCCACCCACACGGTGGGGTGCGGTGATGCCCGCCGCAGCTGGGGCAATCCACGGGAAGGGCCCAACTCACGTCCAGAGTCGCCTTCGCCACAGGCTCCCTGGGTGTCCGGGCCATTTGTGTTTTCTGTGTTTTTTTTTCCTTGATTTCTGTGTCGCATCTCTTCAGGACAATCTACTATGGGACATAGTCAACCACGTGCCCCACTGTTCTAACTTGTTTTTTTAGATAATTTTCAGGATTTCCAAGAACGTGCCACTGGCTACGGAGCTTTTGTTAATGGATGTAACTTAAGAAAATTTTGTAAATCAAAATGGCCTACTTTTGAGGTTGATTGGGGTCCTCAGGACACTGGGCAGCCAAACCATCCGGATCAGGTGCCTTACATTCAAATTTGGATTATGGCTTAAGCATTGCCTTTCAGATTCCGTGTCCTCTAGTTCGGGAACTAGGAGAGGCTGCACCGGTTTGATGGCAAACCGGTGCAGACTTAAATGCAGCTTGCACTGCTACCAATCCCTCAAGACTCAGGTAACTCTGCCAAAAGCCATTTCCAAATCCAGGGGCCGAGGGAGGGAGAAGATGGCTTGGGGGCACCTGACCTCTCACCCTCCCACGGGGCAAGGGGGAGAAGGAACCAGGTCCAACCCCCCCCCAGTGTTACAGCACCCCCACAATGAATTGTTTTACAATATGTAAATGACATGTGCCTCCACCCAGGAGGAACAACAAAACCCCTTTACAGAGCTCTTAAGCTTTCAAACCCTGTCCTGATAAAAATGGTTAAAGTGCCTGAGACATCAGGTTTCTGCTGGAACCAAATCTCAAGTAGAACTTATATTGAAATGACAATAGAGGAAGCAAAAAGCCTAGTAGGAGACCAATTTCCAACCCAAGGAAAAAACCAAAAGAGTGTTTTATTTGAGAATAATTAACTGCCTGCAGAGTACTTGTTGAGCTCATAACTTTTGGTCAGTCCTATTTTTTTTATTCAACTTAGATTTTTGAACATCTTGTTACATTGCAATGGAGATAAAAACTTACAAGGTCTTTGTTTAAGTGTATATTGTGTCCAAAATTCATGTACATGATATTAGAGATTAACAGAGAGTGCTAAAAGAAAAAATGGATCCAGGTATATTTGATTCACGTGATTAAAAAGGTTCCATTTAAATTCAGTAAATAAATGAAGGTAAAATATATCTAACCTCACAAGCCTCTAGGTGGTCAATTAAAAAAATGTTGATGTCTATAAAATGTGTAATATCAATTGTTTTTTTAGGACTTTTCCACAGGAAAAAGATGGCAAATACTATTCAATACTTGTCTGATCTTGGTTATTACAGTAAAATAAGTAAATTAGAGTTAATATATTACACCTTAAATTCCATGGGGTAGCATACTTTAGCATTATTGGTGTTTTCATGGATCAGTAAATAAAGGGATTTGGAATTGTTTTGTATCATCCCTGAGAACAAGGTTACTAAGAGTGAAATCCTAATAATTTATCTAAATTCAGAAATTTCATAGGAGTTGTTTTAGAATACAAACAAGGAAGGAGTCAACAGATGGGAAAGGGAAAGTGGAAAGTTCTAGGTATGAAAATATATTCAGTAAAAGGAAAAGGAAAATATTTCTGGGTGAGAAAGTCTGTGTGTAGGTAAAGGGCAAATTCCAACAAGTTTTTGTGTAGCTAAGTAGTTATATCTATGTGAGACCATCAATTAGAAACTGTTTAAAGTTTTCCCCTAGGTCAAATGTTAATGGGCTAATATAAATCAAAGTGTAATCAATCTGTTAAAATGATAAGGATTTCTTTAAGTTTTATTCTTTATTGTGGTTAAATAACTGGTAGGGTATTGTGCTATGTTGCAGAGTCCAGGGTTTTTTCTTGAAAAACTAGGTTTGGTTGCTCTTTGTATATTCATGTGTCCATGTCTTCTGGGTACGCAGGTCTTTAGAGCAGGGAATTTGTTGGGCTGCTGTGCTCCAGGTTAGACTTGTCTGTGTTGGTAGTTTGAGGCTTGTGGGAATGGCAAATTTTATTGGGGACTTATTGTTATCATTTAATATTCTGTAACAGAACCTGCTATCAATAGGGTATATGTAAATTTGTTACTTTTTACACTGAGATCAAAATTTAAATGCAAATGTATTTAAAGTTAGTGAGAGCCTGATTTGCTTAAAGGTTAATATTGTGAAACATAAAAATTATTTGGTCACTTTGCCACACAAAAGGAAAATTAAAAGCTCTCAGCCTTTCCTTGATTTGTTTTAAATGCAATATATTGTTTTAAAAACTATTCACATAGACTCAGGAAACAATACATATAAACTGTGTAAAATGATGTCCTAAGAGGAGGCAAAAAATTACTTCAAACCTGGAACACTCTGCCTAAGATTGTAAAAGGCCTTGTCTTAACTGAAATAAGGGTCTGCCTCCCACCCTGCTACAAGTCAGAATGTTTCCAAAATAAGTCAGCTTTCAGCTCATTTAAAATTATATTCAAAAGATTGTTTTTTGTTGTAAAATTACTGTGATGTCAAATAGGAAATATAATATATAACTCAGGCAGGATTTAGGATGACTATTACACAAACTAGATATGTTTTTACTATTGTTAATTATTTTGTATTTTCTTTGTAAGCTCTATAGCTGATGGCAGATTAATGTTTTGAAGAAGTATACTAAGACATCACCTATGAAATAGATGATATAAGAACTGGTGAAACTGGCTTGCTGGATGTTTAAGATCAAACTTAAGGGTTGAGATTAAAACAAAGGGGCCAAGAAAACCAGTTTTGGTTCTTGCCCTCAGAGTCAGCCTGCATCCAGGAATAAGAGAGCTTCTCTAAGGAAATTTGCAACTCCAGGTCAACACTGCTGCCTTCACTGCTGCCAGAACTCAGAGTTTTTGTCCATGCAGACAGTGGGCAAAGGACACTGCCTGGTTTCTATGTCACACAGAAGGCATCGCTGTGTCCAGAGCCAAGGAAACACTGGCTGCCATCGGCCTCCAGGTTGTGGGAACTGCCACAGCCAGAGCACAAGAGCCACTGGGGCCCAGATGCCACCGCCACCAGAGCTCGGAGCCATCCAGGGCAGAACCCAATCTGAGTGGACGCTTCTCAATAACCCATGCATTCCAGGCTTGTCCTCCAGAGTTGGAGACACAGCAAAGATTGCTGAGAACAAGGAGGTGCAACAATGGGCCAAACAGGCTTGGCCCCTGCCCTCCTGGGGCTGATGAGAGTTCAGCAGGGAGACCAGCTTCCCTTTGCCATGAATGGAAGAAAAGAGCTGTCAGCTGCCCACAAGGCAGAAGCCACAACCTTGGAGCTGCTCAAATCCAGGAGGAGCGCTGCTGCCCAACCCAGAATGCAGAGGCTGCTGGAATGAAGGAGCTGCCAAAATGCAGGAGCTGCCACCACCCAAGTACAGGAACAAAACTAAATTCCCCACGAGTGACCCCTGTGAGAACTCAGCTGACTCTTAAGAGACAGGAACAGATCAATTTGACCAACTTGATCTTAAACACCTAGCAAAACAGTTAAAACCAAACCAAACCATAGACATTCTTGGGCATTTAAAAGAAACAATAGTTTAATGTAACTTAGGATGTACTTGTGTTAGCCCCTAGAATAGGACTGGAGGCTACAAAAGAGAGATTCTTAGGCAAATGTACCTGATAATTCAAGTTCCCAAGTAAAGGCCTCAAACTCTCCAGCCTTTGATAGGCCTTGTTATGGGAACAACTTCTCAGTTCTTCTACCTGGTGAGAGATTGACTTCTACCATGTCATGATATTCTGTATTAATCTCATTTTGGTACTCATGTCTTTTGTTTCTCTCTCATAGAAGCACCCACCCCAGATGACTTTACAACCTGCTCTTCCCAAGCAGACTTCTGCCCCTCATTGACCATATTTCTAAAAGGAACTTCAAACTGCTTCCCCAGACTCTGCCCCCTTCCAGCTCGAAGCAGCAAGAGCAGTCGGTGCCCCCTCTCCCTAATAAAGTACAGGCAGTTAGTGTAAAATAAGAAATCTGGTCAAACTGAGGAATGGAACCCATCAGAGTCTGGGAAGTTGGAAACTGAAAAACCACAAGTTTCCTAAACAAGGATTTGTTAATGTGGATAAGACCAGTGGGGAATGTTATAGCAACAGAAAACAGATTAAAATGTTGTGTTCCCCAGGGGGATTCTCCAGCATGATCCGGAGAGTCAGCACCACCCCAATCCCAAATCCCCCCCCCATGGCCCACCCCAGTCCCTCCCCCTCCCTATAGCCCCACCCTAATCCCTTCCCGCGCCCTATAAAGGTTGGCAGCAGAAGAACTAACACGTGATTTCCCAGCACACCGCTTTTAGGTGTAAGGGCAATCGTCACTGGCCAGCTAAAATAAAGGCTTATTTTGGCTTTAAAAAAAATTACCATATATCAATGTACATCCAGCTCCCACGTCCACCAATGATGTTACTCTCTTGAATTTCATTTATTTATTTATTTAACAGGAGTGGGCATTGAACCCAGGGTTCCTTTACCACTGAGCTACATCCCCAGCCCTTTATACTTTTTATTTTGAGATAAGATCTTGCTAAGTTGCTGAGGCTGGCCTTGAACTTGCAACCTTCCTGCCTCCATCTCTTGAGTCACTGGGATTACAGGCATGTACCACTGTGCATGGCTCTGTGAATGTTTTTGCAAGACCAATGTATTATGGTCTCTGGTCCAGAGACATGGTTCAGACCACTGAACCTTGACCTCCCCACTAGTCAGCCCATAACCAAGGGCTCAAGTACTTGTCAGGGGGAGCTGTGGACTCTGCTTGCATTACATTTCCTAATAGGAGAGGCTTGTCTTTGTCTCCTTTGGGAGTAGGAGTCCATTCTACCTTTGTCTCCTCTTTTCTGACCTTATTGAAAAATAATGACCTAATCCTCTTGTCCTTTGGCAATTGCTTCCAGAGTATACCAGAGTAGCATTAAGTTATCCATCTATTTTCCTTTCATCTACTCCTGCTGCTTTTACATCTACCCATATCTGTCTACTGGACACTTGGAGAGGTCCTTTCAGTTTTCGCTGGGGTTTCTGCCACAGTGTTCCCATTTCTCCTGGATCTACTATCAGTTGCATTTCTTGCTGGAGGTGCTGCCCTACTAATGGGGATAATATTGATATCAGGGCACCATAAATGGACAGAAGGGCTGTATGTACCACTGCCTCCCTCATCCCAGGAGTAAAAATTATGCAATCTGGTCCTGAGAAAGACTGCAGATAAATAGCATGTTTCATTCCCTGTTCCTACAAATAGTTCTGTAGTTCTTCCATAGAAACCCATGTGCCTCTGGGCATAGGATAATCTCCTGAATTCAGCCACATACTGTGAGTGTCAAAGAAGCAGCCAAGCTAGTAATGACCCCACGTTTTCATTAATGACACTGGCATAAAAATCTGAGGTAAAGCAGGGTGAATAGTTAGGTCATTTTTGACAATTCTATACCATTCAACATATCCCATCTCTTCCGGTGTTCCACAAAGAAATCAGCCTTGCCTGTATGCTTGCTTTCACTTTCTGCCTGAACTTGGACCCCAGTTCCACCAGCTCTGCAAGGGTATAGGTCTCATGGTGGTATGTAAATGTCTCTCCAACGTTGGAGCAGATCTGGACCCATGTCCCCAGACCATTCCTGCTGAGTCTTTAACTTTTGGAGCATTATTAGTCTATCTTCTATTATATCTTCATGGCCCATCTTACTTCTGAGTCACTGGAATTAGTAGAATCCCTGAGTGGGTCCCTCATTACATCTTTTGGAGGAATAAATATCAGGGATAAATAATCATACCAGTGAAAACCAGATTGAAATTATCTCTCTAGGAGGTTAGAAAGATTTTTAGGTCTTGAATTAACATAACAAATTTATGTCTCTGACAGAGCCTTTTGTGATATTGTCAGGCACACCTGTATAAAAACCCTTTCTTTATAACATTCCAGTCTTACTTTTGGGCAGACTGACCTGAGTGTACATCTCAAATTTATTTCCTTCCTTCCTTCCTTCCTTCCTTCCTCCTTCCTTTTCTTTCTTTCTACTGGGGATTAAACCCAGGGTTCAATCTGAGCTACACCCCAGCCCTTTTTATTTTTTATTTTGAGACAGGATCTCACTAAGTTGCTTAGGGCCTTGCTAAGGTACTGAGGCTGATCTCAAACTTGCAATCCTCCTGCCTTAACCTCCCAAATTACTGGGATTATAATTGTGTGCCACCATGCCTTGTTATCATCTTTTCTTTCTAAGAGTCCTTTTTTGACTGTGCCATGATTATACTCTCCTGCTAGGTGTTTAAGACCAAGTTGTTAAAAAATTGACTTTGTTCGTATCGACTGTTAAGAGTCACCTGAGATATGTCAGGAGTCACTCTTGGGAAATTGTGAGAAGCCTCCTGGCTCCATTAGCTTTCCTCTGCCAGTCATGCCATCTGCTAGGATGAGTCAAGGTCTCAATGAACACATGTGCTGCCCATGGAAGCATCAATTTATTTGCTTCTCCAATGACCCTCTTCTTTGAAGAATGTGCACTGGTTGGCTGATTGGCTTCCTGTTCTCTAGGGTTCTCATGATCCCTCTGATCTGGAGGTCTGATGACTCACTTGAATTGTAGGGCCCAGTGAGGAGTCCTGTTGTTTCCTGGGTTCTGGATGACCTTCGAAGGCAAGGATCAAAATATTAATAGTTTTTTCCTTAGTCCTTTTACTGCCCTGACTTTGGTTTCCAAGCTTTAGTTTTAAACATCCAGCAGGTCAGTTTCACCAGTCTTAAAGAGGTAGTAATGGGTTTTAACTTTAATGGCTATAATTCTACAGTTAATACTTACTCAGTTAGGGTCAGTATCAGTAGTGGAAGTCAGCATTATACCCCATCTGTCCTGGAGTTGTACTTCTGTGGAACACTAACAGGCAACACTTGTAAAGTTTTGCAAGGAAAATACAAAATAAAATTAACATGAGAAACAGTGTTAATGATCAGAAATAGACTTATTATCTGATGTATAAATCATCTCATTTATATGATAATAAAACCTTTATGTTCTCAAAGCAACTAGATGTAAGCCAGGTTTTAAAATGTCCATGTGTTGGGGCTGGGATTGTGGCTCCATGGTAGAGCACTCACCTAGCATGTGTGAGGTCCTGGGTTCAATCCTCAGCACCACACAAAAATAAAATAAAGGCATTGTGTCCACCTACAACTAAAAAATATTTTAAAATAAAATAAAATAAAATGTCCATATGGCCTTTTTTTGTCAGATACAATGCTTTAAAGGCAGCACTTATTGTTTAGCTGGCCTGAATTAGACTTGCATAAGCTTTCCTTTTACAAACTTTTATATAGCACTTAGACAAAACTTGACCATTTAGTTCTCAAATGTATACACATCTCTAGCCACATATATGTAGGGTATCAACTATGATATAATAACCCAAAATAGCAATTGTTTACTTAACAAGTTATGAAGAAATTGTTTAAAAGACAACAGGTACAAACCCTAATATTTTAAGATTTAGTTTCCATAAGTAATAAAACCTAACAGACACAAGAAATTATCTTGATAGATAAGCATATCAATATTTTAAGAAACGCTTGCTGTTAAACCTAGAGGAAGAAAGACTTTTTTCTATATCAGTATATTAAAGTTCGATCTTAAAAAAAACCTTAGATAACTTTGAATGTTAATTATAGTCAACTTAATTGCTTATATGAACTTTGAGATCTACTTTCCAGTCTTTTGTAACTCAGACATAAAATCATATGCAATATGTTGCATATATGTTGTCTTATAGAATTATTTAAGAAACCAAAAGTACTTGAATTTATATTTAGCAGTTGATATTTTAGTATTTTATCTTTGGATATTGATCAGATGTCTCTGCTAACAAACATTTGTGATGAAATATTTAGTTAAGAACTTTACATTAACCATGAAACCAAGATATCGGGCAAGACTAGTTAACACTTTAAGCCATCAGTATTCCTGCCAAAGAAAAAATGCTTAAAAGCTATGGACATTGCACTTTAAAAGTTTTATAGAAATCAACACTTTTTTAATTGACCAGCCACCTAGAAAAACAGGTGGATTAGCAATTTCAAAGACATCTTTTTCCAATTTAAATTGAACTTTTTGTTAAAGTTTTATTTAAAGCATGTGAACTGAAAGGGATTTGGATTTTTAATTTATAAGGGCTTATTTATCTGTAAGCCAATTTTGGCACTATGTAAACTATAAATAGATACAAGCACATGTATAGTCACTATATACAATATACAAGTATGCACAAGTAGACATAAAACAGGAAAGATTTTATAACTTGATAACAGGGATTAAATCTCCACAGGTAGGAGACAAAAGAAATTAGTGTCTGTCATAATGCTTTAGAAATTGAAACATAGGTGGTTACAGATTTTTCATAGTATGATTCAGACATAGGGAGAACCTGTGCAGCTGGCAATATTGGAAATAGAGTCTGGAAGCCATGGTTGTAGGAAGAAACCACTGAGTCACATGGTTTCCACAGGCTGAGGAATAGGACATTCCTGAGGAAAACCTAGGAATTATTCATGCCTGGGAGGCAGATTTCCCAGGTGACTAGACCCACCAGGGGGCCACCTGTCTCAGGAGAGCTTCACCCTTCCTCATGTCCCCTTCCCCTTGTGTGACTGCGTAACCTCAGACTGAGCCGCCCACCAGCTATCAGGTTTCAAGCTTTGTTCATTGGCTCACCTTGTGTATAAAAAGGGCTGCATGTTCACATTAAATTTGAGACGCCATCATCGAATGTGATCTCCTGGAGTGTGTGTGTTTTTACTCTGTCCAGCTCACCCCCTCTAAGGGAGACCCACTCATATTGCCACAGTTGCAACACATTGCAGATTGCAATTGCAACACGTGGTGAACACTGAACTCAAAGGTTCAGATGACCACTTTTCCTCTATGGGGGTCAGAGTCACTTCCACCATCACTGCTGTTTATTTCCCTTCTTAGGACTCTGTAAAGGTGATCCTTCTTTTTCCATTGTATTTGAGAGTTAACCCTCAAAAAATTGGTCTCCCAACAAACGCAGTAGGAGAGAAACAGAGGGAAAAAAAGTCCAGAGGACCAAAATAGGAAAAGCAATACTCAGAAAGAAAAATGAAGCAGAAGGCATCACAATACCAGACCTTAAATTATACTACAGAGCTATAGTAACAAAAATGGCATGGTATTGGTACCAAAGCAGAAATGAAGACCAATGTTACAGAATAGAAGACACAGAGACACTCCCCATATAAATACAGTTATCTCATACTAGACAAAGGTGCCAAAAACATACATTGGAGAAAAGACAGCCTCTTCAACAAATAGTTCTAGGAAAACTGAAAATGCATATGCAGCAAAATAAAATTAAATCCCTATCTCTCACCCTGCACAAAAATCAACTCAAAGTGAATCAAGGACCTAGGAATTAGATCAGAGATCCCATGCCTGACAGAAGAAAAAATAGGTCCAAATCTTCATGTCAGCTTAGGACTTGACTTCCTTAATAAGAATCCTAAAGTGCAACAAATAAAATCAAGAATCAATAAATGGGATGGATTCAAACTAAAAAAACTTCTTCTCAGCAAAGGAAACAATCCATAATGTGAAGACAGAGCCTACAGAGTGAGAGAAAATCTTTACCACATGCACATCAGAAAGAGCATTAATTTCCAGGATATATAAAGAGCTTAAAAAACTTTACATCCAAAATCTAAATAGCCCAATCAATAAATGGGCTTAGGAACTAAGCAGACACTTCACAGAAGACATATAATTGATCAACAAATATATGAAAAATGTTCAACATCTGTAGTAATTAGAGAAATGCAAATTAAAACCAAACTGAAATTTCATGTCACTCCAATCACAATGGCAATTATGAAGAATACAAGTAACAATAAATGTTGGCAAGGATGTGGGGAAAAAGGTACACTCATACATTGCTGGTGGGACTGCAAATTGGTGCCACCACTCTGGAAAGAAGTATGGAGATTCCTCAGAAAACTTGGAATAGAACCACCATCTGACCAAGTTATCTGACTCCTTGGCCTATACCCTAAGGACTAAAAATCAGCATATTACAGTAATGCAGCCACATCAATGTTTATAGCAGTTCAATTCACAATAGCTAAGCTATGGAACCAACGTAGGTGCCCTTCAACAGATGAATGGATAAAGAAAATGTGGTACATATACACAATGGAATATTACTCAGCCATAAAGAAGAATGAAAAGATGGCATTTGCTGGTAAATGGATGGAACTGGAGACTATCATGCTAAGCAAAATAAGCCAATCCCCAAAAATGAAAGGCCAAATATTCTCTCTGATATGCAGTTACTGACTCACAATAGGCAGGAGGGAGAGAGGAGTAGAGGTTTACTGGATTGGTTGGGGAGAATGAGGGTTGGGGGGATGGGAATAGGAAAGACAGTAGAATGAATCAGACATAACTTTCCTAAGTTCATGTAAGAATACACAACCAGTGTAACTGCACATGATGTATAATCACAAGAATGGGAAGTTATACTCCCTGTATGTAAGATATGTCAAAATTTGACTGTCAGGTATAACTAAAACAAATTTTAAAAAACTTTAAAATCCAGTTAGACAAAATGAGACTGATATATATATATACACATATATATATATGTATATATATATATATTTTTTTTTCTCTAAAGGTGAATTCATCAGAAAAAAAACTTAGCTCATGTGGAGCTAAGAATTGAACCCAGTGTCTCACACATGCCAGGCAAGCACTCTACAACTGAGCCACAACCCCAGCCCCAGGAAAAGGCTTTAACAAAAAGAAACGTGTACATATGAGATCTTTCCATTTTCCCTTCCCTGTGCCCATGTGGAGAGAATAGAAAACCCCATGGGAATTAGCCTGTCCCCTGAAATTCCTGGGTGTGTCATGCTTCCTGAAGTTGAGTCCCTGTGATTTGGGGTAATAGCTGCTGCACTGTCCCCAAAGCAGAATTTAGACCTCTTAAACATCCTCAAAAAGCCTAGGACCTGGCCTTTCCAGATTCTCTCCCCTTCCTCCTTTTGTCTCCCTCCTTATATTAGGTTTAGAGAGAAATACACTGAGACATAGCAGAATCCCAGAATACAAGTCCCACAGTGGTTTGGATTTTAAAATGACACTTCTTTTTCCTTCTTGTTTTGAACTGGTTTGGGCAATTTCTCATGAAATTCTGTAAAGTGGTGTTATAGTTTATGCTTCCCTCAGGGGCCATCTCTCCCCAACCTCCAACTGGTATTTGGGCCAGGATTATTATTTTTTTTTTTGTGGTGCTGGGAATTGAACCCAGGACCTTGTGCTTGCAAGTCAAGCACTCTACCAACTGAGCTACATCCCCAGTCTCCGTGTGTTTGTTTGCTCATTTGTTTTTTTGGTGCTGGGGGGTGGCCAGACTTGAGCACAGAAAAATATTAGACATTTCTTCCCCAGGGTCTGAGGATCAAAGGAATTCCGGTGTAGGGGTGCTTGTGCCAGATAGAGAATTACCCATTTGAAAAAAGAATAAAGAAAATGTGGTACATATACACAATGGAATATTACTCAGCCATAAAGAAGAATGAAAAGATGGCATTTTGAACTGTCTAATGTCTAAGAAATGTCTAATATTTTTCTGTGCTCAAGTCTGGCCACCCCCCAGCACCAAAAAAACAAACGAGCAAACAAGAAGGAAGAAGGAATCCCTTTGCATTCCTCCATTGTCTGAACCAGATTAAGTTTTCCCTCAGTCCCCTATGGACCTCAAAGTCATTGGCAACCACACCTTCAGGTCTGACTAGGAATTTTGAGCCAGTCATATTAGTTGCCCTCACCAATGTGTTACTCAAAGTCTCCTCACTCAAAGCCTCCTTTATCTCCTGTAATCCTCAAAATGTGAGTGACCATGTATTACGACCTGACTAGGATTTGGGTTGGTAAGATTAGTCACTCTCATTAACGCATTACCCGAAGTCCCTTTTCTTTGTGTCATTTCCCTCTTAAAGGAGAAATCCCAGTTTTTCTGAACCATGCCCATCCCCAGTTATGAAGGTACTGTAGACTGGGGTGAGCATCCCAGAGGAAACAGGCCAATAGCCTTCTCAGCTATTCTACTAAGAGAGAGACATGTTCCCAAGGACCAAGTATCCAGGACAAGTTTTCAGCCTTTCTCGATATGTCTATATTTGCCATTATACTCATAATTAGGGCCCCTGAAGTCATGTTCTATTTGTTGTATAAATACATCTATTTTGTAGAGCCAGGAATGATGTCCCCACTGTAACAGGCTCAAAATTTGAGCCCCAGAGGAGAGAAGGAATATATGATAATGAACTCTACTATCCTTATTTAACTAATTGGTAGGGGGGCAAAATGTCTTAGAGAATCAATTAAAATTATGAGATCCATGTTTTTTTTTCCCTAGGGAAACTGGTAGGTTTAGAAACCTAGGGAATGGAACCCTCCTGTGAGTAGGAGCACACCAGGGACAAAGATGGGAGGGGCAAACTACTACTCTTCCTAAGGATATAAGATTATCTGTTTCTATGGTCTGATAAAGTTTAAACTGGTAAAACTGAGGGTCAGGGGCTAGGTTTGTGGCTCAGTGGTAGAGTGTTCACCTAGCACTTGTGAGACCCTGGGTTTGATCCTCAGATTCACATAAAAATAAAATAAAGGTATTGTGTCCATTTACAACTAAAAAATTTTTTCAAAAACTGAGGGGGCAGGATGACAGGGTCTGAGACTGGGCTCCATATTTTCTGGGGGAGGTGGGACAACTCACTCATGCACTGGTAAATTGATGGGTAGGGCTCTGCCTCAGACTTCAGATCACACTGAGCTTATCTCAATCTGTTATCCAAGGAACTATCCTAGCGAGGCCCTTCCTCTACCATCTGGTGATATAACATGAAGGGACGTGGTAAGGGCTCTTCCAGAACAAATAGAAGGCGACATGGTGCACTCAGTAACTATGTGCACATACATGACTCTGTCAGGCAGTGTGGCACAGTGTCTATGTGAGCATGAGAAACTTTGTCATAACCCTGTCACAACTCTGTTGCAACTTTATGGTATAGAACCCAATCAGAATGTGTGTTTCTATATAGGGGACACAAAGGAGCTAACATGTAAAGGAGGGGGACTAACAGTGTACATAAAGCAATAGCCCAACATGGCTCAGCCTTTGGATATGAATCCTCTGGTCTAGTACCAACACAAATAAATACTGCTTCCTGCTGAAAGCCCCAGTGTCCTATCTCTCTCTGCAAAAAATCTTGCAGCATTTCTTGGGGGCTTGTGTCCAGCATTTGGAGATGGTGATTTTACCTAACTTGTTGCTGGGATGTGAGTCCTGGGATGCCAGGAGAGGTGACCTCATCTGGCACCAGTGGACCAATTGATCCACAGGGGACTAGCCCTCCCAGTGTGCTGGAGCAAGAACCCCGGGAGCACAAAGGAACCTGGTAGGGCCCAGGAACCAGTGCAGGAAGCACTTGTTAGTCAGACAGGTAGGAACTTGGGTTCAGGAGGTGGACCTGCCCCTAAGTGGCAGAAATGGAGCTTGATCACCTCCCAGAATTGCCCAAGTAGTCTTGATTGCATGAGAGGAGACCACAACTGTAAGGTACTGGGTGACAGATTGGAGGCACTGTTTGAATACAAGTGAATGGTGACTGAATGAGACAGGCTGAGCCCAAAGCGAGTGCAGAGTCCCGATCTGCTGGTCTATGGTGATCCTCATATGGCTTAGGGCAGTGCCAGACACTCTGCAAGGTCCACGAGCCTGGTCCAGGTTTATACCAACTTGCCAATGCTAAGAGGAGCCTGAAATATCTCTGTGAGGAGAGAAGTCAGACATGGACAAAGAAATTGCTCACCCCTTTCCCCTTTGCCTTCTCATGTGTATGATTATCATCTTTTAGGGGGAGGAAATGAGTGGCAAACAAAGTAAGCTTAACTCCCCTAGAGTGTATGATAAAAAAAAAATTTCAGAAAGGGGTATTCTGGTGGCTATGGACTCCTGAAAAACTCCAGACCTTCTGTGAAGTACATTGCCCCTCATTTGAAGTAGGTTGGCCCTCCCAGGGGGTCACTTGATAAAGAACTGTTTAGAAAAGTGTTTAGGATAGTCGTCGGGGACCCAGGCCACCCTGACCAGTTCCCCTACATTGACTGTTGGAAAGACATGGTCCTCTTCTGGCCATGTTGGCTGAAGGCTTGTCTGGAAGAGAACTATAATATTATGATAGCCTGGGTGATGGCTTTCTCAAAATGCTGACTGGAATGCAGGAAGCCCATGTATCTGGGGAGCCAGAGGTGATTCTCCTGCCTTATATACTACTGTATCCTCCGCTGCCACCTGCACTCCCCATTCCTACTGCAGCCAGAACCATGCCAGAGGCTGCTCATTCCCCTGAGGCCACCTCGCCCATGAAGCCACCCTAAAGACCCCTAGCCATAGCCACCCTGGAGCCACCAATCTTAATGCAGTACACTCCAGCTGAGAAGCACTGGGGGGGACCCTGTTGGGAGCCCACCTCCTAATAGATGACTAATTGCCCTACAGATGCCACTGAAAGAAACCTAGTAGCCCATCTACTGTGATCAAGAGGGTCAGGTGCAAGGGGAACTCACCTTCATGTATCAGCTTTTTACCACTGTTGTAAAGTGGAACAGGAGCGGCCTGTGGGGGTAAGGAGGGTGAGTGCGACGGTGCTAACACCACGCCGGGAACTCGGGTTCTGAAGACCAGGCTCGGTATAATGCAGAACAAGCAAGCTTATATGGCAGAGATTCACCAATTATAATTACCAACAGGCGTTAACACCCCCCTGCCACGCTCCGGATGCATGCTCATGCTAGGCTCGTGATCGGCTCGTGATCAGACCAATTAAGGGAAGAGAAAGCGCCTGAGCTCTGTATCCTCAGGCACTCCTACAATTCCCCCTTTTCTTTTATTTGTGCAGGCATGTGTCCTCTGGCCAGGAGTGACAGCATGCTACCATGGGGTGGCCAACCCTCATGGAGGCAAAAGGGGATTTCGGCTGTGTCTGTCTTAGGTTGTCCCCTCCAGGGATTTTACCCATCATTGACTACCAGCTGTTGGTCACCCTTGCCTAGATTGCACAATGTTGCAATGGCTGCGTCTGTCTTAGGTTGTCCCCTCTGGGGATCTTACCCGTCATTGACTACCAGCCATTATCAGTGATGTTCCAATGGTGATATATTAATGTAAAAAAGGGGGTAGGGCTGGGAGTTTTATTAGTCCTTTTGGTCTTTCTTGCTTGTCTGGAGGAGGCATGCTGGTAGGTCAAGCCTCTAAGCACACAGGGTTTCTGTCCTGCAGGCGGGTATGCTGGGGCTCCGTGCTCGCAAACAGCCACAGATCTGCTCGAACTGCCGATTTGAACCTGTAAGGAAGACTTGCAACATTTTGTGAGAGAAAGCAAAAAACATAACCTTTGATGAGAAAAGTCAACATTTTCATTGAGTTAGAGGACTAGCTGGGAAGAATTCTCTTTTTAGAGCAGGGCCCACAAACAACAAAACCACATTTGAGCATAGCTGGATTGCTTGTTCCCCAGGAGGAACAAGAGTTTGAGCGTGATTAAAAGCTCTTTTAATTCATAACGGGGGCCCATCTAGGGCCACGCAGCCATCAAGACAGCTGTTTGGATGGTTGTGTCTCCTCATTTGAGCTACTGGTGGGTATGGCTGGGACCCTCTTAGAGTAAGTGGGTCTCGCCAACGCACCAATGGCACCTCTGTAAATTTGTTATAGGGTGCCCAATGCTTCATAGCAGGAGTAAGTCCATTTTTGTCAAAAGTCAAAAAATTTAAAATGAAAAGAACTTTATTCAGAACATATGATGATGTTTTTTGAAGGGTATCCATAGTTTCCCCCTTTTCTTTTAAAAGTTGACTTTTAAGTTCTTTATGAGCTCTTTCAATATTGCTTGTCCAGTGGGATTATGGGGCATGCCTGTACTGTGTTGAATGTGCCAGGATTGGCACCAGTCTGAGAATTGTTTAGAAATGTATGCAGGACCGTTGTCTGTTTTTAATTTCCAAGGCACTCCTAAAATCATAATAACACTCATAACAGCTTGTATGACATGTTTAGCCTTTTCCCCCCGATAGTGAAATAGCATGGATAAATTCTGAGTAAGTATCTATAATTACATGTAGATATTTGAGTTTCCCAAAGGGTGGAAAGCGGGTAACATCCATTTGCCATAAGGCATTAGAGAGAAGACCCCGAGGGTTTACTCCCGGGGCTTGTAAAGGCCGTAAAGGCAGTAGGCGGGCACATTTAACACAATCTCTTGATAGATGTTTGCATTGTTCAATAGTTAACTCAGGGAAAAGATGCTTTAATGTATGTGGTGTACAATGAAATTTGGCATGTAACGCACGGGCTTGCTGTAAAAGTGATGGCGTGATTTGTACAGTTTGCACTGAGAAGTCTATTTCATTATTGCCAAATGCTAAGGGTCCTGGGAGATTTGTATGAGCTGTTATGTTCAATTATGTCTTCAAAAATTTCTGGACCTTCTGTAGTTATGTAGGTCCTCATTTGTTTTAATAGATCCCTTCCCCATAAATTGTTAGCAATACCTTCCACTACCAGGGGTTGAAAATGCCCTGTTTCCCCATCTGGGTCTACCCATGTGGCAGGGTCTCTTAATTTCCTGGAGGGTTGGAGTCCTCCCACCCCTTGCACGTTAGGACCCGCAATGGTTTCCAGTCCTGTGGGATTTCCTCTGCCCTTAATAGTGTCACTTCTGCTCCAGAATCTATCATTCCTTTGAATAATTTACCATTGATCTTAAGACATAGCGTCGGTTGTTGGGCTAGCACAGGGATGGTCCAATGAACTTTAGGTAAATGATCCCTCCTTACTGGGGCTGGAGGGTGCCCCATTGGGAGTTTAAAGGCTTTCCATCAGCATCAAATTTGGATTTACAATCTTTGGCCCAGTGAAATCCCTTTTTGCATTTAGGACATTTAGAGGGAGGGAGGCCCTTAGGGGCTCCCGGGGAAACTCCTAAGTTAGGACATTGATATTTATAATGGCCCTGTTGTCCACAGTGCCAACATCCGGCTTCCCTTTTTGGAGCAGCCGCATGTACTTGGACTATTCCCTGCGCTATCGCAGCAGCCATTTGCTGGTGTTTTCCCTCATCTCCACTAATGTCTTTAGTTGCTAATACCCAATCATCCAAGGTGCTGCTTCTAAATGGGGCAAGAGCTTGCCTGAATTCCTTTTTGCATCCCTCCCAGATAAGGTCCCTTGCTAACGCTTCAGCAGCCTCAGGGTTATCTACCCTCCTATCCACAGCTTCCCAGACCCTCAGGAGGAACGTAAGGAACGGCTCTTGAGGACCTTGAACTAGGTTTGCTAATTTTTGTCCTTTTCCTTTGATATCTCCTACTCTCGAAGGCCTGCATTGCAATGATCCTCACTTGATCAAAATAGATGGGTGGTCCTGTTGCTTGCACCGCCGGGCTTATGAAGGGGCCTGAGCCATTAAGGGCTTCCGCTGTTAATTGTACATATGATTGCTGACCTGATGTTAACTTTCTTTCAGCTTGCTCTAGGCAGCCATCATGGAAAGCGGCATTCCACAGTAAAAGCTGTTCTGGAGATAAAACAGCTTTAGCTAAGTCCCTGAAATCAGTGGGGCACATTAGCAGCACAGATTGATTTTCTAGCAATTGCATGGCATAAGGAGATCTCAAGCCATCCTCTCTCACTGCCTTGCGAAGCTGCTGTATGGTTTCAGTCTCAACTGGATACCAGGACATAGGTCTGGCGGGTGTTGGGTTAACATTGACAGGAAAAACTTGTGGGGGTTTTTTGGGTGTTGTTTGGAACACTGTTCCTTTATAGCCAAAATTCTTATCCTATTGTTCGCAGAGGATCCCATAGGCCTCCAGCCATGGAGAGCTGGGCGACTCTGCTACGGGATTTGAGAATTCTATGCTCTGATAAGGTGGCAAAGAGGGATCAGGGGGAGCAGTTGCCCTCTGTGATGTAGGCACAAAGGCCGACCGTTTCACTTCCTCCTGTGAGGCCGCAGCCTCCTCCTCCTGCTCTTTACTGACCCCATGCTGTGGTGCAGTTTCCATTCCTATATCTTTTTGGGCCCCTTCTTTTTCAAGAGACATGTCTTCCAGCTGGGCAGCCAAGGCCCAGGGGGGTCCCTCTCCCACGGGAGGTGATCCAACCCCCTGCAAGCAACCCAGAAGGGCTGATATCATTGGGTAGAAAGTACACGGAGGTTGGTCGCCCGTTTGTGCTTCCCATTTTTGTGCCTGTTGTAATACTTGTTGCCAGCATTCAGCTTACCATATACTATCAGAATTCATCCATGGGCAAAGACTTATTACTAGTTCCCAAATGTGACTAAGTTCTTTATCATCTACCTTTATGTGCCTACTGCACAGCAAGGCCTGCAGACTGGCCACTTGGCTTGTCCGCAAAGCCGAGGGTGAATTACCCATGTAGCTTATGTTGTGCAGGTCACTCACCCGGGATTACCTCACCCTCTGCTGGAGTGAGGAAGATGAGTGCAGATCACTCACCTGACTTGGGCTTACCTTACCCTCTCACAGGGGTCCCTGTTCGGGGCGCCAGAATGTTGTAAAGTGGAACAGGAGCGGCCTGTGGGGGTAAGGAGGGTGAGTACGACGGCACTAACACCACGCCGGGAGCTCGGGTTCTGAAGACCAGGCTCAGTATAATGCAGAACAAGCAAGCTTATATGGCAGACATTCAAAAATTACAATTACCAACAGCCGTTAACATCCCCCTGCCACGCTCCGGATGCATGCTAGTGCTAGCCTCGTGATTGGCTCATGATCAGACCAATTACGGAAAGAGAAAGCACCTGAGCTCTGTATCCTCAGGCACTCCTACATACCACCACTGATCTCTTGAATTGGAGAAACCATACCATCTTCCTTCACTGACAAGCCTCAGGCTATGATTTATTTAATGCAATTCATCATTCATGTCCACAAGCCCACTTGATCTGATTGCTGCCAGCTACTCATGACTCTTCTTAACACTGAAGAATGCTGCTGAATTACCCAGGCCACAATAAAGTTATTGGAGGAAGACACCCTGGCAGGAACCACGAAGGCCCAGGCTTATGAGTCAATTGCCAGAGAAAGAGCCCCAATGGGACCCTAAAATGATGACCAGAGATTTCAAATATGTGAGTATTATCAAGAGGCTCTTTTAGGTGGCATGAAGGAAGGAGGGAAGAAGGCCATGAACATGAGTAAGACCTCAGAGGTACTCCAGGGAACTGAAGAGAGCCCAAGCCAATTCTATGAGAGGCTATGCAAAGCTTTACATCTTTATACCCCCCTTTAACCCAGAAGCAGCTGAGAATCAGCAACTGGTTAAAGCATCCTTTGTCAGTCAGGCCCAGGGAGACACTCAGTGTAAGCTACAAATTTATAGGGTTTTGTTGGAATGAATGCCAGCCAACTACTGGAGGTTGCAATGAAAGTATTCATCAACTAAGACCAAGAAGCCCAACATGAGGCAGACCAGGAAATTATGAGCATTGTAGATCTCCTTGCTGCCATCATAGTGGAACAATCAGAGCACTCCAAAGGAGATGTTCTGTTGGGCCAGAGCCAAGGCCAGAGAAGGAGCCAACAAGAAGAACCACCTCAGCCAGAGATGAGAGTAGGACAGAATTGGTGTGCTTATTGCTGTCAAGGTAACTGGAAGAATGAATGTCCCCAATAGTCAGAGGATTATCACCTAATCCCTGAATGAAGGGGAAAGGGTGAGCAGTTCAAGGACAGTACCAACAACATGGCAATCATATGAAGCCCCTGAGGATTTTGTTGGATTGACCACCAAGGGAAACAATGAGGAAGACTAGGACAAACTGGGCTCCATTTTGTTAGGCCCCCAGGAACCTATGGTCTGAATGACTGTGGGGGGCTGACCCATGGACTTCATGGTTGATACCAGTATGGGGGTCTCTCAGCCACGTCCCACATAGATGAGAAAAGGGTTAACTGCCAGAGGATTATGTTTGATCACCTAGAGACTTTCATGTTAAGTAATTTTAAAGACATTTTACTTTCATTTGTTTACCCAATTTAAATTGAAGCTTTTCAAATCGTGTGAATTAAAGGTATCTGGATCCATTTTTAAATTTTAATTCATGAGTGCTCATTATTTATGTCAATTTTGATGTCATGTACATGATATTTGGATGCACAAATATAGACAGACAACATGATATCAGACAACATGTTATACACATAACACAAAAGCAAAGGTCTTACAGCTTTTTATAGGTGAATCTCCATTGCAATGTAACAGATGTTCAAAAACTCTAGTTGAATGAAAAATAGAACTGATCAAAAAAGTCATGAGCTCAAAAAATATAGAATTTAAGGAAGAAAAGAAGAGTCCTGGAAAAATGGCATGGCCATTAATTATTTTAGTAAAACGCCATACACTTTACTTTTTAGTTTAGATTTGTTGGAGTTCAGGTAAAAGATACTTTTTCCCTTTTTTTTCCCTTGGGTTTGAGACTGGCCTCCTACTGAGCCTGCAGGCTTCTTCCATTTACATTTCAATATAAGCCTTCACTGAGATCTGCAAGGAGCTAAGCTAAGTTTTGGTTCCAGCAAAAACTTGACACGGTATTTTCACTATTTCTTATTTTCAGGACTTGTTTGGTTGTCAAAGAAAATTATGAGACCTTATTTTCCATTACTTTTGAGAATGAAGCTACTATGCTAAGCTCCTTATTGAGATATGCCATTGGCTATTGACCTGTTCGTCCATGGCTGAGTATCCACTAGTTTGGGGTGAATATTTTTAGGGTTATTTTCCTCTCAGTGACAAACAGGTTAAATCTTGTTCCATAGGTAAGCTGAGAACAGGGATTTGAAATAAGGCCCCTTTTTGATATTTTATAAACCTTTAGTATGGTTTGATTCTCACATCAGGGCAGTTGTTCCTTGGTGTAGTTTTTTAAGGAGGCTGTAAAGAGGCTTAGCTAATTTCCTATACCCAGGAATCCAAATTCTGCAGTATCCAGTTTTCCATGGGAAGCCTGGGTTGCCATATGGTCTGGGGAAGAGGATATTGTCCTATGGTGGTTATTTTTCCTGTCCTAGCTTGTGGGTTCCTTGAGACAGTTGAATTCCTAAGTATTGAACCTGTTGATGGCATAATTAAGATTTTTTCTTTGAGATCTTATAGTCCCTATCAGCTAAGAAGTTTAGGAGCTCGATAATGGCCTTGATATTTCTCCTGTGTGGTAGCACATGAAGGATGTCATCTACATGTTGGAGAACAATTACAGATATTTTATCTCTGATTTTTGTTAAGTCCTTAGCTATAGTTTGTCTGAACAGGTGAGGGCTATCTCCAAATCCTTGAGGCAACACCATCTAGGTTAGTTGAGATACACTATCTGGTTCCTCAAAGGCAAACAAATATTGTGATTGAGATTCTAGGGTACACAGAAAAAGGCATATTTTAAATCTAACATAGTAAACCAGGCAACAGCTGGAATTTCAGATAACAGAGTACATGAATTAAGAACTACAGAGTGGAGAGAAATTACTGCTTTATTAATTATTCTAAGGTTTTGGACTAGGCAGTTGACTTTTAAACTCCTAAAAATGGGGAATTGCATGGGCTGTTGCAAGAAATTAAACGTTGTAAGCCTTATTAGCATTTAGAAAAGTCAGTTGTCTAACTAAAGTCTCAAAGGTACTTGGATCATTGACCAGATGGTTTGCTGCTCAATATAAACATGCTACAAAGTCTGAAAAATTTTCCTCTGGCCCCTACTGAATTTGGCTGGGGTCTAGAGTATTCCCTCCCTGAGAAGGTAATTCTCTCTATGCTCTTTGTTCACATGCACTTATTTGAGCATAAGTTTGCAAATCATAAGTCAATTGTTGTCCCAAATAAGCAAATTGTCCTGACCCAGTAAGCATATCTGAACTCCATTCAATTTATTAATTTCCACCTGATCTGAAAAATGCTCTATCCAATTGGATTTCCATGTTAAATGTTTGCCTTTGGAAAGGCAGGAGCTAGCTAGCAGGAGTCAATTATTAGGCGGCAGGGCCTCATTACATTTTGATTGTAAGAGGCTTAGTATGAATGGCATGTTTGCTCCATACGTAGAGCATGCAGATTTTAACTCCCTTGACGTTGTAAAAGGAATATGCACATGAGTTGTTTTTGACCCCTCAGAACTTTGAGTATCATTTTGCTCAAAAATGGGGTATAACCCAAATTTTGCTAATTCCTTCTCTGCCGTATTAACAGAGGTAGGAATTCTTGGTCTTGTGACTTGAAATCTTTCCCTAGGAGCAAGAGGGGGTGCTGGAGCAGGACTTTTCAACTGTAAATTACAGAGGTCCCATACTAACTCATCCCCCTCTACATCTGAATGCCTTCCAGTCCTCTGAATAGAAATTTTGCTCCCACCCTTCAGTATCTCTTTGTCCATGGGGAATTTCTTAACTACTAAAAACTTCTTTAATATGTTCCCAGAAGACAAAGGGAACATTTAATATGTTCCCTCTTCTTTAATATGTTCCCAGAAGACAAAGAGGTCCTGGAGGATGAATATTTCTGACTCTTAGATTTCAAGTTCTTAACAGCATTTCTAAGTCCCATGATTAAATCTCCCGATGTCCATAAATCAACTTTTTGGTCCAAATACAAGCAAGTTTCTATTACAGTCCAAACTCTCTCTACATTTTCAACTGTGCTCCTAAGCATGTTAGCAGAGATACAACCTACATAAAATTCCTTGCCTAGTTTTTCACAAGTATGCAAATCAAGTGATTCTTCCTCAGAAAACCATGGACAAATTTCTTGAATCACCTCTAAGAACTGAGCAAGATCAGCTCTTTGCATAAAGTATCACTTCTGTTTTAAGATGGTTTTCAGGATAGCTAAGTAACTTTCCCTCTCTATAGAGATTTACCCTGAAATCCTGATTAGGATCTTTTCTTCCCAGGATTCTAAACTTTTGCACCCATCTCAGCCAAGTTAGATTCTAAACTTTTGCACCCATCTCAGCTCATACAGTCAGAGATGCAGGCAGACCTGCTTGATCGAGTCTGCAGTATTTAAAGCAATCAGGTCTCCATTTACATTTCAAGAACTGTAGGAGTTGCATTCTTTCCACTCAATTTTCACTCTGGTTATGAATTGAATATAGCTGAATAAATTTTATTTCTCTCTCTGTAGAGAGTGAATTCCCCAGGCTTAACATCACACAATTAAATTCCCTTTCCTTTCTTACTACTAAACTTATTAACATGCGTGAACTTCCCATGGGAAAGGGGGCCAACACCTTACATTTATTTTTTTCTTCTAAAATCCTCTCAAACAGTCCCTGTTCAGGCACCAAATGTGGGAGTCTCTCAGCCACATCCTGCATGGATGAGAAAAGGGTTAACTGCTGGAGGATTATGTTGGTCGTTTATCAATCAATTACCCATAAACTTATCTACTCGATAAACACACAAGAGCCAATACTCTTTTTAAATGAAAGGAGGCATGACAGATCTGGCCCCTAATAAGATGGAGTAGTCCACCACTCCTTTATTTTATAGTCACACAGGTAAAGGGAGCCAAGACCGGGAGGGTCTTCTGTGATGAACAGGATGGGATGGAGTTAGGGGAGCCATTTGCTCAGGGAAACCACTCCCACACAAGGCCACATACTCCCCAGTGATCTGGAACAGTCCTGCATGGCTGTCAGTTCCTGGGAGTCAGACCTCAGTGTCCCATGGCTCAACCACATCTGATTCTGCTAGATAAGGATGACTTCCCACATCTTACATTCAAGGTAATTAATGATATAAATAAGGACTTATTACTGCCATTTTGTTACTTGTTTTCTAACTTGTTTTGTATTATATTTCTTTTTCTTTTCTTTTCTTTTTTTCTTGGTAACAGGTATTGAATCCAACCCAGGGTTGCTTAACTACTGAGCCACATCCCCAGCCCTTTTTATTTTGAGACAGTGCCTAGCTAAGTTGCTGAGACTGGCTTCGAATTTGTGATCCTCTTGCCTCAACCATCCAAGTCACTGAGATTATAGGTGTATGCCACCATGCTTGGTAAGAATATTTCATTGTTTCTTCTTTTACTGGTTTCTTTTATGGTTAAGTGATTTGCTGTAGTAATATGTTTTGACTGCATGCTTTTTATTTTGAGAGTGTCTAATGTAAATTTTTGCTTTGGCGTTTCCATGAGGCTTGCAGAAACATCTTATGGTTATTACAAGTTATTCTAAACAGATAGTAATTTATTCTTGACCACAAGGAAAAGAAACTAACAGAATAAAACTCAACACTAGAACTTCATCCTCCCATTTTGAATTTTGATGCCACGATTTCACTCCTTTTACTTAGCCTATCTCTTGATAATTTGCTGTTGTTGTTTTGTTTTAGTTTTTGTTTTTTTGCGGTGCTGGGGATTGAACTCAGGGCCTTGTGCTTGCAAGGCCAGCATTCTACCAACTGAGCTATATCCCCAGCCCTTTCTTGTTTTTTTAAATGTTTCCATTTTTAGTTTTCATATTATGGATATAAATGAATTATGTATCATAATCACTGTATTAATGTATGTAAATCTGCATACTAACTTTTACTAGTGCATTTTATACATTCAGCTGTCTCTTGTTACATATTACTGTCCTTTTCTTTCAATTTGAAGAATTCCTTTTAGCATTTCTTGCAGGGAAAGTCTTGTGATGAATTCCCTCAGTTTTTTTGTTTGTTTGTGAAAGTCTTTTTCTTTCTTATCTGAAGACAGCTTTGCTGGGTGCAGTATTTTTGGTTATCCAGAGAAATTAGTCTTGTGGAAGGACCTTAAAGGTGCATTTTAACCCATTCCACATAAAGGAAAAGGGATCCTCATCATTTGTAATATTGATTGCAGCATACTGAGTTCTCTCAGCTTGGACAATAGCCTCTGAAAGAGTTCCAAGGTCTGGTACTTTTGGTGCTAACAGTGGCACTGAGCTGTCTGTAATTAATGGTTACGTGTACAAAGTTCCAGGTCTTGTGCATAGGCCAAATGGGGCTATGGAATGGAGAATAGTCTCATGGAGCATTTTGGCTCCCTTAATCTCAGCAGCAAGGGCAATTATTTTTTTTATTCACCAGGAAGCTAACATTATTTTGGGGAGACAATATACTTTGGTCATCAAATGGGTTCATAGTCTTCTATGTGTCCTCACTAAGCTGGCCATAACTATTGCAATTCCTGTCAGGGCTTGGTGGCAAAAGTAATTGAGGGTGCACATAAACAACACATAAATGTTAACATTTCATTCATTTGTGGGAACCATAACAATGTAGGTTAGTAGGGACACAATCAGAGAACATTATCTCTTTTCCCTTATCATGATGTCAGGTGTTGTGGGGACCATGGTCACTTGTGTACTGGCTTGTAAAAGGCCCAAGAAATGCAATTCCAGTCCACTTTACCACTGACCTCTAACCTTGGCATAGGGCCTGTAGGCCCCACAGATAATGAGGGATTTGGGTGTAGTCCATAATCATGTTTATATTTGAAATCCAAGTGGTGTGAGAAATAGTTGTTTGGCTCTCCAATTTATCCCAAAATTCATCAGGAGAGGTGGAAGGCTATCACCATGCAGCCCCTAGCTGGACTACTCATTGAGTCCCCCATGGCGTGGTACCTACCCTTGAGTTCCTTAGTGGGAACTCAAGCTCCTCCTTTGAAGTCCCTTTATTAAGTAATCACCTGAAGATCTCTTTGGGGAGGCTTCTGCCAGGATAATCCAGAAGAGGGCGCCCAACTATCATTTTTACACTCCTGTTGGTTAAATTTTGCTTTCTCATTAGTGATTTTTTTCTGTGCCTGGGAATTTCTCAGTTAAGATGCCAATAACAACAACAACAAAAATGCCAATTTTGTCAGACTTGAATCTAACGAGGTGTCTTAATTAGGTTCAATAACCAGCAGGAACAGCACAAATAAACCTATAAATTTGAGTCTGCTTAACGATTTCAGCATTTATTGTTCCCACTACCTAATAGTACCCCCAAAAGACCATCAGTGGGCTGCAGAACTTTTTGCCTCTGAAGGATGGTCCAGACGTGTTTTTCCAAGACATCTTTCAAAGAAACCATGAAGCTCACAATGAAAACTCTGATCTCGAAATTTAATAAAAGCCTAGACACTTCTGGGTTTGAGTCTTAAATAAATTAACATTGCATTGTATCACTCATGCAGAATCTAAAACAAGTTGATCTCACAGACTTGAGAGTAGAATGATGGTTAATGGGCACAACAAGGGGTAGGAAGAGATGGGAAAAGGTTGATGAATGGGTACTAAGTTACAGTTAGATAGAAGCAAGAAGTTCTGGTGTGCTATTGCAGTAGAATGATGATAGATAACAGTAATGTCCTGTCTGATTCAAAAAAAGAAGAAAGAATTTTTAATGTGTTCAGCATAAGGAAATGACAAATGTTTCAGGAGATAGATATGTTTAACCTGATTTGAACATTACACAATGTATACATGTATCAAAACATTATATAGTACTTCATTAATATGTATAATTTTATGTTTTTCTTTGTTAGTCAAAAATTAATTTTTAGGGCTGGGGTTGTGGCTCAGTGGTAGAGTGCTTGCCTAGCACATGTGAGGCACTGGATTCAATCCTCAGCACACATAAAATAAATAAATAAACGAGTGAAATAAAGGTATTGTGTCCTTTAAAAAACTAATTTCTAAAAAAGAGAAAGAGGACTAGTAATGTAACTCAGTAGTAGAGTGCTTGCCTAGTGTGCACAAAGCCCTGGGTTCAATTCCCAGCACTGAAAAAATAATTATATTATGATTAAATTAAAAATTTAAAAATAAATAAAAATGAGAAAGTAAGGGGGTTCAAGCATCAAAGCAAATTGGATAAAATACTTATAGTACTAAAGGTATATGAAGGCTCGTTGAAATACAAAATAAATTTTTTTTTGGTACTGGGGATTGAACCCAGCACTGGCTTTGAACTCTCGATCCTCCTGCCTCAGCCTCCCAAGTGCTGGGATTACAGGTGTGGGCCACTGCGCCTGGCTATTTTTATTTTTGTATGTTGATCTTATATCCTGCTTCTTTGCTGAATTTTTAAATCAGATCTAGAAGTCATCTTGTGGAGATATTTTTGGGGAAGAGGTGGTCCTATAGATATGGAATAATGTCATCAGTAAACATAGATAATTTGACTTCTTCTTTTCCTATTTTGTATCCTTTTAATTTCCTTCTCTTGCCAGACTGCTCTGGCTAGAGTTTCAAGAACTATATTGAATAGGAGTGGTGAGAGTGGAGTTTTCTCATTCCTGAGTTCAATCCCTAGTACCAAAAATAAAAAAATAAAAATAAATAAAAATAAAAACAAATAGCTTTCTTATATTCTAATAATGAATCTGCCAAGAAAGAAATCAAGAAAGCTATTTCCTTTACAATAAACTAAACAAAATCCCAAAACTTAGGAATAAATCTAACTTAGGAGGTGAAAGACTTCTATAATGAAAATTATAAAACACTGAACAAGATCTTAGAAGATAGACCTATCATGCTCATGGATAGGTAGAAAAAATATTGTCAAAATGGCCATGTTATCAAAAGCAATCTACAGATTCAATGCAATTCCCATCAAAATACCAATGACATTCTTCACAGAACTAGAAAATCAGTCCTAAAATTTATATGGAAGAATAAAAGACCCAAAATAGCCATAGGAATCCAGACCAGCAAAACCTGATCTTAATTTATACTACAGTGCTATAGTGACAAAAACAGCATGGTATTGGCATAAAAGCAGAAATGAAGACCAATGGCATAGACTAGAAAGCATAAAGACAAACCAACATACATACAATCATCTGACCATTGACAAAGGTGCCAAAAATAAAAGTTGGAGAAAAGATAGACTTTTAAACAAAGGGTGCAAAAGAAACCGGATATTCATATGTAGAAGAGTGAAATTCAATCCCTATCTCTCAAGCCACACAAAAATCAATTCAAAGTGGATTAAAAACCTAGGAATTCAGTCAGCCGAGTGCGGTAGCACACGCCTGTAATCCCAGCACTTGGAAGGTTGAGGCAGGAGGATCCCAAGTTCAAAGCCAGCCTCAGCAACTTAGCGAGGCCCTAAGCAACTCAGTGAGACCCTGTCTCTAAAGAAAATACAAAATAGGGCTGAGGATGTGGCTCAGTGGTGGAGTGCCCCTGGGTTCAATCCCCAGTACCAAAAAAAAAAAAAAAAAAAAACCTAGGAATTCAATCAGAAACTGTGAAATTGCTAGAAGCAGACAAAGGCAACACTTCAACATATTGGTGCAGGCACCAACAACTTCCTTAACAAGACTGCTAAAGCTCAAAATATAAAACAAAGAATCAATAGGTAGGATAGCATTAAATTTAAAAATCAAAGGAAGGAAGAGCATGAAGAGAGAGCCTAAAGTATAGGAAAAATAATTTCCAACTACTCTTCTCACAGGGGATTAATAACCAGAATATATAAAGAACTCAAAATCCTTAGCAACAACGATAAAAAATAATACACTCAATAAATGGGTGAAAGATCTAAAGCAACATTTCTCAAAAGAAGAAATTCAAGTGACCCACAAATATATGACAAATGTTCAACATTCTTAGCAATCAGGGAAATGCAATTTAAAACTACACTGAAATTTCATCTCTCTCAAGTCAGATTGCCAATCAAGAATACAAATAATGATAATTGCTGGTGAAGATTTGAGGGGGAAAAAACACTTATACATTGTAAGCAGATCTGCAAATTAGTAAAACCACAATGGGAATCTGTATGGAGATTCCTCAAAAGACCAGGAATGGAATCACCATACGACCCAGCTCTATAACTCCTTGGCACTTATCCAAAGAACAAAAATCAGCATACTATAGTAATACATGCGTACCAATGTTTATAGCAACACGATCCACAATAGCCAAGTTATGGGACCTGCCTAGGTGTCCATCAACAGACAAATGGGGAAAGAAAATGTGGTGCATATGCACAATGGAGTTTTATCAGCCATAAAGAAGATTGAAATTATGTCATTTACTGGTAAATTGGTGGGACCAGAGAATATCATGCTAAGTGAAATACACCAAACTCAGAAAGTAAAGTGTCAAGTGTTTTCTCTCATATGCAGAAGCTAGAGAGAAAAAAAGAATAAAATAGGGGATCTCACAAAAATAGAAGAAAAATCAGTGGAGTAGAGGTAGGGGACTAAGCAAAGAGAAGGAGGACGGGAAAGGGAAAGAACTGGGGAATGAAGTCAACCACATTACAATAGGTGGATGCATGAATATGCCACTATGCATTCCAATTTTATATATAACTAGAATGCATTAATAAAAAATGAATAAATCGAAGGAAGACCAGTTGAATAGAGGAAAGGATCTGGGAAGGGAAAGGGGAGGCAAGGGGCTTCACTGGAGATTGAAATGGAGAAAACCATGTTATATGCATTTATGAACATGTAAAAATTAACTCCACTATTATGTATAATACCCTAAAAATAAAAAAGTTACATAGAAAAGAATATGCATAAATATAAATACACACACATATACAGCAAACAACACAGTAACAAATCATAAGTAATGCTTATTGACATGATCGAAAGGAAAACAGTTTTATAATAGTAGTTGGAGGCTTCAAATTCCCACTTCAGTAAGAGATAGAACATCTATATGGAAGATCAATAAGGAAGAAGGTAAGATGAACACTATAAACCAACTGGGCCTAATGTATAGGCATATCTACAGCCTCACCCAACAAAAGCAGAATACGCATTTTTCTCATGTGAATTTGGAATATTTTCCAGTATAGATCATATGTTAAGTGACAAAACAGGTTTTAATAAATCTAAAATGATTGCGATCAAACAAAGTACCTTCTGCAACCACAATGGAATAAAGCTAGAAATGAATAACATAAAACTAGAAAATTCACAGAAGGGTGGAAATTAACCAAACATTATTAAACAACCAATGAGTCAAAAAATAAATCAAGAAGAAATGAGAGACCATTTAAAGACAAATGATATGGAAAATATGATATACAAAAACGAATGAGAGGGCTGGAGTTGTGGCTCAGTGGTAGAACACTTGCCTAACGTGTGAAGCACTGGGTTCGATTCTCAGCACCACACATGAATAAATAAATAAAATAAAAGTTCCATTAACAACTAATAAAAAAATTTTAAGAAACAAATGGGATGTAACAAAAGCACTGCTCAAAGGCAAATTTGTAGATGTAGACACCTACATAAAACCAAAGAAAAATCTCAAATCAATAACCTAATGGTACACCCCACATAACCAGATAAAAAAGCAAACAACCCAAAGCTAGCAGAAAGAAGAAAATCATAAAGACTGAACTAGATAAAAAGTGTGAAGAAAACAGAAAACCAATATGAGGAATCAAGGAAAGCAAAAGTTGTTTTCTTAAATATCAATAAAACTGATAACTCTTTAGGTAAACTGACAAAGAAAACAGGAGAAATAGCTTAAATAAAAAGATGAAAGTGGGTACATTAGTAACAACCTTAAAGAAATAAAAATAATTATAAGAGAATACTGTGAACAATTGAATGCCAACAAATTTTAAAACCTAGATAAAATGTAAGTATTTTATACAAACACATAAATAGCCAACATTGGTACAGAAAGAAAGAGAAAATCTCTATATACCTGAAACAAGTAATAGGATTGAATCAGTAATAAGAACAACTTAACAACAAAGAAAAGCCAAAGAGCAGATGGTTTCACTAATGAATTGTCTGAAACATTTAAATACTATTTATCATTATTTATTCTCAAACTCTTCCAGAAGTATTAGAGGAATGAATATTTCCTAACTCATTCTATGAGTTTGGTGTCATTTCAATGACACCAAAGTCAAATAAAGACACCACAAGAAAAACTATTCATCAATATTACTTATAAAACAAAATATAGGCAAACCAAATCCAACACAAGATTGAAAGTATTGTACACCATGACCAACACCATTATGCCAGAAAGGTAAGGGTGATTCAATATGAGCATAAATCAATGAAACACAGTACATTAAAAGAACAAGGAGGACTGGGGTTGTGGCTCAGTGGTAGAGTGCTTGCCTAGCATGTGTGAGGCACTGGGTTTGATCCTCAGCACCACATATAAATAAATGAATAAAATAAAGGTCTTCCAACATCTCAAAAATATTTAAAAATGAATAAATAAAATAAAGGTATGGTGTCCATCTACAACTAAAAAAATTCTTTTAAAAACCAAAGAGTGAAAAACTCTTGTGATAACTTCAATATATGCAGAAAAGTAAATCCAACACCCTTTCATGCTAACACACTTAGAAAAGTAGAAATAGGGGCTGGTTTTGTGGCTCAGTGGTGGAGCACTTGCCTAGCATGTGTGAAGCACTGGGTTCAATTCTCAGCACTGCTTATAAATAAATAAATGAAATAAAGGTATCATGTTCATCTACAACTAAAAAGGTATAAAAAGAAGGGCTGGAGTTGTGGCTCAGTGGTGGAGCACTGCCTAGCATGTGTGAGGCACTGGGTTCCATTCTCAGCACCACATATAAATAAATAAATAAAATAAATGTCCATCAACATCTAAAAATATTTTTAAAAATAAAATACATATATATATAAATAAAAATAGAAGGGAACATTTTCTGCATGATAAAGGGCATGTATTAAAAATCCACATTTAATACATATGGAATGGTGAAAGAACAGATAGCTTCCCCACTAAGATGAGGAATACAAAAAGGATTTCACACTGCTGTTCAATATTATGCTGGAGGATCTAACGCAATTAATCAGGAAAAATAAATAAAACTGAGCAATATTAGAAAGGAAGAGATTCTAATATTATCTGGAATCACAGATGACATGTTATGGAAAATTCCAACCCACAGAGAAGAAAACCCCCAAAATTATTAGAACTAAAAAACACATTCAGCAAAATTGCAGGGTACATGAGCAACATGAAAAAATCAGTTTTATTTCTAAATACCAACAATAAACAATGAGAATATTAAATTAAAACAATTTTATTTATAATAGTATCCAAAAGAGGGGGCTGGGGATATAGCTCAGTTGGTAGAGTGCTTGCCTTGCAAGCAAGTACAAGGCCATGGGTTCGATCCCCAGCACCGCCTTCCATTTCTGAAAAAAAAAAATAGTATCCAAAAGAATAAAGTTTCTATCAATAAATTTAAACAAAGAGGTGAAAGTTTATACATAGAAAACCATAAAACATTTCTTAAGGAAATTAAAGGAGAATGAAATAAATGGGAAAACAGGTTGTGGTAATACATTGGAAGAATTCTTGTTAAGATGGAGAAACTACCCAACATAATTTAGGTTAAATGCAATCACATCAAAATTTCAATGGCTTTTTTTTTTTTTCAGAAATGGAAGAGCTGATCCTCAAATTCACATGCAATTGTAAAGAATCCCAAATAGCTAAAGCGATGCTGAAAAAGAACAAAAAGAACTTATACTTCCTGTGGGCCATGGTGGTGCACACCTATAATTCCAGCAACTTGGGAGGCTGAGACAGGAGGATTGTAAGTTCAAATCCAGTCTCAGCAACTTAGCAAGGCCCTAAGCAACTTAGCGAGACCCTGACTCAAAATTTCAAAACTAAAAAAGGCTGGGGATGTGGCTCAGTGGTTAAGTGCCCCGGGTTTAATCCCCAGTAACAACAACAACAACAACAAGCCAACAATAACAACAAAAAATTACACTTCACAATTTCAAAACTTAGTATATGTCTGCAGTATCAAGAGTGCGGCATTGGCATTGGCTGGGGATATAGCTCAGCTGGGGTCAATTCCCAGCAACATGAAAGAAAGAAAAAGAAAAGAAAAGAAAGGAAAGGAAAGGGAAAGGGAAAGGGAAAGGAAAGGAAAGGAAAGGAAAGGAAAGGAAAGGAAAGGAAAGGAAAGGAAAGGAAAGGAAAGGAAAGGAAAGGGGAAAACAAATAGAAATATGGAATATAATTGAGAGTCCAGAAATAAACCCATATATATCTATGGGCCATTGATTTTCTAGAAGGATGCCAAAAAAACATTCAATGAGGAAATAATAATCTTTTTAATAAATTGTGCTGAGACAACTGCATGTGCACATGTAAAAGAATTCAAAATAAATCTTTGATCTAAGCATAACTAAATTAAAACCTTAATTATTTAGAATAAAACAGAAATCTTCATGAGCTTGAGTTTGGGGTTGTATTCTTAAAAATGACACCAAAACATTAAAAAAAAAGCATATCAATTTTGTTTTATCAGAGTTTAAAACTTTTTACATCAAAGGACAGCATGAAGAAAGTGTTAGGTCTAATTGGGCGGCTGCAGGGGGAGGGAGCACGGTCACCTAGCAACACACTGTGCCAGAAGTGACCAATGAGGCAGACCTGCTGACCCTGACGTCCACCTTGGGTCCACCTTTTCCTGGGCAGAACCCCTTGACCCCCTTCCTCTATATAAAAACCCTGAGCAGCCAAAGCCACGTGCAATTTCTCCTGGCTCTCCCACCCCGACTTTCATGGGGCGGGGGATTTCGACCGGGACACACATTCCAATTAAATCACCTACCACTATTGTCTGACCCTGGCGAGCGCACTCCTTTTCGCCCACTGCCGCCTTTGGAAGCTTTACCCACCGGCCCGCACCAACCCTTTCGTGAGTTTTACAGAAAGTAAAAAAAGAACTGCCAGAGTAGGAGAAATGATCTATAAATCATGTATCAGTTAAGATTCTACCATCCAGTATATGTAATAACCCTTACAACTCAACAATTAAAAAGAAACCACCTGCCCCTACCCCCTTTTGGTACTAGGGATTGAACCCAGAGGCACTTTGCCACTGAGTCACATCCCCAGTCCTTATTTATTTATTTATTTATTTATTTAGAGAAAGGATCTCACTAAGTTGATTAAGGCCTAAGTTGCTTGGGCTGACCTCAAACTTGGAGTCCTCCTGCCTCAGATTCCTGAGTTGGTGGGATTACAGGTATGATTACACTGTGATTGGCCAAACAACCCAGTTCTTTAAATGGGCAAATTTCTTGAATGGTCATTTTTCCAAAAAGGTGAACAAATAGCCAAAGAACACAAAAAATGTTCAACATCATTAGGCATTAGGGAAATGCAAATCGAAACCAGGGTGGGGAACACTGCATAAACATTAAAATGGTTAAAATTAAAAAGAGGAAAATTAGTATTGGCAAGACTGGGGAGAAATTGAAATCCTTCACATAGCTGGTAGGAATATGAAGTGGTGTGTGTGTATGTGTGTGTGTGTGAGTGTGTGTTATGTGGTGCTGAGTATCGAACCCAGTGCTTTACCACGTGCGATGCAAGCACTCTACCACTGTGCCACAACCCCAGCCCATCCCATTGTTTCTTGATGGTATGTGTTAGGTGGGCTCTTAGGCTTCTATTTCCGCAAGGGCACCCAGCCTGCTGGCTGACCTTGGCTCATTTGAAGTTTCTATTTCCTAGGAGGCCCACCCAGCCTGGCACTAGCCTTAAAACTTTCACTTTCTCATGTTGTTTACAGCTACCCCTGACCAATCCTTAATGCACACACAAAATTCTAACAAATAAGCTCAAAGTTACTAGCTTCCCTTAGAAGTAGCCAATCCAATTCCGACAAGCACCCTCATGGGTGTACTTAAGCCAGCTACCCCAAGCCCCCTCTGCTGCTGCTACCGAACTCTTCTCCACCTAGTGGGAGTCGCCGCTTTTAATAAAGATTTCTTGGCTGAGTTGTGGTCCTGGTGTGGTCATTCACCTTTCAGTATGTAGGGAAGCAATTGACTTTTGTATATTCACCCTCTATTCTGCAACTTTGCTAAACTATACTTCTTAGTTTGGATTCTTTGGAATTTTCTACATGGACAATCATATTGTCTGCAAACAAACGGTATCATAATACTGTACAGTATTTCCCACTGATCACTGATTCTGATAATATGACGAATTTTGATAACTTGCATTTCCATGTGGTTGAAAATATTCAAATCCCCTTAGACTTGGTTGACCTATGTGCTATTCAGAAGTATGCTGTTTCATATCTTGATATTTGGGGATTTTCAAACTCTTTCTGTTACAAAATTCTAAGTTCCTTTGTAGAAAGGACACAGTCCAGAAAGTATCATTGAGATTCAAGGAATATCAATAGAAACTTCTCAAACTAAAAAACACACAGAAAAAAGCATCCTGGATGCTGTGGTCAAGGGCTATGAAAAAAAAAGGCCTGGGTGCTATGGTCAAGGGTTATGATCCACAGGAACCCTTAGGAAAGACAGGAAATGTACTCAGCAGCAAGATCTGATCATCTTGTGGTACTGTTAACCTTGGAAAATACTCCAGCCTGAAGTTCAAAGACAAGGTACTAATTCTATTTTTAAATTTTTTTTAGTTGTTGATGGACACAATACCTTTATTTTATTTATTTATGTGTGGTGCTGAGAATCAAACCCAGTGCCTCACACATGCTAGGCAAGCACTCTACCACTGAGCTACAACCATAGCCTAAGGTGCTAATTCTGAACCACCAGCTGTTGGCTGTCTCTTTTCCTCAGTCACAGGGCACGCCAAATAGTGGTGTCCACATGTTTAATGGTGCAGCCATAAAATAGGCACCTACTTTGGGAAGGGGCTGCCAGGGAGAGCTGGGAGGCTGGAGCTGGTAGTGTGGTGGTAGTGAGGAGGGAGGCTGGGTCATGCCTGCAGAATAGAGGCTCTGGGTTACAGCGGCTGGCTCACCCACCTTAGTGGGAAGCCTGAGCTGACAAAGGGGCTTTGCTCTTTCTTTCTGGTTAATTTGGCTGTGGGCGTGGGAGTGAGGATGAGGAGACCTCACATTACCCTTGGCAAAAACTTTTCCACTGAGCATTACCGTATCTCCACCCCTGTTCACATTCTCCTCACTATTGCTCATTGGTGCCTTTCCATGTCACCCCCTCAACCACGCACTCCTATGTCCAAGTGTCTATTTTCATTTCTCTATTGGAGTCCTGCTTAGGAGCATGAGTAAGGAAGAGTCTGTCTGATTGGGTCCGCTGCTTGTGTTCACAAGCACTTTAGTTAACCATAAAGTTAACCTCACTGGAGGACCCTCTCCCTGCTCCTTTGGTCTCACCTCCTCACTCCCATCTTGCCCTGGTTCCCTCTACCCATCTCCATCTCTCTCAGTAGGCTATAGACTCCACAGGTCTGCCTCTTTCTATATACTGCCGAAACTTTTTATAAAAATCAAATATTCGTTTTTAAGGTACATATATTATGTTTAAAAAGAGCATAACAACACTTGAGCAAAATAAAGACCGTACGAGTTGTCTACCTTCAGAAAAATCTCTGCATCCCTCCTCATGACAGACACTTTAGGCATTTCTTGGCTATTGAAGTTGTCCGTTATCAAAGTCAGGGCTAGGGGAGTCTTTCAAGTTATCAGGCAGGTGTGGTGCAGAAGGTACCCCAAGTCCAGTAAGATTCATATCCATACGTATGCCGAGTCCTCACTGGTGATTTTTGGTAGATACTGCTTACTGGGACTTCCTTTACCAGCTCCCTGAATTTTTTTCTTTGGGGCCAATCCTGTGCTTGAAGCCCTGTTTCCTCGTCCTAATAGCACTGCATTTTCCATGACACAGGCCTCTCTTCCCTAGCCAAAGGCATGCAATAGTAATGGTGGTCACTCCAGGATTTGAGTACGAAGCTTGCTGCTTGACCGCTGGTTGCTTATTTTAAAACTGACGTGGGCTATTCCCCTTCTCTTTCTCTCCTTCCCAGCCTCCATAACCTCAGGGAAAGCAAGACTAATTTTCATCAAGTCCCATGCTGGGTTATTCATGTCCTTCAGCTCAAGGGCCACAGAATGAAAGAAGCTGGATCGGTAAGATGTGCTGACCTGGGAACTGGTATCTGCAGGTCTGAGCGACCACTGTTTCAAGACTCGGGAATCGTACCTTCAGACAGTCATACCCAGAGCCTAGTCCCATAATTTCCCTTTAAAAACCTTTGTTCCCCCTGGTAAGGGGACAGGAGCTCTTGAGTCTAGTCTGCTATTCTCCTCATTTGCTAGCAAATCAGTAAGACTTCTTTTTTCTTTTTGTCAAAACCTCGTCCTCGTTGCACCAGGGACAAGGACCAAGCTTTCAGCAACATGATCTTCAATTAGCAGATTAAGTCCAGTACTTATTTTCACCCAAAGATCTACTTATTTAAAGAACTCCATCATTGTGCTTACCTGAAGATAATCTTTCAGAACCTCAGAAGGCCTGAGATACTCAGCAACTAGCTCTGAGTATCAGACAAGTTCTGTATTTTTCTGGACATGTGTGCTCACATCTGTAAGATGAGATCTGAGCACAGGAATATTCTTGCAGGAGTCATCCAAGCTGGACTGTAAGTCCAGGGTTCTAGCAGTCTATTCTCAAAACAAGTTTCTCAGACTTATACTAGTTTCCTTCCTCAAAGCACAAAGGTTTCTTTGTCTGTTCTCTTGTTGTGGTGGTTAGTATTATTACAATCATTATTATTGGTACTGGGGTTGAACCTAGATGGCCTTTACCACTGGGCTATATCCCCAACCCTTTTATTTTCTATTTATTTTTTAAAATTTTGAGACAGGGTCTTGCTCAATTGCTGAGAGACTTGCAGAATTGTTGAGGCTGGCTTTGAACTATCCTCTTGCCTCAGCCCTCTAAATTGCTGGGATTACGGGTGTGTGCCACTGTGCCCAGCTGAATTTTTCTTTTACAAGATGGAATCTTACTATATTGACCAGGCTGGTCTCAAAGTCCTATACTG
This sequence comes from Glaucomys volans, assembly GCA_020662805.1. Taxonomy (NCBI): domain Eukaryota; kingdom Metazoa; phylum Chordata; class Mammalia; order Rodentia; family Sciuridae; genus Glaucomys; species Glaucomys volans. Next base: position 2,520,237 of record JAJEJO010000141.1, on the reverse strand, counting down.
AAGTGATCTCCCACCTCAGCCTCCCAAATAGCTGAGACAATAGGCATGTACTGTCATGCTTGGCTTAAAGAAAAAAAATTGGGGGGGGAGGCAGGTACTGGGGATTGAACCCAGGGGTATTTAAAACTCAGCTATATTCCCAGTGCTTTTTTGTTTTGTTTTGTTTTACTTTAAGACAGGCTCTTGCTAAATTGCTGAAATGGCCTTGAACTTGGAATCCTCCTGCCACAGCCTCCCAAGGCACAGGTATTGTTCTAGGCATTATTAACTAATATATCTTCACTATGACCCCATACTGGGTAAGCAGCACCGGGCAGCATTACTTTTTTTTTTCTTTTTTTGGTAGCAGGGATTGAACCCAGGAACACTTAACCACTCAGCCACATTCCCAGCACTTACTTTTTAATTTATATTTGAGTCAGGGTCTTGCTAAGTTGCTTAGGTCCTCCCTAAGTTGGTGAGGCTGGCTTTGAACTCGCCGTCCTCCCGCCTAAGCCTCCCGAGCTACTCAGATTACAGGCGAGCACCCCCACGTGTGGCTCGGCCTAAGCATTCTTTTTTTTTTTTTTTTTTTGCGGTGCTGGGGATGGAACCCAGGGCCTTGTGCTTGCAAGGCAGGCACTCTACCAACTGAGCTATATCCCCAGCCCAGCCTAAGCATTCTTGAATGTGATCAGCACCGCTCAAATTTTACACTTGGACTCTGACGGGATTCAGTGCTGAAAATGGGGAGCATTGAGACTTCCTCAAGCGACTCATGGGGTTTCCCGCAAAGTGCCTCTCACGGCCCAGAATGCTTTAGGAACCAGCCCAAGATGGCGCTGGGTCATTTATGGGAGCTTGGCCTTGCTTTCAGTTTCCCTGCAGGAACCCTGAGCGAGCAACCTCCTAGTGGATCAGGTCATGTGAATGGCTCTCTTGTGCCATGTGCAGGTCGTGAACTATGGGTGGCGGGGTCCTGACGTATCCTCCAAATGCTCACACCAGGGGGCCTGTGGTCAGTGTGAGTTCTCACCCCCTCCCCTTCTACAGAATCCCTCCTGGAAGCCATAGGTTGTTCAGATACCGGGTAGTCAGCTACGGGCAAATGTGGCCCCCTTCCTCACGCGCCCCCTGTTGGCACAACCGCCAAACTGCCACCATCTTGGCCCCGCCCCATCACTCGCGCCTAACTAGCTCCACCCACCACAACTGGCGCCCAACAGCCAGCCAATAGCAATCCTCAAAAGAGCAGCGTGTGCGCGTCGAACGTGCCGTAATCCATAGCCAATACTTAACCTCTAGGACTAGCACCACCCTGATTTACGACTCTATTGTATTTCTAGCCAAGCTGCGCTTGTAGCGGCCACCTGGCTTGTGGTGCCTCGCAGCCATGGCACACTGGTACCAATACCGTGATCCCAACTATTATGGTTTGGGGGTGTATAATAATATGGAGGTAGCAGCTGAAGCAGAGCAAGTTGTGGCAGTGGCAGCTGCAGAAGAAGCAACAGCAGCTGCTGCAGGCGGCCACTTTCGCGAAGGAGCTGTAGGCCTCATGGAAGACGTAATGCAAGAGGGTTACCTCAACCACGAGGGCGCTGTGAACCAGGGAGGTGTCGTATACCACGAGGTCGGTGGCGGTAACCAAGGGCCTGTGCAGCAGCAGCCCGGGCAGGAGCAACAGCCCGGGCAGGCTGCAAACGGGGCCGCTGTGGCTCCGCAGCCCGGGCGCAGCCGTCCACGAATCCAATACAAGTTCTCGAAGTGGCAGTTGCAGGAACTAGAAAGTGTTTTCCAAGAAACTCAGTACCCAGATGTGGCCACCAGGTAAGTGACTGGCTTGGGAGGCTCTCAAGTCTCCAGGGCTTCAGGTTCTTTTCGGGGTCACTTTTCCCTCTCCTGGCCCCCGTCCTGCCCTGCCTGTCTTGTGCAGAAGCCCGCGGGGTCTTCACCTGCCTTCCTGCTATGTGGGGGTGGCCTGCTGCCAATCACGGCAACATTTTTATGCAGTATTGTCATGAATTAGGTCTAGAAATAGATTGGTGGCTCCTTGTTCTGGTTTTTGTTTTCAAACTGCTGTAAAATACAAAAACAAACAGTATTTAAACCACTTTTGAAGTGTGGACTTTAGTCGTATTAAGTATTTGCATTTTGCTGTGGGACAGAACTCCAGAAACTTCTTCATGGGGCCAAAATGAAACTATACCCATTAAACAACCCCCAACCCCCACATCTTATGACTACCTTTCTTTTTTATTCTATAAATTTGGTTACTCTGGGTACCTCATGTAAGTGAAATCATATAGCATTTTTGTCTCTTAGTGATTGTCTTATATCTTTTTGTGTAATGTCCTTAATGTCATAGCATATATCGGAATTTCCTTTTTAAGGCTGAGTAATATTCCATTATGTGGATACATTTCATTTGTTTAAGTATTTATATGGGGGGACAAATGGGGTGTTTTTGCAGTGGCTCTTGTGAATAGGGCTGCTATGAGCATAGGTGGACAAATATCCAACTCCAGGTTTTCATTCCTTTTGCATGCATACCCAGAAGTGGATTTGCTAGATTGTGTGAAAATTCTGTTTAATGTGTTTATGCTTTTATGAGTAAATCATAATGATACATAATAGTTGGGTTGATTTTGACATACATGCATGACATTTAATTTGCTTCATTTCAGTCCTGGGCACCTCCTCTTTACCTCCACTCCTCCCTTCCTCTATATTAATTATAGCTTTTGTAGTCATTTTTATTCTGTAAGGCAGTGGGTTAAAATTATGTGTCTTGACCATTTAGCTGTTATTGTCACCTTAAATTTTGTGATAAGGTAAACCCATTTCTAATGTGAAAAATCCAGGGAGTTAGAGAAAAGTATACTTGGGGAGTTGTGAAGGGAGATTATAATTTTAAAACAAGCCCAGAATGGACATAGTGTATTATCTTTCATCCACAACACTGACTAAGCATATCTGTTGTTTTCTCTCCACAGAAAGGAACTTGCAAGATGCATCAATGTGACTGAAACCAGAGTGCAGGTCGGTAAATCTCAAGAAAACAATCTTTTAGGACAATTATTCTAAAACCTGCTTCAGGATGTGCACAGCTTTGACCTAGACTTTTTTTAATTTTTAAAATATTTTTATTAGTGCATTATAATTATACATAATCATGGGGTTCATTTTGACATAATCAAACATGCAGATATTTTAAATTGGTGTTGTTTTAACTGTCTTGCTGAAGTAGACTAAACTAATTTTGAGCTTTGGAATTTCAATGGGTAGAAAATAGGATCATAAATATGAGCTTGTGCCGGGTGTGGTGGTCCACGCCTATAATCCTAGCAGCTTGACAGGCTGAGGCAGGAGGATTGTTAGTTCAAAGCCAGCCTCAGCAACTTAGGCAGGTCCTAAGCAACTCAATGAGACCCTGTCTCTAAATAAAATACAAAAAAGGGCTGGGGATGTGGCTCAGTTGTTAAGCACCCCTGTTTGCAATCCCTGGTACAAAAAAAAAAAAAGTGAGCTTGGGGTTCTTTCCCATTACCAGAGGGAATATTATTTCCTGAAGAAAACAAGACAAAAAACTACTTCTGTATTTCTGTGTACAAAATTAAATATATATATAAATAAAATACACATATATAATTGCATGCATATTACATATGTATGAGCATATTCAGAATTAAAGTTCAGCTTCTACCCTAGGTATCCGTTAGCACTTCTGTGAGGAGTAAGGATGGGCCTTGTCTGACCTTGGAAGTACTCACATTTATAGAGAAAGGAGTAGAATTAAGAGAGGGTTGATTTGTACTATCCTGTTTAAACCAAGTGTAAGCACTGAGTTAGCTGAAGGAATTTCTAAATATTGTGATGAGAGAGTAATTCATTAAAGCACACACTCTAAGTGTAAGTAGCATAGGTTAAGCTGAGACTGATGTGGGAAGATACCTGAAAAGCACAAGTGCCTAGTCCTCCTACTTGTGTTTGTACATATTGATAAGGTGACAGGAAGGGGTGGCCCTCCATTTTAATTTTCCTGGATACTGTGACATATCTACCTGAAAACATTGCCAAAATGGTAATGTTATGGTTACAATAGGGCAAAGGTTTGCAAAAGTTGGGAAATTTGTCCAGAGTGACCCAACCAAAAGAATATTGAATTAATTTCACTTTAGCGAAGAAGGACAAAAATGTTCAAGAACAAAAATTGCATATGGTCAAAATAAACCTTGTAGCTTCCACAGCAAATATGTAAGTGGCCTTCTGTCAAGTATTTTCTAACATGGAAAGATGTGTTTTTCTATTTTGGTGGTAGTATTTTAAAGAGGTGGGTTGTGTGGAATATCTTTTCCCAAACATAGTTCTCAGTTTAGTGTAAATTTATATCTGTCCTGCTTTGAAATACATGTCTTTTCCTGAATATTTTCTAACATGGAAAAGATTGATTTTTCTATTTTTGTGGTTTATTTTAAAAACTTGAGTTTTGTAGAATAGGTTTGGGGCCGGGGCCTTCATTTTAGGGTATCTGTATTAATTACAGATATTTTTAAATCCTTCAGGCAGTAATGACTCATATGTAGGCAGGTCATGTTGTCAAACAGTGACTGCGCAAGACCAAAAACCAAAGTGAAAAATGCAAAAAAAGACACTTCAGGATGACCTTATAACATTGTTGCAGCATGCATGTGTGAGTGCAGTGATGGAAACAGGCTGTAGATATGATGGCGGGCGCCCAGAAAAACAGCCCCACAAAGCAAGCCACTGAGCACTGGCGTGCTAATGCCACATGCCAGGCTCCACAGTCAGGCCTGGCCCAGGTGGCAGAAGTTGGGGAGCAGCTTGGAGCATTTCTTAGGGGGGTCAGGCAAAGTCAGACGAAAAGCAAGTCTGAAAGTGTGGTGAGTTGCTTTTGCCCCCGCTGGGTCATGTCTGTCTATGGAGTTCTAAAGGGAATTTCAGCCACAGGACACGACTGAGGGAAAAGTCTAAATGTTTTCCATTTCCAAATTCTGTACCATGAATTTCCCATGGAAACACAGTACATGGTTTCTCCTTCTGTTTTAGGAAACAAACCTTGGGATTACAGACCTGATATCAACCCATGCCCCCCAGCACACTGTGGGCTTTGTTTTTTATGGAGGCTCTGACCTCTGGTACTTTACAGGAGAAATGTCTCCAATGACATGCCTGAGGAGTTCCCAGAGAGAAGGGGGAACTTGACTGAGGACCAGCAGGGGTCTTTGCATATATTTTGGGAAAGAATTTCAGCACGTGCCTGGGAAGGTATAGACAGGTTTATTTAGGAAACATACCATACCCTGAACATGGGCTTTTCAAACAGGGAGCCATTCCCCTCCATCCTGCTTTAAACAGTATCCACATGTTTGTCGTGATTTAATGTTCCCACACACAGGATGAAACTATCGCCAGTGAGGAGGACAGCTGGACAGCCAATAGCTGTTAGGGTGCAGAATGTGCTTTATCTGATTAAAAGGCATGTAGATAGCATCACGGACCTGGAGGAACTCACTCATCAACTACTCTATCTTCATCTAAAATGGGACAATCATACTCTTCATCATAACCATTCTATAACTGTCCTTCTCAAGCTAAATCACCCACATTAATGTATTTCAGTCCTGATCTTGATGCAAGTTCTTTGCCTAGTGTAGTTTTTCCAACCCCTGGAGTACCGGAGAGCAGAATGTTCAGTAACAACATAGTCCTCCACAGCGACTGTCCCAGGGATGTATTTTAATGGCAAAACACCACTGGGTTCAATCCCCACTATTGAAAGATAAAATAAAATAGAGGAGAGAATCAAAGTACTCAGCATCTTCCAGAGCAGGGCACAGATCTGGTGCACATTAAGGGTGAACTAAAGGAAGGGGTAGGGTGTTTTTTCCCTCAGGTTGGTTGGTTGATTGGTTGGTTGTGGTACTGGAGATGGAACCCAGGACCTCAGTCACTCAAGGCACTTTAGCCCCTACTGAGCTAAAGCCCTGTTCTTAGAAGATATCTGAATGATAACAAAAGAGCTACTGGAGGTGGGGATATAGCACAACGTGAGAGCCCTTCCCTAGCATATGTGAAGCCAGGAATAGTTTCTACTGTACAGTTTAAAATCTAAGTGGCCTGTAATGCTGCAGTGTTTTCTTTCCCACTGTGACATTTACTGTTCAATATACTAAACCAATCAATCCCTTTCCCCTTCTGATTGCAGGTTTGGTTTAACAATAGGAGAGCCAAATACAGGAAACATCAGAGGAAATTAATGCTTGGAGGTGCACCATCTGGTTCCCAGGACCACATGTTCCTGGCAGACATGAACAACCCCTAGAACGCCATCCTTCAAGAGCCAGATTGGGGATGGTTCTGCCTGTTGCAGCTGATACATGGGCCATTGTTGATGCCCAACACATACTTATCTCCTCAGCAGTAGTATTAGCAATAAAGAAGTTAATTATCAATGTATTTGTTTGCATGTGCATGCTGGGATATATAAAATGTGATGTGATTTTTTCCAGAAGGGACATTTCAACATAACAAGGAGCTCTGCCTTAATGTGGTGACATGCCTGGTCACCATCAGTAGGCCCTGCACATCAGTTCCCAAGTGTCATGGGGGGTTTACCCTGACCCATACATTTGGGTGTGTTCCCTCCCCATCGTGCCATTCTCACCCCACTCTGCCCCCCTGGGACCTCCAACATGTGCAGGGAGGGGCAGGCCAAGTGTCTAGCAAGAGAACAGTGTGTCTTCACGCAGGGCTGAGTTCCAGTCATGCTGGTGAGTTCACTGTGAATCCTGGACTCTTGAGAGAAACTCCCTAAAGGGCAACTCACAAGATTTATGGGAATGGGACAACTGAACATTCATGTCCTTAGTTCCAAACTCAGTTCAATGCCCTCTGTTTTTGTGGTGCACATGGCCACTAGCAGCTATTGCCCAGAGGCCTTCCTATTTCCAAAGAAACAAGGAAAATCACTCCCATGGAGGCCAGTAGGAGGAGGAAGGAGGAGTGGAACTAGTGGGAAGGGAGAAGTCCCCAAGAGCCCAATGATGTTCCAAATTTTCCTCGGCAAAATCATGACTTAGGAAGGTGGACAGAGTTGGCAGAATATATAGCCAGTGGGGGCTCAACAGGAGCATTTAAATGAGCTGAGACATTCCTATGGGAGAAACAGGATCACATAGAACAGAAAGGCCTCACAAAGACCAAGGGAAAACATTTTTCAGCTCAAGGAATTTCCCCACCCGAGACAGCTAAGAAGAGGCCTTCTAGCCCAGGAGGTGCCTTTCAAAAGAAGCCTGGAACTCTAACCCAGCTTCAGAAAGCACTCAAAATCTTAGTCATCAAATCTGTCCTTTCCAGCTTTAACAGAAGCTTGTCTGGAGCAATGCTTCAGGACTCTGATGCTTCACTGGATCCCAAACCTCCAGCAATGAAGGAAAAGTCTTTAAATGTGCCTCCTCAGGGTTCTGGGTTCTGGGTGAGAGGTCCAGGAGTCCAGTGATCAGTCTGATTCTACCCAAGTCATGGCACCTGTTAACTTTGTAAAATTTGCATTTGTTACAGATGGTAAAGAAGACCTTAATCAAGGGGAAATATCAAGATAGAGATCGGGAGAGAGGAGGAGCCCAGGGTCAGGGATGGGCAGAGGCTGCAGCAGAGCCTCCCCATGGGTCCAGAAACAGTGAGCTTCCAGGGTGGTGGAGTGGTGTGGGCGAGAAAACAGATAGCTATGCAGATTGCCCCAGTGGGGTCTTGCAGTGTGGGGAGAGATTGGGCTCAACTGTAATGCAGCATGACCAAGTGGGAAATAATTTCCAAGGAGCATGGTGTGACTCACTGGATGGAAAACTACTAAGAGTGTAACCAGTCCACTTCACATTTTGAGTATAGTTTCTGCTCTCCTACTGAGGCTTGTTTCAAAACGAATGTTTTTTTCCCCTCTTCTCCCTCTCCCCCTCCCTTCTACCCCATCCTAGGCCCCTTGAGCACACACCCACCAAAGGAACACAGTAACTCAGGCTTTAGGGATGACCCAGAAGATCTGAGGAATGGCTGTCTTCCAATTAACAAGTGAATTATGAACACACCCCAACCTTAGAGCCCACCTAGAATGGAGCATTTGAATCACCTCTTTAAAAACCCTTGGTTCCCCTGGAAGAGCAGAATCACCCCTCTGGGACCAGTGTCCCCTGTGTTCCTCCTTTGCTAGTAAAACAGTGAAATTTCTTTTTCCTTTTTCTCAAAACCATACCCTCGCTGGGGACAAGGACTGAGTTTTTGGTAATAGCAGGAAGAATTCTGAGATGTATAAAACTTGGATGCTGAGTGTGTTTGTGTGTGTGCACGTGCCCAATGGCCCAAATTGATGGTGCATATATTGTCTGATTTTTTTCCTGAATTAAAGAAAAGCCACAATTGGTTACCAAGAAAAAGAACAAATTATTTTAAAATTCCCTAAGTAGCTGACAATATCTTTATCTTACAGTTGCAAAATTTAGCAAATAAAACAAAAATACACAGCCCACATTAAATTTGTATTGCAGAAAAAAATGCATTTTGGAATAAGGTTATCCCAACCAGTATTTGCAAGGGAATTATGAAAATATTAATCAATCTTTATCTGTCACTCCTGTATTTTATCTGGCAGTTCAAGTTTATTTGGCATTATTCAAAATCAACGAAATAAAAAAGTTGATGGATTTTAAATTATTTTTCATATTTCTGTCCCTTGGCTTTTTTCTTGTTGTTGTTTTATTAGAGCTTTAGTTAGGCATAGTAGGTGAGTTCATCACAACAAACTCATACAGGCATTGAATTGAATTTCAGTTTACAATCCCTCCCCCCTTGTCCCTTAGCTTTTAAAGGTAATACTTCACTGTAGCCAAAAAAGCATAATTGGTCATTATAAAAATCTGATAAATTCATAGAAGTTCAAAAGAGAACAAATCTACCCATAGCTCACAATCAAGAAATAATCAAGGTCATTGGTCAATATTCTCACAAATGCCTGGATGTAAAGAAAGGTGAAGAAAGATTAAAGGTGGTATGCATACAAAGAGAGAATTTATGAGCTCAGATCATATTAAATATGCTTTTATAACGTAAAAAGTATTAGATTGAGGGCTGGGGTTGTAGCTCAGTGGTAGAGTGCTTACCTAGCATGTGTGAGGCACTGGGTTCCATCCTCAGTACCACATAAAATAAATAAATAAAATAAAGGTGTTATGTTCATCTACAACTAAAAATATACATATATATCTCTATATCTATATATCTATATATATAGATATAGAGAGAGAGATATATTTAGAAGTATTAGATTGAAAGAACTGCTGAATTTCAGGAACAAAAACGTTTCTTAACCATAAGAGATTTTTAGCTCCATAAAATCCCCTTTTCCACCTGGGTGCAGTGGCACACGCCTGTAATTCCAGTGGACTGGGAGTCTGAGGCAGGAGGATTGTGAGTTCAAAGTCAGCCTCAGCAACTTAGCGAGGCCCTAAGCAACTCAGTGAGACCCTGTCTCTAAATAAAATACAAAATAGGGCTGGCTCAGTGGTAGAGTGCCCCTGGGTTCAATCCCCAGTACCAAAAAAAGAAAAAAAATCCCCTTTTCCTTCTTAGGATGCTCTGCCCTTCCCAGCCTTTTACCATACCAGGTGAGACATAATGTTTCTTAAGTTTCTTTCAAGCTACCTGTTTATTAATAAGATGATCTACAAAAGTGTCCCAAAAAGGAAATCTGAGGTAGGTGGTGTCTAAAGCCTGATTTGTTATCAGGAGACTTTCTGTCTTAGACAGTTTTGATGCCTTGGTTCTCAGAGTTCAGGGGTTTGGGATGATTATTAGGTAATAAGAGTGAAGGATAGGCCTGGGGTTGTGGCTCAGTGGTAGAGTGCTTACCTAGCATGTGTGAGGCCCTGGGTTCAATCCTCAGCACCACATTAAAATGTGTAAGTAATATAAAGGTATTGTGTCCATCTACAACTAAAGATATTTTTTAAAAGAGTGAAGGATAAAGCTAGAGAAACCCCAGGCAGGATTGAGAACAGAGAACAAAGCATATATGCAAGAGGAAACAGGACAGCATGACAGCATTCAAGGACCACTGGATTTAAAATTGCTTGCAATTATATTCTACTGCTCCAGAGTTTTCAAAATCCCCTAAAATTATCTTCTCAGGCAGTGGTTGAATATTGGCAGCTGCATCCTGTATCTGGTCTGTAGATCTAACTTTGATGATTAGCACACTTTTCGATAAAACATATTTGAATTGTTTAAACCCTCAGATTTAAGAAATAGAAGGTTTTAGGTAAATACTTTTTTTTTTGGTACTGGGGATTGAACCCAGAGGCACTTTACCATTGAGCTATATTCCCAGCCCTTTTAAAATTTATTTATTTATTTATATTTTTTTTTTGGAACTGGGGATTGAACTCAGGGGCACTCGGCCACTGAGCCACATCCCCAGCCCTATTTTGTGATTTATTTAGAGACAGGGTCTCACTGAGTTGCTTAGCACCTTGCCCTTGCCAAGGCTGGCTTTGAACTCACGATCCTCCTGCCTCATCCTCCCTGAGTCGCTGGGATTACAGGCGTGCCCCACCACACCTGGCTTTGAAATTTAATTTTGATGCAGAGTCTTACTAAGTTGTTTAGGGTCCCATTAAATTGCTGAGGCTGGCCTCAATTTTGAGATCCTCCTGCCTCAAACTTCTGAGCTGCTAGGATTACAGAACACAGTACACCACTGTGCTTGGCTCATATAAACATTTGCTTTATCTGGCCATTCTCCATAAACTGGAAAACATACCATCTCTGGGTCCCACATTCCTGCCCAGCAAAACTGAGTTGGAGCCAAGTATTGACAAGTCACCTTCGGAGAAGACAACTCCTTTCCCAGTTTGCCACAGCCCCCACTCATTTTCATCATTATGTTACCTCTATGGCTCGGTCAGCATCTCAGTTTTCGACCATTAATCTTTTAAAAAAATTATGGAAAATGTTCCATGTACACAAACGAAGAGAGAATTATAAGATGAACCCTCATGTCGTCATCAATCACATTCAGCAATTATCATTCATATCCAATCTTTCAATTCTCCCACATCAGCATACCCAACATGGCATTATGTTGAAGCGAATAAAGACACCACATCATTTCATCACTAAATATTTCAGTGTATATGTTTACATGATAGAACTTTTTTTATTCCCATAGCCCCATTAGCATTGTCACTGCAAAACACAGACAAATCTTTACTATGGTGGAATAGCCACACTGATCACTTTTAAAATTCCTCTCATTGTGGTTGTAGCTGTAGCTCAGCAGTAGATCTTTGTGGTAGCCATGTGTGAGGCTATGGGTTCAATCCTCAGCACCACATATAAGTAAATAAAGAAAAGGTCCTTCAACAACTAAAAAAACTTTTTAAAAATCCTCTCATTATTATTTACTTCATTGCATTTACTTTCTCTGTTGCCCCGGACACATGGGAAGCATGGCTCTGGGAATGTGGAGTGAGGAGTGGAAACATGAATAGCACCTTCCAAACAGTAGAAAACAATTCGTGACATGATTATTTATGTTTGCACAACATATGGATTCATTTACTTCTTTTCTTATTTTTAAAAGCATGCCTGATCATCTTTTACTACTAAACCTACTCTGAATACATGAATTGGGCTATTACTGTCCAATTGCACAGGTCAGACAACAGGGATAGTGTGAGTTAAGTGACTTGGTCAAGGATACAGATACAGTCATAGAGCTACAGCAAGAACCCAGAAAACCTAACTCCTAATCAAGCTTCTTTTCCTTATGTCATATGGGAAAGGTAGGACAACATATGGGGAGCCATCCTTATTCAGCAGGATCAGATTAGGTGGAGCCTCATGACACAGAGGCCTGACTTCCTGGAACTGGCAGATAGGGAAGTCTGACCCCAGACTGCCCAGGGATGGGGAGCGGGGGAGGGGAGTATGTGGTGCTGTGGGAGTGGTTCCCTCTCTGCTTCTGCTATTAGTCCCCCTAAGAAAATGGTTCCCCTAACTCTACCCTATCCTGTCCATCAAAGAAGAAGCTCCTCCTGTTCATTGCCCCTGTTACCTGTGTGTCTATAAATAACAGATAGTTGGTCTACTCCGTGTTGTTAGAGGCCCAGAGCCGATATGGCCAGACCCTTCACACCCGTTCCCATTTCAAAAGAGTATTGGCTCTTGTGTGTTTATTGAGTAGATAAGTTTTTTGGGTAATAGAAAAACTGCCAACATCCTCCTCCTGCAGTTAACCCTTTTCTCATCCACACGGGACATGGCTGAGAGACCCCCACAACAACAGGTTGTAATATGACAATACGGAAGTACTATATGGAACAATAATAGCAAATGTATTTATGCTTGCTCTGTGGCTGGCTCATCGTGGAAGGCCACTTACGTATATTATGTCATTTTTTCTTCTCATCAATTCGATGACATAATATTCTCATCTTATAGAGAAGGATGATGAAATCATAGAGGTTAAATAAGGAGTCCAGGAATGAAACCTGAAAAGTGACAGAACTAGGATAGTGTTAGGATCGAGACACCTACCGCCCGCGAAGGAAGACTCCAAGAGACCTTCTCATGCAACACGCACAGGGTTTATTGTCCAAGCATGCTGGGGCTCACTACATGTCCTAACAGCAGGACGGAGGCAGAGAGCCCCGAGCCAAAGTACGGCAAGCTTTTTATAACAGAAAGCAAACGGGCAGTTTCCTTGGGTGAACAATTTGTGGTTCTACTAGCAACTTGGTGACGTTTACACAAGGTTAGCTGAGCAATTTATGGTTTTACTAGCAACTTGGTGATGTTTACACAAGATTAGCCCCCAAGCTCAGTTCCCCTTATCTGTCTCAGTCACAGAATTACAACAAGATGCAGGTGGGGGTCTCATTATCTTTTCTGGGCCATTTTCTGGCTTCTTTTAGTTAACCCTCTCCTACCATTTAACTCTTTCATGTCCTTTAGCCTGAGCGACTCTTACAATAGGAAGTCAGACTGCTCTTACTCTACAAACCCAGACCATGGTTTGCATGACCACTGGATTCAGTTCCACAAAGCAGATAGACTTGGCTTCCAATCCTGGTTCTCTTATTAAGTTTGAGACAGTGGGCAAATATTTCCTCTCTTTAAATGGAGATACTAGTACCTCCTTATTAGGAAATCCTAATAGTGTGTGACCATCAAATAAAGTCATCCAAGAAAATCATTTAATTGCTTGCCTCAGAGTAAAGGATGTAACCAATGCAAACTACTAATAAAAAGATGGAGGTGACAGTTATAACAGACCTATCTCCACCAATATGCCCTAGCATATGGAAATTGTAACGTGTTCTCTACCCAGCACCTTGAACAAGTTCCATCATATACTACCTCAATGATATGTGGTTCAAGTACCCTTTCAATTTATTTAATACTTTTTAAGTGAAAGAGTATTCTGACTCTAATTCTACTGATTTTATTTGTTTAAGGTAGAAGAGTTTTGCTTTAGAAGTTTAAAATTTAGTCTGCCAAAAGTCAGACAACTTGTCAGATTTGGTCCTAAGAGGAAACTTATGAGATGCATGAAAAATAAAGCGTACTGATTATAGGTAATCTCATTTTCTAGGATACAAGGGAAAGTTTTTAGATAGTGTAAAAATTTTATGATTTTGATCACCCCAGGGAGAGGAGAAGGGAGTATGATTTAAATTTCTAACCTCCTCTTGTTTCCTTTCTTTGTCCTCTTTGGAGGACACAAACACAGGTATCTCAATGATGAATGTAGAAGGACCCAGGAGACAGGAAGTGATAAAATGGTACAAAATGTATGAAGTAGAAACCATTTCTAGACAATGAGTACTGACATGCAGGACTTTCTGTAAACAGTTTTACAAAGCACAATGAAATGGGAACAATAGCAAAACAACAACAACAACAAAAGAAAAGCAACAACAGTCTCCTCTTAGCCAAAAAAACACATGAACACATAGTGCATTCATGGACGTTCCTCACTAACCCCCAGGAGCTGAGGCCTCTGGTATAGTAATGAATTCCTACCTGCAAAGGTTGCACATTGTAAGCAGTTGCTTTGCTGATACTTGTTGCCCACAATTATAAAGGTAGGAGAGAAAAAAGGAATGAAAAACAATGACAGGTCAGCAAAAAATGTGCATTCCCACCAGAACCTTCCTTCAGGCTAGAAGCTTAAGTACTGTGAAACTGGCCTATGATTAATTACCATCAGAGTAAATTCTGGAAGATCTATGGCTCCTTTTCTGCAGACACGGCAATCACTTTACACTATGGCCACAGTGTTCGCAATTAATTTCTTTTTAAATTTTAGTAGCATGTTTTTCTTTTCTTTTGCTGTGGTAAAACATAATTAACATAAGTGTTGCTATTATAATCATTAAAAAGTACAAAATTCAGTGTCATGAATTTCATTTGCACCTTGGAAAGCTATCTTTACGAATCCTGGCATTGCTAGAGAGAACTTAATGATTAGCAAAAGTGGGATTGGTTTCCTTCTCAGTACTTTCATTTTGTTTTGGTTGTTTTCCACCTTGGCAGTTTCGCATGAAGATAGCATGAACAACATCAAGATCTAGATATGTCATTTAAATGAAAGAATTATTCCAGATCATTTCTCAGGGACCATATCCTTACTTCCAACAGCACTGGACCAAGAGGTCCCCTTTCAGGATTTAATTAGCTGGAACCAGGGTTCTTGAAAAGATGTTGAAAGTGAGAGAAAGCATTTGAAGGTGTTCTAGTCAACTTGAACTGGGAAGGTGTAATATTAAGTGCTTCCTGTCTTGGGAAGTATCCTTTAAAGGATACTCTATCCTTTAAAGAGGCAGGACCCTCCTGCAAGCATGGATTCTATTCCCATGTCTCCTCCACAAAAAGAGCAGAGCAGTGAATAGAATTCGGAGAACACAGGGTAAGTGCCTGGCTCTAAAGCCCTAGGAGCAACCCCCCAGACAGCTTCCCCTAGAGGCTGTTAGGCCTGAGCTTATCAGCATGAATGGATATTGGCTCTGCCCTGAAACACTATTCTTCCTTAGGGACCCATGCCCCCCACATCTTGCGCATGCATGTGGTCTCCATGGGGTAGGATGGGGTGAGTATGGAGTGGTGGAGGAGGATGGAAGATGTGTGTGTCTTTGTAAATCTGCCATGGACATTTGGGAAGCTTATGTGGTTGCACAGCCCAATGGTGACCCCAAAATCCAACTGCAAGCAAACAGAAGTCTCCTCACCTTTGGTTTGAATGACACTTTGCATCCATAGCTTACTAATCCAAAGTGGCATGCAAAACAAATATACATAGATTCATATCTTTATTGAAATGCAAAAACAATGTGCAATGGGTCAATGAATTTAAACTTTTATTCAACAAGCATTTGGCAAATTGTTCTTGATGGCATGCTATAAAAAATTTGTATCTGGTCACAAAGCACTTTGGCAAATACAGGTCACATATACCCCCTTAGTAAATGGGGACTACAAATGAATTGTTGGCAATGATAATAGAGACTGAGTTAAATGAAGCCAGGCCAAAGGGAGGCAAAGGCGGGAGAAACACAGGCGAAGGAGGCAAGAACAGCTGAGGAAAGGGTGGCAGGGGCGGCAGGTAAATCAGATGTGGCAGGTGAATCAGAGGAGGCATGCACATCAGGGGCAGCGCGGGCATCATGGGTGACAGGGGAAACAGGGGTGGCCAGAGCGGCAGCGGCTCCAGACGAACCCATGTCCCATCCGGCTTCATAATGAACATGGCATTATAGGGGCCACTCAAGATCATGGTGACAGGGTGGCCTGGGCATACGAAGGGCACATTTTGGAACCTTGGTGCCCTATGACGTCTCCTCCACCTGGCTCTCCTGTTTTTGAACCAAACCTTAAATGAAAGAGAGAAAAAAAAAAGGAATTGATTTAGTATATCGAGCACTTAATGTCATCATAGGCAAAACAACACAACAGGTGACTCCATGTGTCCTTATCATTTTCAACTGCATCAGTCCTAAATATCTTAGGAAAGTTAACACCACAACTCTCTCCTAGTGAACTTCAACTACATGCCAAGCTCTGGCATGGCTTATTGCTTCGACTCTCTCCTCTTTCCCTTAATACTGTGCATTATAGCTGATGAATTGGACTTGGTCCCTGCACCTATTGCTATGCCTGCTCTATCTGTTCTCTGCTGGCTAACCATCCACTGTCCAGCTGCCACCACCCCTACCTACTAGTCACCCTGGTTATAAAGAAGCTGAGCTGCACTTGGTGAAAAGTGAGTGCCTTTTAGAGTCATACCAAGGGTAATGACCCCCACTTTGAAAAGCCCATCTTCAGTGCAAAGAAATAATCAACAGAATGTGGAGGGATACTGGATGTGGAACCCAGTACCACTGAGCTGCAACCCTAGCCCCTTAAAAATATTTTTTGTTGCCGAATCTGGCCTCAAAATTGTAATCCTCCTACCTCAGCCTCCCAAGTTGCCAAGATTACAGGCCCCAGGGAGTGTGTGGCCTGCCTTCCTGGGACAGGAGGGTAGCTGAGGCCCTGGACTCTGCTTTGATGTTCTAAACTTTAGGAGTAATGAATATTTAGACTAAGTCAGTTCAAATCCACCCTTTGCCCAGCCAAGAGTGTGTAGAGGACGAGACACTGTTAATTGACATCATAATTATTTGTGCTCTAACCCATCCTACCCTCCAGACTCTCCTGGGATCTGGTGACTTGGAGCTCCCTAGACTTTCCTGTTCTGAGACAGCAGACATGCTTGCTCAGCATGGTTAGACACCTTCAGCCAACTAGCCCAACTACTCAAGTAGGATTTTTCTAATCCTATCCTCATTATTAAAGCAGGGAAATCCAAATAGGCATTTTTGAAGATAGTCAATAATAATGTAGGGAAGGTATCAAAAAACAGTGTCTGCTGACTATTTAAAGACCAACAGTAAAACCTGTCAATTAAAGTGCACTATCCTCTCAGTATCCTAGTTAATGAGGTTTCCATTTCATTATCCTTTTGGAAGTTCCCAAATTACAAATCTTATAAGACAAAGGATATCTTCTTGCTGGGTGTGGTGGTACATGCCTGTAATCTCAGTGATTCAGGAGGCTGAGGCAGGAGGATAGCAAGTTTGAGACCAGCCTCAGCAACTTAGTGAGGCTCTATCAAAATAAAAAATATAAAGGGCTGAGAAGGGAGCTCTGAGTTCAATCCCCAGTACCAAAATAACAACAACAACAACAACAAAAACAACCTCTTCCTGTTTGCTGCCTCATTTTCCCCTCCTATTTGCCTCCCTGGAGTTCTCCCTTTCAATAGATACATTGAAAAAACCTAATAAAATAGTGTTTGGGGAGATCGAAGGTACCAGTGGCCACAGGTTCATAAACATAACCAGTGCCAAAAGTGGGCTTAATATGGTATGGGCTGACATTTAGGTCCCCATTCCCAATGTCGGCTTCATAAAACCACTCTTACTATCTTTACAAAATATGGGGGAGGAGGGTCTATTAAAAGCTTTTGGAGATATTCATGTCAAAAAAGGGGTGACAATAGATGAGAGCATTGACTTTTTCCTTATTTGTGGCACGTGAGTTATTTTGCCTTCAAAACTCCATCAAGAGAACACTAAGTAAACTCAGAGAGGGGGAAGGCAGCTCACCAATCCTTCAGTTTTTCTTTTCCCCCAACTTCCATTACAAGACAGAGAAAACAGAGGTCTTGTCCTCCAACCTGAGTCAGCCCAGACTGTGAGCACGGCCTGTGGCATTAGGATGCCAGTGCTCAGTGGCCTGCTTTGTGGGGCTGCTTTTCTACACACCTGATCTGCAACACCTTTCCATCACCACACATACTCCTCAGGAGCAAAGCTCATATATCATCCTGATCTTTTTTTCTTACTTTTGCTTTTTCTCTTTTCCCAATATTCCTTTGAGAACACTCACAGTTTTCTACAACCTCCAAATCATCACATTTGGATCCAATGACATGCAAATTCATTATCACTGAGCAAATGAGAAAGTATTTCATATCACCACAGATAAGAATCTAGCCTGAACTGACAACTAGCCCCCACTATCAGCAATAATAGTACCACAAAAAAGAAGGAAAAAATTATAGATGTTAGAAATTGCTCAACAAAACAGTCAGTAATGTATTTGGTAGTTTCAAAAAGTTGAATGTATGCAGGTTCTCCAAGGCATATGTCTGTTTCTAATAGTCATCTAACACTTCTACCTTTCTTAGGTCAGTGGAAATTTGTCCAAAATTGTCCTTTTATTTAGTCATTGGTTTATTTTTTGGACACATTTCCAAAGATTATACATCTTCTTCCCATCTTCACCTTAACACACAACCTATGTTAGTAATGTTTTCAGGCTGACACATCAAAATATTCCAGAAAATTAAAATGTAGGGCTGCCACTCTCTGTATGGCTTTATCAAGTACTGAAAAAGAGCAGCAGGACCAATCAGTAAATGGGCAAATGAACTAAACCGACATTTCTCAAAAGAACTACAAATGGTCAACAAATATATAAAGAAATGTTCAACCTCCTTAGAAATCAGGGAAAGGCAAAACAAAACTACACCCCATCCAGGTGCAAATAAATTTTCTTAAAAAGCAACCACTCTCCTCTGAGATTTCATCTCACTCCAGTTAGAATGGTGATCATCAAGAATACAAATAACAAATAATGCTGATGAGGATGTAGTGGATGAGGATGTGGTAGAAAATGTACTCTCATACTTTTTGGTGGAACTACAAATTAGTACAACCACAATGGAAATCAGTATGGAAATTCCTCAAAAGACTAGGAACAGAACTACCTCATGACCCAGGTATCTCACTCTTTGGTATTTATCCAAAAGGGCTAAAATCAGCATACTATAGTGATATGCGCATACCAATGTTTGTAGCAGCACAATTCACAATAGCCAAGTTATGGAACCAGCCTAGGTGTCCATCAACAAATGAATGGATAAAGAAAATCTGGTGTATATACACAATGGAGTTGTACTCAGTCATAAAGAAGAATGAAATTATGGCTTTTGCAGGAAAACGGATGGCACTGGAAAATATTAAGAGAAAGAAGCCAGACTCAGAAAGTCAAAGGTCAAATATTTTCTCTCAAATGCAGAAGCTAGGGAGAAAAAATAAGGAACAAGGAAAAAAAGGAATTTCACAAAACCAGAGGGAGGTCAATAGAGATGTGGAGGGGAAGGCAAGAGGGGATACTAAGGAACAAAATCGACCCAATTATACTATGTCCATATATACCACATGGAATCCACTTAAAAAGTGCTGGGAGATAGTAAAATAGAGGTAGAGGAGGGGACCCAGGGAGCGAGGAGGGAAGGGAAAGGGGAGGTACCAGGGAATGAGATTGATCAAATCGTTATGAATATTTCACAATGAATGCCCACTATTATAAATAATTGTAATGCACCAATAATAACCATTAAAAAAGAACAGGAGGAGGACCAGGCATTTGGGCTTTATGCTCTCCCAGTTCCTATCAGTCTCCATTTATCTAAACACACATTAGTTACACATCCATTGTGTTCTGGCTATGAACTATTCCCTTACTCCAATATCTAAATATTTATAAATTCACTCCTTAAACAAAAAGTTTATGCTTGGTTTTAAAGAATTTAATATTATGGAGCTCCTTGGTACACAAACTTGAATAAGTCTCACGTCAGCATTAACCTCAACGTGACTCCATTCAGAAGTGCTACGTAAAGGAAACCAGTGTTAGAAGGAATTGAACTTAATTATGTACATATGTATGATTTATATTTTATGTGCTTATCACATATAAATATGCTTCTAATTTAGAATGCATTTATAATTTATACTAAGATATGTGTATGTAAGGAACAAAAAAATACTTCAGTACCTTTTTTTTCCTTTAGGAAGTCATGTTCCCTCTGGAGATGGAAATTTCCTTATGCTGGGGTTTTCTTATTTCATTTTCCACCCAGAAAATCCCCAAAGTTCAAACCTCAGTTCCCAAACATAGAGAAGGTTAACAAAATGCACCGACAACATGACAATGTTCACAACAAATGTGTTCAAACTCTGAAGCAAGTCTTTCTTGATGGCTACTCTGCCAAATTGCTTTGTGTGTGTGTGTGTGCAGTACTGGGGATCCCCAAGACCTCATACATTCGAGACAAGCACTCCACGAAGCTACATTCCCATTTATTTATTTGTTGGTACTGAGGACTGAACCCAGGAGTGTTTTTTACCAGTGAGCCACATTCCCAGCACTTTATATTTTTTATTTAGAGACAGGGTCTTGCTAAGTTGCTGAGGCTGGCCCAGAACATGTGATTCTCTCAGTCACTGGGATTACAGGCTTGGGCCTTGGTGCAGGCCCAAATTGCTTTTTTTCACGTTTACTGACCTGCACTCTGGCTTCAGTCACACCCATCTGTCTTGCAATCTCCTTTCTGAAGAGAAAACATTGCAAATATTAAACATCTGGCATTGTGGATTTAAAAACTATGCAAAGTACATTTCATGTTTGTTTTTAAATGTTTGTCCCATCAAACCTCCCTCCACCCCATGTGTGCTATTCTGTAACATCCACCCTGAGGCTTGTTTTACAGACAGTGTTCTCTCAGATGCAAACTGTACCAGGAGGCAAAAAAAACAGTAATCATGAGAAATAATGTTCCAATGTATTTAAAAATATAAAAATTAATGCCGAAAAATCCACGATAAACAGATTTAACAAATTTTTAAATAAAAGCAAGATTCCATCCTGAACTTGCTCAAATATGCCTCAGGTGCTTCACACTGGTTCTGATACAACCTTATTTCTAAAAACCGGTGCTGCCCCAAGTTTTCCAGCTTGATTCATTTAAATACTGCATGAAAATATTTACCTTCATTCCCAGTTGGCATAACCACACTCCCACCCTAGAACCCAAATGCAGAGAATGACTGGAAAGCAAGGAGAGGACTTTTATTTCAGGAAAGGAAGAGAGAGACCCAGGAGAGAGCCAAAGAACATGATCCCAGCAAATGGCACCCAGCAGGACAATCTGCTTACCGCACTGGGCCGTGGGGGTATTGATTGCGTTGGAAAATTCTCTCTAACTCCTGCAACTGTCCCTGGGTGAACCTGGTGTGCTCTTGGGGTGGCTGCCTGTCTTCAGGCAGTACATTCTCGCCCTCAGGGGTTCCCTCCTGCTGCTGCTGGTGCTCCTCGCCACCACCACAGGCACCACCACCCTCAAGGTTCCAGTCGTCCATTGGGCCCTGAACACTGGCATCAACCTGGCCTTCTTCTCCTTCCTCTACTTCTCCTTCCTCTTCTTCTCCTTCCTCTTCTTCTGCTACCTCTTCTTCTTCCTCCTTTTCTTCTCCTACCTGTTCTTCTCCTTCCTCTTCTTCCTGTTCTTCTCCTTCCTCTTCTTCTCCTTCTTCTCCTCCTTCCTCTTCTTCCTGTTCTTCTCCTTCCTCTTCTCCTTCCTGTTCTTCTCCTTCCTGTTCTTCTTCTTCATCATGATCTTCTTCATCTTCGTCTCCTTCCTCCTCTTCTTCCTCTTCTCCTTCTGCTTCTGGCTCAGGCTCACTCTGTACACCTTCTTCTTCCTCTCCTTCCTTTATGGCAATGATGGTCATCACTGGCTTCCTACCTGGAAAGGAAGAAACACAAAAAAAGTGAAAGTTCAAGGTGTTGAGGCCCAGGGTACCTGGGAAGGCTCGGTCCAATGTGAGGGCAGCGGGGGGCTTGGGGGACCGAATCCATCCACTCGCCTCTCCCAGGAAATGTTTGCTTCCGGGAGATCACTAAAGCATTCATCCTGTCCAGGAACGGACCAAGCTGTTCTCCCCCATCTTCCTCAACTCCTACGCTGAGCAAGCCACTGGCATCATGGCTATAGCCCTGAGGAGAATCCATACTCTGGGTGCTAAGGATGAAGCTGTGGGCTTCTGAAGATTCTGAGCTGGTGCACCCTGTTTGCCTGAGCAAAATTAGAGCGGTGCCCCAAGGCTGCAAGGGTTCTCTTTTGGTGTCAAGATCTGGTTACAGTGTAACCAATCACAGATCTGCTGTTCCTCCTCACCACCAGTTGCTGTGGGTTGAGTCTCAGAGGTATAGGAGCCACTGGGGGCTTGGAGTTGGAATGAGCAGGATGTCATTGGGAGAAGGACGCATAGGTTGGCCTATGTGAGTGCAGAATTTAGGCCTCCAAATTGCAGTTTAGCTGTCTAATCTCACCTTGCTGAGGCATCTTTCCTAGGAAGGGACTGTGCTGAACTGTGCAAACAAATTTGCAGGGAAGAGAGAGATCTCACACTAGCTCCAGAGGCCTTGGAGAAATGTTTTGAGAATACCTCTTGGCCTAAACCTCCACATCCAGCAGCCAGTAATTAAGCTAATATATAGAAGGCCATTAATACCAGAAGATTATAGAATCACTGCTGTTCATGACTACATGCATGATTATCTAGGATTATCTAGGAGGCTATGGCTCTGCACCTTTGTGAAGGTTGAAGTCAAAGCCTGCCATGCTTCCCAGGTCTCCAGGAACCAAAGCTTGGGGCCAGGTTTTCCAGAGCAGCCAGCAGCTCCTATCTATACACTTTGAAAAAAAAATGACTCTGAAAAAAGTCCACGGCCTCTAGACTTTTAGTAATGTATCTACCTCAGATTGTAAGAATAGAAAATTGCACAGTGTTTAGAGCATCCCAGAATATCTAAACTAGAGGGAGTCTTTTATTTTCCCTTAGTCATTGTGGAAAATGCAGCCTGTTTCTTGCTGCAGACCCTCTACAAAAGTACCCTTGGGGCTGAGGATATAGCTCAGTTGGTAAAGTGCTTGCCTTGCAAGCACAAGGCCCTGAATTCGATTCCTGTATCACAGCGTGTAGTCACAAATAGCAGTGATTCCATAAGCTTCTGGTATTAATGGCCAAAGAAATTATGAAAATATAAAGAATTAGAGTTGGAGGTGTAGCTCAGAGGTACAGCACTTGCTTAATATGTGTGAAGAAGACCTGGCTGAATCCTTAGCACCACACACACACACAAATGAAGAATTGCAAATCATAGAATTTTGCCCTTGATGCATTGTCTCAAGTGCTAGATTGGGATTTCATGTATATATGAAATAATCTTGTAGGGGCAATGATGTTGTAAGACAGAGTGGTGAATACAAAAATGAATTGCTTTGTTTCTGCATAAAATCCCCAGAAGCAAGATATCTTGAGGCTGTCTTTCCTTCCCTTCTACCCTTTTGACCTAGTATGAGATATGCAAATGGACACCATGAGTTTCCCTCTCATTTTGTCAGTGTAGACATAGAAAAACTTACATTTTCAAAAAAAATCAACAGTAAAAAGACGTTTTTGTCTTGGCAATCAGAGCCAAGTCTGAATACAGGTGGCAGGGTGAGGATCCCAGGGGATTGTTGTTGTATGTATGCCTTGTATGTGAGTAAATGTCTATAGGTTTTAGAAAGTACATATACTTGATCTAGGCCATAAAAGGCATGTTGTCTTTGATTTCTTTTAATTACCTCAATAAGAAGAGCAGAGTGCATGGGAATGGAAGGAAGGTCAATTAAGAGTCAGGCGAAGTCCTGGAAACTGTTATGATTTGGACTTTTAGTGTCCCTCAAAAAATTCATGCATGGTCCCCAATACAGCAAGGTTCAGATGTGGGGTTTTTAGGAAATGATTAGATCATGGGGGCTGTAACCTCTTCGGTGGGTTAAGGTATTTGATGGATTCATAGTTTGAATGGTCTACTGGGTGGTAACTGTAGGCAGGTGGGGTGTGACTGGAGGAAATAGGTCACTAGAGGAGTGCCCTTGGACTGTGTCTTGTTCTGGCTTTTCCTTTCTCTCTCTCTCTCTCTCTCTCTCTCTCTCTTTCTCCCTCCCTCCTTCCCTCCCTCCTTCATGGCTGCCATGAGCACAGCAGCCTTCCTCTGCCATACCCTTCTGCCATGATATTCTACCTCATCTTGGATCCAGAGCAATGGAGTACTCTGACTATAGACAGAGGCCTTGAAACCATAAGTCCAAAATAAACTTTTCCTCCTCTAAGTTGTTCTTGTCAGGTTTTTTTGGTCATAGCAATGAAAAGCTAACACATTCTTGAATCTGGATAATAGGTTTTATGGGTCCATTACATTATTTTTGCTCCTTCTATGTTTGAAAGTTTTCCTAATGAAAGAGATTTTTGAAAAGAAAAAAGTCAAACTCATAACACAAATTTTATATATATTGTGGTGCTGGGGATTTAACCCAGGGCCTTGCTCATCCTAGGCAAGTGCTTTACCAACTAATCCATTCCATAGTTCTCCAGCCTTATAATTTTTCACGAAGTTCACAATGTATCTATCTTATCTGATTCAAGCATCACAATAATTCTCTAAAATGATTGTTTTAACAAATGCTAATAATAGTTGTTACCACATTTTACCATTGGGGGAAACTGAGGCTCAGAAAGAAGATGAGGTTTGTTCAGTGTAACTTGGAGAGAATACGGGGATCAAGCTCTTTCTATGAGGAGGAAAGCAGAACAAGGCTTTTCCCTGAAACCAGATTCAAATGTTCTAACTCCAGAGTCTAGCATCTTTATTAGAATCCTTGGTCTTCACTATTTTACTGGAGTGAGGAAGGAGAGTGACCACTGCAGACAGTTTCAATTATCTAATGATGGGTGTATACCCTCATGATAGTATACACCTAGAACTGTATGCTCAATATCAAAAACTCATAATTACCTTTGGCCCCCAAATAAAAGACTCCAGGTCTGAACCAAGGGCTCCCCTCAAATAACCACAATGAACTGAGCCAAGATCTGGCCTCCCTCTCTATCCACATTCTAAGGTACTGCTTTCATTAAGTCACTCTCTATCCAAACCATTAGTTTCCCATAATTCCTAATGCTGACATTCTCATTCCTTCCATGAATTTACTCTAACCTAATTTAAAAAAAAAACAGGATGCTCCTCATTTTATAGATCACACAGATTTTGTAAGTTTATAGCTGCTTTTTAAATCTTTTTTATTTATTTTCATGTGGCACTGAGGATCCAACCCAGTGCCTCCTCACATGTGCTAGGTAAGCGCTCTGCCACTGAGCCACAACCCCAACCGCCAAACTAACTTTTAAACTATACTTCCGCCCCACTATAGAATTCTCTTCAGACTCCCTGTCCAGTTTCCTCTCAAGGTCACACTTACATTCATTCACTGTCCTTGCCATGCTGGCTGTGTGGGGGTTCCCCAAGGCAAGCATTTTAATTGGTTCCCTCTTGGGGTTATTCAAACTAAGTCCTTTTAACTGGGATGTCATGCACAGCCTGATTGTTTTCCAAAATCAGACCTATCTTGTGATCTATGAGGGAAATTTCACTACAAAAAAAAAAAAAAAAACCCAGAAACAAAAGCAAAACTGCTTCTTCCATGGGCTGTTAAGAACAAAATCTCTTCCTTTGGGCTTTGTGACCTTGGAAAAGGTATTGAACCTCTCAGAGTCTCTATTTCCTTAGAAACTAAAGAGAATGATGGCCTCTCCTCAGAGGATGGCTGAGGATTGATAAGCCAGACCCTGAACCACTGTGAGCACCCACATGATGTCACCATCAAAAGCAAGCATAGCTATGTACCACTCTACAGACTCCCTCAACCATTCAGGAGCAGAGGCTATGTTCCATGTATGGCATCATCAATCAAGTACAAACCCACATGCAGGCTGACTCCACTCAGTCTGAACGCCTTAACTCCAGCATCAGCTCAAATTGTCTGAACCCTCACCATAGGTCTTGTATCACTTTATTTAAACTTCAAAACAATGCAGTGTAAGCACTATTGTGATCCTCATTCTACAGGTGTGGTTCATCAGGCATGATCTCAGCTAAGTTGCCCAGGGTCAGAGTAAATAAGTGGTGGCTTAGGACAGTCTTCCACCATACTGGGCAGCATTCTACTCTTGGGTGGACTGATCTGCCTCCCCAAATTTTGAGGATCTATAGCACAGGGGTCAGGTCAGCCATCATGGCCCTCCCTACATTGCTTGATGTGCTGCCCTTTTACACACAGCAACCAACATAGGCTTACTGACTGAGACACATGGGTACAAAAAGATATAGTAGAGCCAGGCCATGGAGGCACACACTTTTAATCCCAGAGGCTCAGGAAGCTGGGGCAAGAGGATCACAAGTTCAAAGTCAGCCTCAGCAACTTAGCAAGACCCTAATAATTCGGTGAGACCCTGTCTCTAAATAAAATATTTAAAAGGGTTGGGTTACACCAAGAATACAAATAACCCAATCAATAAATGGGCTAAGGAAATGAGCAGACACTTCACAGAAGAGAATCTACAAGCAATCAACAGATAAATGAAAAAATGTTCAACATCTCTAGTAATAAGAGAAATGCAAATCAAAACGACCCTAAGATTTCATTTCACCCCAATTAGAATGTCTATTATCAAGAATACAAGCAACAGTAGGTGTTGGTGAGGATGTGGGGAAAAGGTGCACTCATACATTACTGGTGGGATTGCAAATAGGTGCAACCACTCTAGAAAGCAGTATGGAGATTTCTTAGAAAACTTGGAATGGAACCACCATTTGTTCCAGCTATCCCACTCCTTGGCCTATACTCAAAGTAAAATCAGCATACTACAGTGATGCAGCCCATCAATGTTTATAGCAGCTCATTTCACAATAGCTAAGCTATGGAACCAACCTAGATGCCCTTCAATAGATGAATAGATAAAGAAACTGTGGTATATATACACAATGGAATATTATTCAACCATAAAGAAGAATAAAATTATGGCATTTTCAGGTAATGGATGGAGTTGGAGAATATCAGGCTAGGTAAAATAAGCCAATCCCCATAACCCAAAGGCCAAATGATTTCTCTGATAAGTGGATGATGATACATAATGGGGTGGGGGGTTGGGGGAGGAGGTGAGGGAAGAATGGAGGAAGGACAGATTGTGTAGAGGGAAATGAGGGGTGGGAAGGCGGTGGGGAAAAGGAAAGATAATAGAATGAAACAAACATCATTACCCTATGTACACATATGATTATGCAAATGGTATGACTCCACTTTGTGTACAACCAGATAAACGATGGTTGTAACCCATTTGTGTACAATGAATAAAAAATAAATAAATAAAATAAAATAAAAAATAAAAGGGCTGGGAATGTGGCTCAGTGGTAAAGCACCCCTGGGTTCAATCCCTGGTACAAAAATAAATAAATAAATAAATAAATAAATAAAATCAGCAGAAAATATAGGAAATTGTCTGGGTAAAACATAAAAATCTTGTCCTTTACACCAGTTCATTGTCAACTTTACTAAGAGGGGATCAGTCAATGTCAAACTGTTGGATTCTACTTATAAATATATTTTAAAAGTTACTTTTGTTTTCTTTAGAATTTAAGCATTACTAGACTTTTGACATCAGACATAGCACAAAATCCATTTAACATATCAAGAAGGAATGAAATGCCTTGCTATTAATAAAACTCAGGCAGTCTGTATAGAAAATATAAACAAATAAGTGGAAATTACCTAAGTTATTCTATAAGCAACACCATATAAATCCTTTTTGTTTGATTGCTACCAGGGATTGAACCCAGGGCATTTAACCACTGAGCCACATCTCAACACTTTTTATTTTGAGACAGGGTCTCTCTAAATTGTTTAGGGCCTCACTAAATTGCTGAGGCTGACTTTGAACTTGTGATCCTCCTGCCTCAGCCTCCTGAGCTGCTGGGTTTGCAGGTATAAATCAAACTCATTTTTAACTCTGGGTCAGCAAAGGGATTGATATTAGTTTATAGAGAATTGTAAATAGGCTTTTAATCTATTTTAACTGAAAGCTAATTAGCACTGATTTTATTTTTAACAATCACAAATTTAGAGCCTGTATATCAACATGAACCTTTTTTAACAAGAGAGTAGTGAAAATGAATTTAAAAGAGGTAAACTAGTTTTAAAAGCAAATGTCTAAAAACTTACTGAAAATCAAAATTTTCTCATATCCAATATAAAGAATACAATAGTCAAAAATTTGGAAATGTATATAATATTTAGGTTATTGAATTGTTAGGTAGCAGACATGAGTAGAGGGACAGGAGTTTAATACTTAGAAATCAGTTCATCAAGGTGGGCAGGATGGTGCACATAATCCCAGTTGCCTGTAATCCCAACAATTTGGGAGGTTGAGAGGCAGGAAGATCACAAGTTGGAGGCCAGCCTCAGCAACATAGTGAGACCCTAAGAAAAGAGTCATGAGACTCTGCTTCAAAGTAAAAAATGAAAAGGGCTGGGAATATAGCTCAGTGCAAAAGCACCCCCGAGTCCCCCCACCCCCCCAAAAAAAAGAAAAGAAAAAGAAAAAAGAAGAAGAGAGAGAAAGAGAGAAAAGGAATCTTTTCTTAATCAACAGCTCTGCCTCAGTGGTGCCTCAAGGTCCTGTTACCAGAGATTTCTCCAAAGAGTCCAGGAGTTCCCAGAGAGGAGGAGAAATTTAACTCATGACCAGTGGGGTTCTTGGTGCAAATGACAGAAAAGAATTTCAGCACATTCCAGTCAAAGGCATAGACAGAGGTTTAAGCATGTGAACTTAACAGAAAACAAACATGAATTGCAGTACTCAAAAACCATCCTGAATGTGGCCTCGTATTCATGTAATTTTAGTGGAATACAGTTTTTAAAAACTAGGCCTTTCTTTCTTTATGAAGAAAAAAAATCCTTGAAAGAACATCCCTAATGGGGCTGGGATTGTGGCTCAGTGGTAGAGTGCTTGCTTGCCTGGTACATGTGAGGCACTGGGTTCGATCCTCAGCACCACATAAAAATAAATAAATAAATAAATAAATAATATAAAGGTATTGTGTCCATCTACAACTAAAAAAAAATTAAAACAAAGAGAACATCCCTAAGATCTCAAGTAAGCTAGATGCACTTAAGAACTTAAAATTGTTATTATTATTACTGTCATTATTATGTTAAATAGCAAGGACACAAAAACCTTTTAGAGAACTTTGAGGCACTTTGAGATAGGTCACAGTCAAGTAAGTTCTAATAAATATTTGCTTATAGTTGATGTTTTATCTCATGGCCAAGAAGGATAAATGCCTCGTGGCAATTGTGTCTCTTTATGGAGAAGTGTAATCAAAGTACACATAGGCTATTAGCATTTTAAATCATCTATTGTTTCCTTTGGCTTACTTCTGGCCTGAACCAAGGAAAGAAACACCAAATGGAATTGAAATTCTTAAGTTTAAGATTTCTGACAATATGTTTTAAATAACACTCTGTAAGAGTTGCTCAGGCTAAAGGACATGAAAGAGTTAAATGGTAGGAGAGGGTTAACTAAAAGAAGCCAGAAAATGGCCCAGAAAAGATAATGAAGCCCCCACCTGCATCCTGTTGTAATTCTGTGACTGAGACAGATTAGAGGAACTGAGCTTGGGAGCTAATCTTGTGTAAACATCACCAAGTTGCTAGTAAAACCATAAAATTGCTCACCCAAGGAAACTGCCCATTTGCCTACTATTATAAAAAGCTTGCTGTACTTTGGCTGGGGGCTCTCTGCCTCCATCCTGCTGTTAGGACATGTAGTGAGCCCCAGCATGCTTGGACAATAAACCCTGTGCGTGTTGCATGAGAAGGTCTCTTGGAGTCTTCCTTCGCGGGCGGTAGGTGTCTCGACCCTAACATTTGGAGGTTCCACCGAGATTTCCCTGCTGCCCCGGTCATCTCCAACAGGCTCTTCTCGGGGTAAGTAAGGCACCTATATTCGGGATTACTTCTGTTCAGGTTCTGGCATTGCTGTGACTGTCGAGTGTAAGGCATGAGCCTTCCCCGACTGTGGTGGATAGATGTGTCCTGGAACCACAGGTCACAACCCTGGGGGACGCCCCAGTGGCGGGAGGACTCCAGGGACGCCTGGACGTCTCTTTTACAGTAGGTTCTGAAACAGTGACTCTGTTGCCAGAAAAATCAGTAAGACCGGTGCACCATTTGAATTGTTTGTTAACGTCTTTTTGGGGTCGTTTTGTGTCAGTGTTTGTTTTCCTTTGTCTCTTTTTGTATTCGATCTCTTCTGTTATTGTTCCTACTAAGATGGGTCAAGCAACTTCAACTCCTTTACCTTTAACCCTTGCTCATTGGTCAGAGGTCCGCAGCCGTGCCCAGAATCTCTCTTTCACTGCTAAAAAAGGCAAATGGCAGACCTTTTGCTCCACTGAGTGGCCATCCTTCGGAGTCGATTGGCCTCCTGAAGGGTTTTTCCATTTGGTCCTGATCAGAAGAGTAAAAATATTGTCTTCCAACCCAGCCGTGATGGTCACCCGGACCAACAACCCTACATCATGGTTTGGCAGGATCGTTGTGAGACTCCTCCATCATGGGTAAGACCATTCCTGCCCCCAGATTTAACTCCAAAACCAGCTCTGGCAACTATGCTCCCTTTAAAATCTGACTCTTCTGGGGAACAGACACCAGGACACAATTCTGGTCCATCAGCGCCTACAACTGGACTATACCCTCCTCTCCCTGGCCCTATCCTCCCGGAATCTCAAACTGACCTCCTTCTCCTTGACTTTCCTCCACCCTACCCTCCTTTACCCACCTCTGCCCCCACTTCCTCTGCCTCACCCCCCTCCAATCCAATCTCTCCTGACTCCGCTTCTTCGTCCGCCCAACCTGACTTTCCCCAATCTAGTCAGGGACCAGCTTTTGGAACCCGGAGCCGTAGGGCCCAAAGCCCGGGAGAAATCCCTGAAGTCGCAGTTACTTTGCCCTTGCACCCCTATGGGCCCATAATTGATGATGGACAAGGGGGGGAAATGCAGTCTTTACAGTATTGGCCATTTTCCTCCTCAGACCTCTACAATTGGAAGAATAATAATCCCTCCTTTTCAGATGATCCTTCACGCTAACGGACTTAATAGAATCTCTCATGTTTTCTCACCAGCCAACCTGGGATGATTGCCAACAGTTGTTGGGCGCCCTCTTCAGTACTGAAGAGCGAGATCGGGTACTCCTGGAAGCCCGGAAAAATGTTCCAGGGCAGGATGGGTGCCCGACCCAGCTCCAGAACATAATTAATGACCGATTTCCCCTGTGCCGCCCTACCTGGGATCCCAATACTCCTGAAGGTAGGGAGCATCTGTCCATCTATCGCCAGGCTCTAGTGGCGGGTCTCTGTGCGGCCGCCAGACAGTCTACTAATTTGGCCAAGGTAAGGGAAGTAATGCAGGGACCTTCTGAATCCCCCTTGGTCTTCCTTGAGAGACTTATGGAGGCATATCATAGATATACTCCATCTGATCCTGAGTCTGAGGAACAAAAAGCCTCGGTGGCCATGGCCTTTATTGGCCAGTCGGCTTTAGATATCAGACGCAAGTTACAACGCCTAGATGGCATCCGGGATATGACCCTAAGGGATTTAGTAAAGGAGGCTAAAGAAGGAATTAAGCCTCACATAAGAAAATTGCTCCAGCTGGGGGTCCTAATACCTTGCCAATCTGCATGGAATACCCCATTACTGCCAGTCAAGAAACCAGGAACAGGGGACTATCGGCCCATGCAGGATCTAAGAGAAGTAAATAGTAGGGTAGAGGAAATTCACCCTATGGTGCCAAACCCCTATAACCTGCTGAGTACTCTCAACCCCAGCCGAACCTGGTATACTGTCCTGGATTTGAAAGATGCCTTCTTTTGCCTTAAATTACACCCTAGCAGTCAACCATTGTTTGCTTTTGAATGGACTGATCCTGAGGCGGGGATCTCAGGGCAACTAACTTGGACATGCCTGCCGCAGGGCTTTAAAAATTCTTCTACTATTTTTGATAAGGCCCTCCATCACGACTTGAGCCTTTTTAGGGTTAACCACCCCAAGTATGTGGATGACCTGCTACTGGCAGCCTCCACCAAAGAGGACTGTAAGCATGGGACTCACTCTCTACTAACTGAGCTGGCCCAGCTAGGCTATCGAGCCTCTGCAAAGAAAGCACAACTATGCAGACAAGAGGTGACTTTTCTGGGCTACACTATCAAAGATGGAAAGCGATGGCTAACCGAGGCTAGAAAAAAGACTATAACCCAGATCCCAGTTCCCACTTCTAGGAAACAGCTCCGGGAATTCCTAGGAACGCCCGGGTTCTGCCGGCTATGGGATTCGCATCACTAGCCGCTCCCCTATATCCCCTTACAAAAGGGGATACAGAATTTCTTTGGGGATCAGAGCAACAGCAAGCATTTGATGACATTAAAAAGGCCCTTCTGTCAGCCCCTGCGCTAGCACTCCCTGATGTTGAGAAACCCTTCACCTTATACATAGAGGAACGAAAGGGAATAGCCCGGGGAGTTTTAACCCAAACTTTACGGCCCTGGAAAAGACCATAGCATATTTGTCCAAACGCCTGGACTCAGTGGCCAGTGGGTGGCCTCGCTGCCTAAAAGCTATCGCGGCAGCTGCTCTATTAGCCAAGGATGCTGATAAGCTTACCCTGGGACAAAAATTAACCATTGTGGCCCCACACACACTGGAAAGTGTCATCAGGCAACCTCCAGATAGATGGCTCTCAAATGCGTGCATCACCCATTATCAGAGCTTTCTTTTGGATAAGGACCGAGTGACTTTTGGGTCACCATCTACACTGAACCCTGCCACCCTGCTTCCAGAAGAAACCGAGGAACCAGTGATGCACACCTGCCAAGATGTCTTAGCGGAAGAAACTGGAATCCGCCATGACTTAAAGGACAACCATTACCCAATTCGGAGGTAACCTGGTTTACAGATGGCAGCAGCTTCCTCCAAGAAGGTAAGAGGTGCGCGGGGGCAGCAGTGGTGAGTGAAACAGAGACCATTTGGTCAACGGGACTCCCAGAAGGAACATCAGCCCAGAAGGCCGAGCTAATTGCCTTAACCAAGGCCATAGAACTGGCTGCAGGGAAAAGGGCCACTATTTACACTGATAGTCGCTACACTTTTGCTACGGCCCATGTGCATGGAGCCATTTATCAGCAAAGGGGACTTCTTACCTCTGCAGGGAAAGAAATTAAATATAAGTCTGAAATACTCCGACTGTCGGCAGCTGTCCTCCTGCCTACCAAATTGGCTATCGTACATTGTCCCAGCCACCAGAGAGGAACTAATCCCGTAGTTGTGGGAAACCAACAGGCGGACGAAGAAGCTAAGGCTGTCGCCCTCCGAGAACCAGATACGCAAATCCTGGTGGCTAAGGGAGAAACAACAAACCTCCCCTTTCCAACAGAAGGGATAATTGAGAATTCCAATAACCAGACCTCTGATAAACAACCTGCCTTGTCATACTTACAACAAGTTCATCAGCTTACCCACCTGGGTGCCAAAAAGATGGAAGAACTGATTAGAGAACAATCTTTTTCCCCATCTCCCTCAGAAGCTAAAAAAATGGCAGAATAGTAAAAGCTTGCAGAGCCTGTCAGGCTGTAAATGCCTACTCATCCAAGGCCCCCGAAGGAAGGAGACTAAGAGGAAATCGGCCAGGGCAGTTTTGGGAAGTGGACTTTACTGAGATTAAACCAGCTAGGTATGGACTAAGATATCTTGTAGTGTTCGTGGACACCTTTTCAGGATGGGTAGAGGCCTATCCCACTCGAAAAGAAACCGCCCTGGTAGTGGCAAAGAAGATCCTGGAAGAAACATTTCCACAATTTGGACTTCCTCAGGTAATTGGGTCTGATAATGGACCGGCATTTGTGGCCCAGGTAAGTCAGGGTTTGGCCAGGATCCTGGGGATCAATTGGAAATTATATTGTGCATACTGCCCCCAAAGTTCAGGACAGGTAGAAAGAATGAATAGAACAATTAAGGAGACTTTCACTAAATTGACCTTGGAGACTGGCTTAAAGGATTGGACTATGCTCCTGCCTTATGCCCTATTCCGGGCCAGAAATACTCCTTCCCTCTCTTTGTTTAATCTTACCCCCTTTGAGATTTTGTATGGCACACCACCACCAGTTCAAAAATTGACTCCTATGACAGATATGAACTCTTTGCCTTTTACCCCCTTGGTTGATAGGCTAAAAGCTTTGGAAGGAATTCAACAACTAATCTGGAAGCAACTGGCAGCCGCCTACCAGCCAGGGGAAACCAAAGTCCCCCACCCCTTCCAGGTGGGAGATCCAGCGTATGTACGAAGACACCAGACACACAGCCTCGAGCCTTGGTGGAAAGGACCATACCTGGTGCTCCTGACAACCCCGACTGCGGTAAAAGTTGATGGCATCGCCTCTTGGATCCATGCGTCCCACCTCAAGCCGGCACCACCACTGGGACCAAATTGGAAATTGGAAAAAACTGAGAATCCCTTCAAACTGCATATTCGCCATATGGGTAGGACTATGGACTCTCCCCCTGGCCAATCCCAGAATATTCCCACAACACAATCCACATGAACCCCTTAACCGAACATGGATAATATCTAACCCTGAAACAGGAAAAACCTTTGTACTAGCAACTCAGATTGGACCAAAGTTTCCTTGGTTCCCCTCCCTAGTTTTTAACCTATGTTCTTTGGCCCGAGGCTCCTGGGAATCCTCAGAAACCGAAACCACTAGACATGACTCATACCCCGACTGCAGGTATCGTAATTTTTATATCTGTCCAGCGGGAACTAGAACAAGAAAATGTGGGGGTCCTGAAAGTTACTATTGTGCTAAATGGGGTTGTGAAACCTCCTATACGGGCACAAGCTGGACAGCCTCTGGCCCATCAGACTTAATAACTATAACCAAACAAGAGCAACAATGTACTATTACTTTTTCTGAGCAAGGACAGAAAACAACAGGCTGGAACATAGGAAAAACCTGGGGCTTACGCCTCTACCGCCCAGGCAAATATCACCAAGGCCTTTTACTTAGATTACAATTAACAGAATCCCATCTCCAACCCCCAACATTAATAGGTCCAAATAAAATTCTCCAACCAGCCCCTGGGCCTTCTGATCCCATCAAGTCTCTTCAGTCAATATCTAGCCCCAGTAAAACAGAAACAGTCACTGCCAGGGCGCTTGAAACTAGTACATCAATACAAGGACAACCAAGAGAAGGGCAAGCACCTTCTCTTTTTAACTTGATTGCAGGAGCATACTCCACTCTGAACTCCACTCAGAGCAATTTAACCCAGTCCTGCTGGCTATGTCTTTCTGCTTCTCCCCCTTACTATGAGGGAACTGCAGTCAATGGAACCTATAATATAACCTCAAGCTCTACTTGTGACTGGAATGGAAATCATAAGCTTACCCTCCCTGAGGTATCAGGGAAAGGCTTATGCTTGGGATCCCCCCCTAAGGGTAAACAGTCCCTGTGTGCCCGAACAGATCCTGTAAACACCACTCAGAGCCATTTCCTTGCTCCAGAAACGGGAACCTGGTGGGCATGTAATACAGGACTGACCCCCTGCATTTCAACCATGGTGTTTAATAACTCTGCACATTATTGTGTGATGGTCCGTTTGTTCCCCAGAATACTTTATCATGAGGCCAATTCCTTTGAAGACCGGATGGAAGGACACATAACCCGGTTCCGCCGGGAGCCTGTGTCCCACACCTTAGCCCTCCTCCTGGGCATTGAGGCTGCTACGGGAATTGGAACAGGAACAGCTGCTCTGGTACATGGATCACAACAAATGGCCCAATTGGAGGCCGCAATACATCAGGATTTAAAAGCTTTAGAAACCTCTGTTACTGCATTGCAAGAATCCCTTACCTCCCTCTCTGAGGTTGTTTTACAAAACAGGCGAGGTCTAGACCTCCTCTTTATGCAGGAAGGGGGACTTTGTGCCGCCCTAAGAGAAGAATGTTGCTTTTATGCTGACCACTCTGGAGTGGTCAAAGAATCTATGGCTAAACTAAGAAAACGCCTGGAGGAATGACAACTTGAATGAGAGACCCAAAGAGGATGGTTTGAGTCTTGGTTCACCCAATCCCCCTGACTGACCACCCTGTTATCAGCTTTGGCTGGTCCTTTATTTTGCTTCTGATTTTAAATATAGGACCCTGTATACTTAACAGAATCATAGGCTTTGTACAAGAAAGGATAGGAGATGTTAAATTAATGATAATTAGACAACAATACACAGCTGTGGGTGACTCAAATGGTCTCTAGGATTAGAGACCAACCAAGAAAAGGGGGAAATGTAAGAGTCGCTCAGGCTAAAGGACATGAAAGAGTTAAATGGTAGGAGAGGGTTAACTAAAAGAAGCCAGAAAATGTCCCAGAAAAGATAATGAGACCCCCACCTGCATCTTGTTGTAATTCTGTGACTGAGACAGATAAGGGGAACTGAGCTTGGGGGCTAATCTTGTGTAAACATCACCAAGTTGCTAGTAAAACCATAAATTGCTCAGCTAACCTTGTGTAAACGTCACCAAGTTGCTAGTAGAACCACAAATTGTTCACCCAAGGAAACTGCCCGTTTGCTTTCTGTTATAAAAAGCTTGCCGTACTTTGGCTCGGGGCTCTCTGCCTCCGTCCTGCTGTTAGGACATGTAGTGAGCCCCAGCATGCTTGGACAATAAACCCTGTGCGTGTTGCATGAGAAGGTCTCTTGGAGTCTTCCTTCGCGGGCGGTAGGTGTCTCGACCCTAACATTTGGAGGTCCCACCGAGATTTCCCTGCTGCCCGGGTCGTCTCCAACAGGCTCTTCTCGGGGTAAGTAAGGCGCCTATATTCGGGATTTTCTGTTCGGGTTCTGTCGGGTTCTGGCATTGCTGTGACTGTCGAGTGTAAGGCGTGAGCCTTCCCCGACCGTGGTGGATAGACGTGTCCTGGAGCCACAGGTCACAACCCTGGGGGATGTCCCAGTGGTGGGAGAACTCCAGGGATGCCTGGATGTCTCATTTGCAGTAGGTTCTGAAACAGTGACTGTTGCCAGAACCATCAGTAAGTCTGTTGCCAGAACAATCAGTAAGACCGGTGTACCATTTGAATTGTTTGTTAACATTTGGGGGCCCCAGCGAGATCTACACCGAGGTAAGCTTCCTCACACACCGCGCATCTCACATCTGTTTGAGGTGCATCTTTCTGTCTCTTTCTTTCTGGAGGGCGAAATGGGCACCCGTCGGCTACTTAAATGCAGTTAGTGCAGCCGCCATCCTTCAACACTCAGATGAGAGGTTTACCAGCCTAAGCAAGTTCCAATCACCTGCTCTATGCAGAGTAGGCATGTTGGGCTTTGCTGAAGCTGTTTCCTACTTTTCTGTCCAGGCCCGGAGAGCAATTGCCACCAGTACACAGTGTCCTGAGTCCTGATCCACCTTGGATGCGTGGAGGAGGAAAAAGGGGTTGGAGCAACTGCGAGATTCTCTGGCCCGGGCTACTCTCGGGCGAAATCTCAAAGGTTCCTTCTCTGGACTCCCCTCCCGACCGCCCTAAGGGGTATCTAGGGTGATCGGTTGACGGATGGCACTGAGGGAAAGCGCCAATGACTTTTGCCTCCGTATGGGCCGTACCACACTCCCGCCACATCCACTCCCTCCTGGATGTTTCCCTTCCCTTGCCGATCAAACATTAGGAATTCAGGTTGTAAGATTAAAAGAAAGACCTGGGATAATGAGTATTCAGTCAGCGACAACCATTTAGAGGAGATTACAAAATTGGCACATGGTCTGATCAATCCCTACATGATCTTCTCCAGCTTGCATCTTCCATTTTTATAATGGAAATCAAAAGAAAAAGAAAGGAACTTTAAAACAAAAAGGGCCGTTAAAGATCATTCAAAACCTCAGCACGGAAACTTTTAATGCCTTGCAACAGCTCATGCAGTACACCCATTTTAGGAGTTCAAAAGTTAAATGGGAATAACCTTAGCATAACTAATGAAGCAGTAATTTCTCTCCACCCTGTAGTTCTTAATCCATGTACTTTGTTATGTTGAATTCCAGCTGCTGCTTGATTTACTGTGTTAAACTTAAAAGATGCTTTTTACATACCTCCAGACTCCCAATTGTAATATCTATTTGCCTTTGAGGAAACAGATAACAACTCTCAACTATCCTAGACGGAATTGCCTCAAGGATTTAAAATAGCCCTGTTCCGGACAGACCCTAGGACTTAACAAAATTCAGAGATAAAACACCTGTAAATGTTTTACAATATGTAAATAACATCCTTTATGTGCCTCCACCCAGGAGGAATAACAAAAGCCCATTACAGAGCTCCTAAACTTCTTAGCTAATAGAAATGATAAGAACTAAAAAAAAAATAGAGCTTAATTATGCCATCAACAGGTTTAATACTTAGGATTGCAACCATCTCAAGGAACCCACAAACGAGGACAGGAAAATAACCACCATAGGTGACTATTTCTGCCCCAGAAATATTAAAAGGAGACCTTACTTTGAGCCCTTGTCCTTAACTTACCTATGGAGCAAGATTTAACCTGTTTGTCGCTGAGAGGAAAATAATCCTAAAGATATTCACCCTCAAATACTGGATAGGCAGCCATGGACAAACCAAGTCAATAACAAATGGCATATCAGTAATAAGCTTAGCATAGTAACTTCATTCTCAAAAGTAATGAGAAACAAGATCTCATCATTTTCTTCAACATTCAAACCTGTCTTGAAGAAAAAAAAAAAGGTTAAAACGCCCTAGGCAACAAGTTTCTGCTGGAACCAGATCTCAAGTCAAGGCTTACATTGAAATGTAAATAAAAGAAGTCAAGGCCCAGTAGGAGACCAGTCTCAAACCAAAGGGGGAAAAAAAAAGCAAAAAGAGTCTTTTACTTGAACTCCAGCAAAAGTAAATTATACAGTGCTTTACTAAAATAATTAATGGCCATTATCATTTTTTCTCCTAGGACTCTTGTTTTGTTTTTCTTAAATGTTGTTTTTGGAGCTCCACAATTTCAATTCTACATAACTAGTTTAATACTTTTTGATCAGTTATTTTCAACTCTAGAGTTATTTTTGATCTATAACATTGCAAAGGAAATTCACGTACGAAAAGCTAAAAGTTTTTTTGTGTATGTGTGTTGGTGTTGTCTTCTGTGTGTCCAAAATTTATGTGCATATTAAATTGACATAAAGAGATCTCAAAGATATTAAAATTAAGAGTGGATCCAACTTTAATTCACATGAATAAAAAGGTTCAATTTAAATTGGGTAAAACAATAAAGGTAACATGTTTTTAAATTTCTTAACTCACAAGTGTCTAAGTGGTCAAACTAATAAAAATGTCTATAAAATGTTAATATTAATCAATTATTTCTAGGATTTTTCTTCAACAGGAGATGGCAGATACTGTTAAATATACATGTCTGATATCTTGGTTTTTACAGTAAAATAAGTAAATTAGATGTGAGGTATATAGGATTAACCAAAGGTGCTTGTTAGAGACATCTGGTTAATTTGCTAAGTTAAAATGCTGTTGAATAACATCGAGTACTCTTAATGTTTGAATTCCATTGGGTAACATACTTAAAATATTATTGGTGTTTTTTAATAGATTGATTAAAATAAAGGGTTTGGGATTGCTTTGTGTTTATCACTACAAACAAGGTTACTAAGTGAAATCATAACAGGTACCATTCTACATACAAAGGAATCCAAAGGTTTCAACTGTGATTCAATTAAAGAACTATAAATAATAAAATATTTCATCTTGTTAAAATGGGATAATTAATCTAAATTCAGAGATTTCCTAAGAGTTGTTTCAAAATACAAACAAAAGGAGTCAACAGATATGAAAGAGAAAATAGAAGGTTCTAGGTGTGGAAACATATTCAGTAGAAGGAAAAAGAATGTTTCTGGGTAAGAAAGGCTTTCTGTGATATGAGAGTCTAAGTAAGTACTAAGAAAGTCTGTGTGTAAGTAAAGGACAAATTTTACCAAGTTTGTGTGTGACTAAGTTGGTTGTATGTATATGAGATGGTCAATTAAAAACTGTTTAAGGTTTTCCCTTAAGGTCAAATATTAATGGACTGATATAAACCAGAGTGTGTAATCTATATGTTAAATTGACAAGGGTTTCTTTAAACATTAATTTACAGAGTCTAAATTCTTTCTTAAAAAAAAACTAAATTTGGGTAACATCAAGATAATTGTGCTATTATTCTTCTTTGTATATTAATGTGTTTGAATCTTCCAGGTACACAAGTCTTTAGAGCAGAAAATTTATCAAGCTGCTGTTCTCCAAACTAAACTTGTCTGTAATGGTAATTTTAAACTTATAGAAATAGCAAATTTTATTGGGGACTTATTTTTATCATTTAATGTTCTATATAACAGGACCTGTTATCAATAGGGTATATGTAAATTTGTTGCTTTTTACACTGAGATCAAAATTTAAATGCAAATGTATTTAAAAGTTAGTGAGAGCCTGATTGTTTAAAGGTTAGTATCATGAAACATGAAAGCATTTGGTCACTTTGCTACACAAAAGGAAAGTTAGAAACTAAAATGATGATTCAAAGAGGAGGCAAAAATCAGCTTCAGAACTAAGACACTTTACCTAAATTGTAAAGAGCCCTGCCTTACCTGAGATAAGGCTCTGCCTCCCACCCTGCTGCATGTCAGAATAGCTCCAATATAAGACAAACTTTAGCTCATTTACAGTTATATTCAAAAGAATGTTTGCTGTAAAATACTGTGATCTCAAACAGGGAATATAATATATAGCTCAGGCAGAATATAAGATGACTATTACACAAACTAGATATGTTTTTACTGTTGTTAATTCTACTTTGTATTTTCCTTGTAAGCTCTATAACTGCCTGATTAATGTTTTAAAAAGTACTGCTTCAAGAACAAACCTAAATTAATTTGAGATACTAAGCCATCACCTATAGAGCAGATGAGATAATATAAACCCCAATTAGACATTGAAGTTAAAGCCCAGTACTCTTACTTTGTGATTGGTGAAACTGGCTTGCTGGATATTTAAGATCAAACTTAGAGATCAAGATTAACACGGGAGGGCCAAGAAAACCAGTTTTGGCTCTTGCCCTCAGAGTCAACCTGAATCCAGGGAAAAGGAGAGCTTCTCAAAAGAGCTTTGCAACTCTGGGTCACACAACCTTCCGATCAGGGAGATTGATGAGACTCACTAGAGGATGAAAGCCAGTCAGTGCACCTGCTACAGAGGAGGGTCATTGCAAAAGGGAGAGAAATCCCTAATGCTTCCAAGGGAAGCCACCTCACCTCATCAAGGAGACCGACCCTGCCTAGCGTATGGCACTAAAGGAACTAAGAAGCTACTCTCCACGAGTGACCCCTGTGGGAACTTAGCTGACTCTTAAGAGACAGAAACAGGTCAATTTGACCAGCTTGATCTTAAACACCTAGCAAAACAGTTAAAACCAAAACATAGTCATTCCTGGGCATTTAAAAAAGAACTGTCAAAGTCAGAAATTTTCACTCAGTTTAAGGCCTTTCTAAGCTGCACAGGTAGGCTTAATCTGTGTTCACTAGCATGATTATCTAGCCCTAAATAACAGAAATATAGAGATCTCTACTAAACACAGGTTATACCAATAGAAGGATCTTTTACAAAAATCAGATGACATTAAGTAGCTTAACTATATTTTCTGGGGACATAAATAACATTGAAATTAAAAATTGTGCTTCCATGCCAATATTAAAGTTCCCAAATAAAGGCCTTGACCCCTCCAGCATTTGTTAGGCCTAATTACAGGAACAACTTCTCAGTTCTTCCACCTGGTGAGAGATTGATTTCTATTCATTGACATGTTCCAGATGCTGCAACATTTATTCTGTGTTAATCTCATTTTGGTACTCATGTCTTTTGTTTCTCTCATAGAAGCACCCATCCCCCAGATGACTTTACAACATGCTCTTCCCCAAGCAGACTTCTATGCTGGACCCCTCAATTGACCAGATTTCTAAAAAGGAACTCAACTGCTTGCCCCCCATTTCACCCCCTTCCAGCTCAGAAGCAGCCAGAGCGGTCTTCGCCCACTTTCCTTACAGCAAGCAGTTAAGTTCCTAAACCACCTCAAGCCGGAACCACCAACAGGACCAAATTGGAAATTGGAAAAAACTGAGAATCCCTTCAAACTGCGTATTTGCCATATGGGTAGGACTGTGGACTCTCCCCCTGACAACCTGTAATCCCCATGCTCCCCAACTATTAACCTGGGAAGTGTTAAACCCCACTGGGCAAAGGGTCTAGTCCATAAAAGAAAGCCACCCCCCAGGGACACGGTGGCCCCCTTTACACCCAGATGTATGTCAACTGGCCATTGGACTGGACACCTGGGATTTACCTGAGGTAGAAAAACCCAATGAAATTCCCCTAAAACCCAGTACAGAGAGTCCTCCCCACAAGGGTCATTTAGGAGATAAATGGGGGTGCTGAGACCCACAGTGGTGATGTTTTCTCGGGAACACGGACTTTTACGTGTGTCCCAAGGATGGCCGAAACCGCCAACAGATAAAAAGATGTGGAGGGCCCGAATCCCTGTACTGTGCAGCCTGGGGATGTGAAACCACAGGAAGCGCTTATTGGAACCCCACTTCCAGTTGGGATTGGATTACGGTACACCGTAATTTTTCCAATGAAGGTTGAAACTGTCTCCCTATCCCTACCTACGACCCTGGGCTAATGGCAACTTGAACGAGAGACC
The DNA here is from genome assembly GCA_020662805.1 of Glaucomys volans. Taxonomy (NCBI): domain Eukaryota; kingdom Metazoa; phylum Chordata; class Mammalia; order Rodentia; family Sciuridae; genus Glaucomys; species Glaucomys volans. The sequence goes on along the minus strand of JAJEJO010000141.1, from coordinate 2,477,560 downwards.
CAAAGAGGATGGTTTGAGTCTTGGTTCACCCAATCCCCCTGGCTGACCACCCTGTTATCAGCTTTGGCTGGTCCTTTGGTTATTTTGCTTCTGATTTTAACTATAGGACCCTGTATACTTAACAGAATCATAGGCTTTGTACAAGAAAGGATAAGAAATGTTAAATTAATGATAATTAGACAACAATACACAGCCCTGGGTGACTCAGATGGTCTCTAGGATTAGAGACCGGCCAAGAAAAGGGGGAAATGTAAGAGTCGCTCAGGCTAAAGGACATGAAAGAGTTAAATGGTAGGAGAGGGTTAACTAAAAGAAGCCAGAAAATGGCCCAGAAAAGATAATGAGACCCCCACCTGCATCTTGTTGTAATTCTGTGACTGAGACAGATAAGGGGAACTGAGCTTGGGAGCTAATCTTGTGTAAACATCACCAAGTTGCTAGTAAAACCATAAATTGCTCAGCTAACCTTGTGTAAACATCACCAAGTTGCTAGTAGAACCACAAATTGTTCACCCAAGGAAACTGCCCGTTTGCTTATTGTTATAAAAAGCTCGCTGTACTTTGGCTCGGGGCTCTCTGCCTCCGTCCTGCTGTTAGGACATGTAGTGAGCCCCAGCATGCTTGGACAATAAACCCTGTGCGTGTTGCATGAGAAGATCTCTTGGAATCTTCCTTCGCAGGGCGGTAGGTGTCTCGACCCTAACAACTCCACTAGGAAACTTTTAGAACTAATCCAAACTCAGTCTAGCCATTTTAGTGTATAGGCTTACTTGCAAATTTTGAAATCTATCAAACAATATTTTAGACAAACCATGAATGTCTTAGATATACGTAAGCACTACACATTTATCAAAAGAAAACAACATTTTTAAGATGTGAAAAGCCTAAGATTTCTAGCTCTGGATTAAGGTTTCCTTGTAAAAATGACTTAAACTAGGGAGGCTGAGGCAGGAGGATCAGGACTTCAAGCATAGCCTCAGCAACTTAAGGATGCCCTAAGCAACTCATGTAGACCCTGCCTCTAAGTAATATATAGAAAGGAGCTGGGGATGTGGCTCGGTGGTTAAGCGCCCCTGGGTTTAATCCCCAGCACCAAAATAAAATAAAATAAAAAGCTACATTTGGGGGGGCTGGGGATATAGCTCAGTTGGTAGAGTGCTTGCCTTGCAAGCACAGGGCCCTGGGTTCAATCCCCAGTGCCGCAAAAAAAAAAAAAAAGCTACATTTGGTGGAGGTACTAGGGATTGAAACTGTCACAAGACACAAGAGAGTGGGGAGCTGAAGCTCCAAACCTTGGTTCTGTGTTCTGAAAGAAAATTTAAAGTCAGACACTGAATGTCCTACAAGAGAACTTTATTACAAGTGAAGGTAAAATGGAAGTGAAGTTAGAATAGGGTCAAAGTAAGGCTCAATCAGAGAGCACTCTCAAGGGAGAGTGGGCCTGCCATCTCTGAGCAGAAAACATCAAAGGAAACGGTACTCCTTCCAAATTTATTATTGTTTGATGTTTGAGAACTGGAGACTGTCTTCTGCACTCTTTGCCAACCACGTGTTCAATTCCTCCTTCAGTGCCCTGTGGTGGAGGTTTTGACCTTAGTTGGTCCTCTCCAGAACTGTCATGGTGGCCATTCAATTCAGGAGGGCTCCATTTGTAAGTCAATTCTATGTTAATATGGACACTGGGGTCAGTGGTAGGTCAGAATTTACCTTAGGGTGTCTGTGCTACTAAACAATTCCCCCTTCAAGGTAGAAGGAGATACTTGGCACCATAACGCTTAATTTCATCCTGACCTCAGCGAACCCTGTCAAGAATTGATCCTTTCTTGATACATTTCACCTTCTAGCCCCACAATTAGCTCCTTTTGTTTCTATCTGCTTACTCTCAAGTCTGTGTACCAATATTTTTCTACTGGTTATCTGCTACAAGTTATTTACTCATCTGCCTTGTCAGTAACAAAGAAAACTTTAAGAGTGACTTAAGTAAACCTGTGACCTCAGGATGCATTCCACAGCTCATTACTACTACCTAACAAACCTAGGGGTACTCTACCTCTGAGCTACACCCCCAGTCTTTTTTTTTAATTTTTAAATTTTGAGTCAGAGTATTGGTAAACTGCTGAGGACCTCACTAAATTGCCGAGGCTGGCCTCAAACTTGTGATCCTCGTGCCTTAGTCTCCTGGGTTGCTGGGATTACAGGTATGCAATGATGACTGGCTTAAAAGCCTTCATTTTAAAGAAACCAATCTAGGCAAAGGACAGGAAAAATAGCAGTAGCTTACCTAGTACAAAGGAGCATGTGAGTTCTTTCAGTTTTTAATTATAGACTGTTAGCATTATGCCAAATAAACATATTTGGTAACCATTAATTCTCTTTAAAAGCCTCTATTAAAGGGCTTTTATAGCAAAACAAAGGTTTTTAAAAAATGGAATGGAGCTGGGGATATAGATCAGTTGGTAGAGTGCTTCCTTCGCAAGCACGAGGCCCCGGGTTCAATCCCCAGCACCGCAAAAAAAAAAGAATGAATTTTTATAAATGCTTGTCCTATATATTTATTTAATTTATTGATTTTAATAGTTATATTTAGATTACTCATGGAAATTAAGCATGGTTAACATTTAAGGTATTTCTTGACCAAGAAAAAAACCTAAAAGCCTGCTTATATAGAAGACATAGAACATTATATCTTAAGTGTCTAGAGACAAATACCCCAATTGTTCATCAGGTCCGGAAAATGAGTTACTAAATTTTAAAGACATCCTCATTACCAACAGATTCAAATTACATATTTACTAAAGTCATGTGAATCAGAGGCACTTGGGCTAACTTAACAGTTTTTACTTAAATTATCTATAAGTTAATTTAGTACTAATGTAATCAAACAATATATAAACATATAACCATATAGGTTAATTAATTTGCTAGCCAATGAAAGATACAAGATTTATCACTTGCTAGTTTTAAAACCCAGAATTTAGATTGAATGTAGAAAGCATGTCTTTAAGTGTTAAATTTGCCTTTCCAAAACTGAGGCCAGGTACATTTACATCTTTAAAGACCTTAGTCTTTGAGCAAAGCTTGAATTAGTGTCTTTTCAGAAACAGGTAAAAAACTAACTGGTTCACTTCATCCTTTGAATATAGACCTTGCTATTCTGCCACTGATGCTTATCTTAAAAGAGTCTCCTAAATTCACAGTGAATCACAATCCCCCTGCAAAAAAACACCTGGAAACACTAGCCTTTGGGTAGTTTCTTTAAAAATCCTCTTTTTGAAGCCAGAATTGAGGACAGGCAGTTAGTGTAGAATAGGGAATCTGGTAAAATTGAGGAATGGAAGCCATCAGTCTGGGAAATTGGAGACAGCCCCTGGGAGATTGGAAGGACTAAACAGACTCCATTTTACTTTGAGACTCCAAGTTATGTAGGAAATGCTTCCCCCATGGGAACTTCCACCCCGCCTCTGTAACCATCATCAGTTGCTTAGCATGACTCGTTTGGCAATACAAAATGACAAAATGGCAATTATTGAGCAATGAAAAATTGTGTTCTTTTGGATTCCTATTTTCCTAAACAATGTACCATGTTAATGGTGATGTCAACAGTGATTGGATGTTAGTAAGCATTCTTTAGTTTGTACCTAACATCATTTTGACCCACTTCCCCTCTGCTAATGATTTCAGATCCCATGATGTTAGTTTGTAATTTTGAATCATAGCAACAGACATTTATGATTTATGATTGATGAACTGATTTATGGTATAAAAACCCTGCAACCCTAGGGTCAGGGCTGTTCTCCCAATAGCCATTTTTGGGGCATTGTGAGACAGTCAGCCGGCTGACTAATAAAGACTCAAATTTGGACTTCTCAGTGGTGATCAGTCTGTTCTTAAGTTGTGCCCCATCACATCACAAAGAGAAAATTAAAAGACAGACAAAACAAAAATACATAATTTAAGCACACAATATTTTTAAAAAGTGAATTCACCAGGAAACAAAACCAAAAACAAAACAAACAAAAAGCACACAAAAAAGAGCTTAAAATAAAGTGATCACAGATAAATTTTGTCTGTGTTCAATCCCCAAGCATACTGTTTACCAATCCCAAAGGAAGAACTTGGAGGACTCAACAGAGAGGTTTTGGACATTTTATTACTTACTCACTTCTCCAGGATTGCAGGCTGGAATACATGGAGGGTTGCACCATGCCTACAAGCAGGGGAAACAGAATAGGTGGATTTCTTCACATGTTTCATGAGTACATTTCCTACCTTACAACCAGTCACTGGTTTAGACCTTATTCTAAAGATGGGAGATAAATGGAGTGGCCAGCTCCCCTCTCCATTCCCCTCATCTCCAAATTCTTTTAGAAACCTTATTTCACTGCAAGCTTTCCTAGGCACTGATTAGTATTTAACCCACAGTCTATTTCTTTTGCTAGGGACTGATAACTGAAACAAGGACTATACTGGGGAAATGTTTGGGGTCAGGAAAATGTGCTGTTTTGAGAAATTCCTTCCCACTGTTTCACCAAGGGATTAGACAATCCTTCCGGCCTCTGGACCACATTAGAAATAAGCAAATGACAAAAAAAGGAAAAATCAAATTTATGCAGTTTGATCAAAATGGGGAGAAGAGGCTAGCTAGGCATAGAAGCAGTTAAAATTTATACAAACAAAAACTAGGAGATAAACATTGTACACTAAGTGGGCCTGAAGAGGGGACAGAACAGGATAAAAGGCAGGAGATATTCATATGCAGATGGAGTTAGCAAGGGCTAGAAAGGCCTGACGAGGGGGTGATCTCCATTCTTACTTCCCAGGAATCTCCCAGGTGGAGTGGGGCTGTAGCACCCCCAGCCTTTACTCTCAGCATGAGGAACTATTCTCAATTTTAGAGGGGTTCAAACTGCAGTGCGTTTCCTAAACCTCAAACTGAATATTGTAAAATAGCGTACTGTGGCAGGGAGGGGGTTAGAAATTTTAAAACAAGTATGAAATATTCATCATTTATTTCATTTCATTCACAACTTCAAATACTGAACATTTGCAATTTTCTCAACTCAGAAAGAAAATTATAAGTCATGCATGTGACTAAAGTCTGGATGTAGCTCAGTAAGCTTTGCAAAAAAAAAAAAAAAAAAAGAAAAAAAGGAAGAAAGAAAGAAAGAAAAATCTGCGAAGATAGCTATTCTCAAACACCTTGCAAGACTTCAGTGGTTTTTTAAAGACAGTCTCAACTCAGCGTGCTTTTGTGGCTTATTCTATGTTTGGCAAATAAGCTTTGAATTTGGGGTGCTTTGAGAGTGGAAACAAATATGTAAATTTCAGTTGATGGAAATTGCCTATCACCAGAGAGCAATACACACAGAGACACACAGACACACACACACATGCACACATATATATTATTATATGAGTAATACATAAAATATATCGTACAAATAATATATATTTTATATAAAGATATAGACAACAAATAAACACCAGGCCCTTCTAACAATGGTATTTTTTAACTTTTTTTTTTTTTTTTTTTTTGGTGCTGGGGATTGAACCCAGGGCCTTGTGCTTGGGAGGCAAGCACTCTACCAACTGAGCTATATTCCCAGTCCTAACAATGGTATCTTTTTTTTTTTTTTTAATACTGGGGATTGAACCCAGGGGCACTCGACCACTGAGCCACATCCCCAGCCCTATTTTGTATTTTATTTAGAGACAGGGTCTCACTGAGTTGCTTAGGGCCTCGCTAAGTTGCTGAGGCTAGCTTTGAACTCAAGAACCTCCTGTCTCAACCTCCCAAGTGCTGGGATTACAGGCGTGCGCCACCGTGCCCAGCTAACAATGGTATCTTTTAGGGTGGACTTACATGTGGTGTCATGTTAGAGCTCAGTCTGACCTGGGAAGTAGGCAAATTAATGCATCTAGGAGCTAGGTTAGTCCAAGTTCAACTGTACTAAATTATTTTAAATATCTAAAGTCACCTTTTTGCTAAACGAATGAATATATTTAGACAGTGGAGTGAGGAAATAATTCACACAGAGAACATACACATGAGCAATGTATGTTAGTTAAGCTGAGACTTATGTGTGTGGGAGCACTTCAATATTCAAATGCACATTCCTTTGTCCCTTCTGTTGTTAAATATTTGGCAAAACTAAAGAATGTAGAGAGTGACTGCCATAAATGTTATTTTCTGGAATATTCTGATACATCAGCCTGGAAACATTACTAAAATAGTCATATTATGGTGAAAATGGGCAGACTGTTTGCAAACCTCGGAAATATGTCTAAAAATGAAACAGGCAAATTCAAAGAACAAATTGAATAAAGTTCTACTGACCTAAGAGAGGTGCAAGATTAGAGAAGAATTATATTCTGTCAAAATATGACTTGATGGCCAGGCAGGGTGTCACACACCTGTAATCCCAGCTCAGGAGGCTGGGGCAGGATGATTGAAAGTTCAAAGCCAGCCTCAGCAACTTGGCAAGGCCCTGAACCACTTAACAAGACTCTGTCTCAAAATAAAAAATAAATAACTCAGTGGTTAAGCACCCCTGGGTTCATTCCCCAGTACCAAAAACCAAAAAGACTTGGTGATCATTCATAAATTCAATGAAATGAAACAATGAAATGCATAGGTGATCAATCACTTGAGTGATTTCTAACATGCAAGGATTATTTTTTTTCCTTTTTGGTGGTAGTATTGGAGGTGGTGGGTTATGTGGAACTTGTTTGTTGAGTAGGGGATTAGTTGTGAATACAAAATAGATTTGTGTGTGTGTGTGTGTGTGTGTGTG